>CM033477.1:108469566-108986320 GCA_019447015.1 Hymenochirus boettgeri | reverse complement strand
TAAATCACACCTTTCCATAAATCTAATAATCTGGTAAATCACACATTTCCATAGATCTAATAATCTGGTAAATCACACCTTTCCATAAATCTAATAATCTGGTAAATCACACATTACCATAAATCTAATAATCTGGTAAATCACACCTTTCCATAAATATCATAATCTGGTAAATCACACATTACCATAAATCTAATAATCTGGTAAATCACACCTTTCCATAGATCTAATAATCTGGTAAATCACACATAACCATAAATCTAATAATCTGGTAAATCACACCTTTCCATAGATCTAATAATCTGGTAAATCACACCTTTCCATAGATCTAATAATCTGCCTTCCCCTTAACATAGGTAACTCCTACATTGTGGTCATTATTAATAGTTAGAAATATCGTTCATATTTAGCTACAGGATGTAAGACTAAGGGGCATATTTATAAAGGAACGATGTTAGCGCAAAAAATTACCGCCGGCACATCCGGCCGCAAATACCTACCGCCGTATTTATACGGCGAGCGCTATTCCCGCGATACCTATCCGGCCGCATGTGCTGCGGTAATTTTAAGCCCCTTCGCGGCGATACTGTATAGTATCGCCGCGAAGGGACTTAAAATCCCTTCCCGACCCGCTCCTACCCCGCCCACACCCCCCCGCGGCGGCAGCGCGACCACCCGCCGCCGCCGCCACTTCCCAGCAGCCCCTCCCAACCCGTTCCCCGTTCGCGCAATCTCGGAACGGGAGGCTAGGAGGGGCTGCCGGGAAGGGGCCGCAGCAGGTGGTCGCGACCACCCGACGCGCACCCCCTCCCCGGCAACCCCTCCAAGCCCCCGCCCCGGCCGCTCCCGGGGAGGGACGGGGGAGCCGCGGGGGGGTGGAGGCTCCCTCCAGCGGGGCCCTGAAAGGCCTTTTGGGGCTAGGGGTCCCGCAGCTCGAACCGGGACCCCCCTCCCCGGCCCTTACAAGGGCCCTTGCGGCACTGACAAGTGCCTTTGGCGGGGGTCCCCAGCTGAAACCGGACCCCCAGTGCGGCTCTTAAAAGAGCCCTTGGGCGACGTCTTCTTTCTTCCATCCCGGCGACACCAGCTCCGCCTAGGCCGCCGACCCCCGAGAGGTACCCCTGCGCCGCCAGGGGTACCCCCGCGGGCGCCGGCGACCTCAACGAGGCCGATGTTGCCGGCGTCTTGATCCGACGCAACGTCTTCGGGCTGGCGACACCAACCCCACTCAGGTCGCTGATGCCAGGCAGACTCACTGCGGCCGCCAGTGAGCCCGCTGGCACCGCCGGCCTCAGCGGAGCCGATGTTGAGAACTTTCCAGAAATCTGATTGGTTAATGTAAAGCAGTATTAAAAATTGACCAATCAGAAACGGATTATGGATTTCTGCAAACCTATAATAAGGAGCTTTCCGCCGCGGAACTCAGATGCCATCGCAGTAGATGCTGAAGAAAAAGAAAGAAGCAGCTGGCAACATCGGCTCCGCTGAGCCGGCGGTGCCAGCGGGCTCACTGGCGGCCGCAGTGTCTGCCTGGCATCGCGACCTGAGTGGGGTTGGTGTCGCCAGCCCGAAGACGTCGCCCAAGGCTCTTTTAAGAGCCGCACTGGGGGTCCCGGTTCGAGCTGCGGGACCCCCCCAAGGCACTTATTAGTGCCGCAAGGGCACTTGTAAGTGCCGCAAGGGCCCTTGTAAGGGCCGGGGAGGGGGGTCCCGGTTCGAGCTCGGGACCCCTAACCCCAAAGGGCTCTTATAAGAGCCGCAAGGGCACTTGTCAGTGCCGCAAGGGCCCTTATAAGGCCGGGAGGGGGGTCCCGGTTCGAGCTGCGGACCCCTTAAGCCCCAAAGGCTCTTGTCAGAGCCGCAAGGGCACTTGTAAGTGCCGCAAGGGCCCTTATAAGGGCCGGAGGGGGGTCCCGGTTCGAGCTGCGGGGACCCCTAAGCCCCAAAAGGCCCTTCTCAGGGCCCCGCTGGAGGGAGCCTCCACCCCCCCACGGCTCCCTCCCGTCCCCTCCCCGGAGCGGCCGGGCGGGGGGCTTGGAGGGGTTTGCCGGGGAGGGGGTCGCGGCGGGTGGTCGCACCACCTGCTGCGGCCCCTTCCCGCACCCCTCCTAGCCTCCCGTTCCGAGATTGCCGCGAACGGGGAACGGGTTGGGAGGGGCTGCTGGGATGTGCGGCGGCGGTGGTGCGCGCTGCCGCTGGTTGCGCGGGGGTGTGGGCGGGGTGGGCGTGTCTCCCGGGGCGAGTGCGACCACCCGCCGCGGGTTGCCTGCCCATCCCCGCCGCGGGAGGTTAGTATCGGCTGACTCGCCTCCTTCAAGGTGGCGAAGTAAAACAGCCGATACTAGCCGAGCGAAACCAGTACCGGCCGCTTTATAAATAGAAGCGGCGGATAACAGGTAAGTTATCGCGCGAAAGGTTAACGCTCGTTAACTTTTCGCGGCCGTTTTCGGCCTTTATAAATCGCGGTAAACGCGATTTATGCGTTAATGGCCGCGAAAACGGCCGCGAAAAGTTAACGAACCTTTTAAATAGCCCCTAAGTATTGCTTAGACACAATGCAATTGGTACAATGTAAAACCTTTTCTGATCTTGAAAAGGTGTGATGTCGACACCTAGTGGTGGAATAATGGTATACCTGAATAGGATTACCTGTATGGTCGGTGAATAAGACACAATAGGATTCCATACTTTTAATTATGATTTTTATTACTATACACTGTATATATTTGTATTTCTTTATTTTCCCAGCCACAGAAAAAGAGAACGTCCACCCCATTTCCCAGGCTAAACTTTGATTCACTTTCTATATTTTGATATGTTGGACTAAAAAAGGACATTATGAATACATGGAATTATATGTTTGTAGACACTTGTGTATACATATACTGTATTGTCACTTATAGTTTTGGGTTGCACCAATCCCTCCCACTTAATGAGGAGGGAGGAGTTAGACTTGACTTATGGTCTACTTAAGGTGAAGGGGCACATTGTGTGATTTATACCTGATGAAGGAGACATAGTGTTCTCCGAAACGTTGTTCGTTTGTGTGATATAATAAACAGTCAAATCTGGAATAAGTGTGCGCTTCCATATCTAAATGCTTGTGCTAAATCACACATTACCTAAATCTAATAATCTGGTAATCACACCTTTCCATAAATATCATAATCTGGTAAATCAACCATTACCATAAATCTAAATCTGGTAAATCACACCTTTCCATAAACTAATAATCTGGTAAATCACACATTATCATAAATATCATACTGGTAAATCACACCTTTCCATAAATATCATAATCTGGTAAATCACACATTACCATAAATATCATAATCTGGTAAATCACACCTTTCCATAATCTAATAATCTGGTAAATCACACATTACCATAAATCTAATAATCTGGTAAATCACACCTTTCCATAATATCATAATCTGGTAAATCACACTTACCATAAATCTAATATCTGGTAAATCACACACCTTTCCATAAATCTAATAATCTGGTAAATCACACATTACCATAAATCTAATAATCTGGTAAATCACACCTTTCCATAAATATCATAATCTGGTAAATCACACCTTTCCAAAAATCAAATAATCTGGTGGAAATTATACATACTACTGGGCTAGGATCAATCCAATCCATATGTAATATTGGCTGTGTACATAACACTAGATTGGTTTCAGCCAAAGCACTGACGATCCATCAAAAGCATCAGCCAAAACTGTAACCATAGACTGTAATATGGACTGTCTGTAACCATAACTAGACTGTAACCATGGACTGCTGTACCATAGACTGTAACTATGGACTGTCTGTAACCATAGACTGACTGTAACCATAGACTATAACCATAGGCTGTAACCATGGACTGTCTGCAACCAACTAGACGTAACATAGACTAGACTGTAACCATAGACTATAACTTGTGAAGGTTCTCATTCATCCAGTCATGGTATATCTGTTGTATTCAATTAGATCAACTGGACTTGAAGTTTAGTTCTTGAAGACGTTTTGCTAGTCATCCGACTGGCTTTCTCAATTCAGAATGACTTGTACAAGAATCTTTGGCAATTATGTACCCTGGAAAATCCCATTTAGCATATCACAGCCAAGTGTTAAGGCGTGATTGGATGTGGCTAAGAGGTGTTATAGGAACGCCCAGATAAGGTGTCAAAACAGCATTGTACATGGCAGACAGTTGGTGTCGAACCCCCCCACCTCTATTTAGGCTTGGTTCTTTTTTTTCACAAAATGGCCTCCTTAACACCTCTCTTGAACCAGTCACGTTTTCTTGCCAATATGTTACATTACAATCTTCAAAGGTATGTCCTTTATCCTTAAGATGCAGGTACACGGCTGAGTCCTCGGGTCAGGACTCAGCCGTGTACATGCATCTAAGGATAAAGGCATACCTTTGAAGATTGTAATGTTAACATATTGGCAAAGGAACATGACTGGTTACTGGTTCAAGAGAGGTTTAAGGAGATGTTAAGCTTTTTAATTATTGATCAAAATTTTTTGACTATATTTAGCCTTTAGTATAAAGTAAGAAATCTGAAGAGGTGGAATCCTGGCGGTTCAGGACACCATACAGTATGCCAAAAAACATGCTTTATTATACCATCCGCACTACATGTACGGATCAACTGATCCTTTACCAAGGAGATTGGTCGCAGGAGTAGAGCACCGGAGATACTTGGGGTGAGCACTTATGTAGGCCTTATCCTTATCGACTTACCCTTTAAGTATGGCTCCCACAGAAATGGAAGGGTAGGTCAGTAGGTATTTGTACTTGTCAGGTTGGGTGTTAAAAAAACAAACTTTTTTGATGATTGGTCAAAATTAGTTTTTACGAATGTAGTTTTCCTTAAGTATGCTGCCACAGTAATGGCAGTATTACTGTGGGTGGGTAGGTAGGTAGGGTAGGTCAGCAGTTATGTGTACCTGGGTCGGTTGGGGTTTAAAAAAAACAAACACTGTTGATAATTAGTCATTTTTTTACTATGTTACCCTTTAAATATGGCTGCCATGGAAATGGAAGGGTAGGTCAGTAGGTGTGTGGTACCTGGACCAAGTTGGAAGTTAAAAAAACAAACTTGATTATGATCAAAAATTTTTTTTTACTTTAGTTACCCTTTGGCTGCCACAGTAATGGATAAGTAGATCAGTAGTTGTGTGTATCTGTATCATTTGGGGGTTAAAAAAACAACTTTTTTTATGATTGTTCAAAATTAGTTTTTTTCGACTTTAGTTACAATTTAAGTATAGCAGTAATGGAGGTGTAGGTCAGTAAATGTGTGTACCTGTGTCACGTTGGGGTTAAAAAATTACACATCACAATTAATTTTTTTGACTTTAGTTACCCTTTAAGTAGGGCTGCCACAGTAATGGATAAGTAGTCAGTAGGTGTGTGTGCCTGTGTCAAGTTGGGGGTTAAAAAAACAAACTTTTTATGATTAGTAAAAATTTGTTTTTTGTCTATAGTTACCCTTTAAGTATGGCTGCCACGGAAATGGGAGGTTAGGTCTGTAGGTGTGTGTACTCGTGCGAGGTTGGGGGTTGTTTTTTTGCATGTATGACCATATAACTAACTTTTTTTGAAGTATAATCAAAATTAGTTTTTTAAACTTTATTTACCCTATAAGTAAGGCTGCAACAGGAATGGAAGGGTAGGGTAGGTCAGTAGGTGTGTGTACCTGTGTGATGTTAAGGGTATAAACCCTTCACTGGACGCAGAGTCTAAGTGTCTGCCGGTCTTCTCCAGAGCCTCTGATGGTGAGGATGTTGTGCGCAAGGCAGACACCAGATTGTGGCTCCAGATCAGGATGACAGGAACTAACCCCAGCGTAGAGAGACAGCTAGCAAAGACCTGAAGTACGAAGCAAGTTGGAGGAACAATGAATGCACAGGCAGAACCAAAACTATGCACAGATAGCTGGTAGGGATACACCGGCTGACTACAGGAAATATGCCAACAAGATGGTATAGGTACACAAGTAGAACAGTAGTTCATACTGGCAGGAGTAACTAGGGAATTCACAGGCTGGAGCTGAGTAATATACGGGCTTGCTGGTATGGAGTGCACAAGCTGGACTGTATTATGATGCAGGCTTGGAATATGGAGTGCAGAGGTTGAGCGGGAATAATATGCAGACTGGAAGCACAGGCTGGACTGTACTAATATACAGGCTTGATAATATGGAGTAGGAGACTGAACTGGAACAATAGGCAGGCTTGAGGATATGGAGATATGGAGGCTGAACTGGACAATATGCAGGCTTGAAGATATGGAGATATGGAGAGTGAACTGGAACATATGCAGGCTTGAGGATATGGAGATATGGAGACTGAACTGGAACAATAGGCAGGTTGAGGATATGGAGATATGGAGGCTGACTGGAACAATATGCGGCTTGAGGATATGGAGATAGGGAGAGTGAACTGGAACAATATGCAGGCTTGGGATAGGGATATATGGAGACTGAACTGGAAAATATGCAGGCTTAGATATAGATATGGAGACTGAACTGGAACAATATGCAGGCTTGAGGATGTGGAGATATGGAACTGAACTGGAATAATATGCAGTGTTGAGGATATGGTGATATGGAGACTGAACTGGAACAATATGCAGCTTGAGGATATGCGATATGGAGACTGAACTGGAACAATATGCAGGCTTGTGATATGGAGAAATGGAGACTGAACTGAAACAATATGCAGCTTGATGATATGGAGATATGGAGACTGAACTGGAACAATATGCAGGCTTGAGGATGTGGAGATATGGAGACTGAACTGGAACAAAATGCAGGCTTGCACAAAAATACAAGAGCTGAAGAACAGAGTACAGGAGAGCAATCTGAACTGGCAGCAAGAATCCTACACGTGGAAAGGCTTATGAAGGCCCCTCCACGTCATCCTGCCGCGACGGAACTATCCGCCACGGACGCACGCACGCACGGCATCATTCCTCCCTTGCGGCACCACGGACACGCGCGCGCACGCGCTCTGCAGCTCAGGACCGCGGCCGAGGTGAGTACCGGAGCCTTACAGTATGACCATAAAACTAACTTTTATTGATCAAAATTAGTTTTTTGACTAAGTTACCCATAGTATGGCTTTCGGGAATGGAAGGTAGGTCAGAGGTGGGTGTACCTGTGTCTGTGGTAAATTTGTCCCAATGTTTAAAAGTAGCCACAGCTGACAGATTGCTGCAAACATACCCCTATGGACCACACGATCAACCGTGATATACTGCAGTGTCAGATCCGATCCTGCAAAAATGGCACATATTTTTTGGGCCAACCGATACATGGAATATCTGCTTCTGCATACCCAGCCTTAAAAAACAAGCCACCCCCAAGATCATTAAGCTAATTCTGTTGGTCACAGGATCCCTAGTTCCTGTTTGATATTCTCTGTTGTTTATTCTATTAGATCATACTTAAATTACACGTGCATGTGCATCATAAGCACTTCGCTAAATGTAGTTGTAAATTAGCCTAATTGGAGTGCTTCCACAATCCTTGTATTTATGTATTTATTGGGACGCCAGGTCAGCTTCTATGTGGTTATAGCACCCCCACATGTCAAGAGAGGTGTTAAGGAGATGTTAAGCTTTTTAATTATTGATCAAAATTTTTTGACTATAGTTAGCCTTTATGTATAAAGGTAAGAAATCTGAAGAGGTGGAGATCCTGGCGGTTCAAGGACACCATACAGTATGCCAAAAAACATGCTTTATTATACCATCCGCACTACATGTATCGGATCAACTGATCCTTTACCAAGGATGATTGGTCGCAGGAGTAGAGCGAACCGGAGATACTTGGGGTGAGCACTTATGTAGGCCTTATCCTTATCTGACTTACCCTTTAAGTATGGCTGCCACAGAAATGGAAGGGTAGGTCAGTAGGTATTTGTACTTGTCAGGTTGGGGTGTTAAAAAAACAAACTTTTTTGATGATTGGTCAAAATTAGTTTTTACGAATGTAGTTTTCCTTTAAGTATGCTGCCACAGTAATGGCAGTATTACTGTGGGTGGGTAGGTAGGTAGGGTAGGTCAGCAGTTATGTGTACCTGGGTCAGGTTGGGGTTTAAAAAAAACAAACACTGTTGATAATTAGTCATTTTTTTACTATAGTTACCCTTTAAATATGGCTGCCATGGAAATGGAAGGGTAGGTCAGTAGGTGTGTGTACCTGGACCAAGTTGGAAGTTAAAAAAACAAACTTGATTATTGATCAAAAAATTTTTTTTTACTTTAGTTACCCTTTGGCTGCCACAGTAATGGATAAGTAGATCAGTAGTTGTGTGTATCTGTATCATATTGGGGGTTAAAAAAACAAACTTTTTTTATGATTGTTCAAAATTAGTTTTTTCGACTTTAGTTACAATTTAAGTATAGCAGTAATGGAGGTGTAGGTCAGTAAATGTGTGTACCTGTGTCACGTTGGGGGTTAAAAAAATTACACATCACAATTAATTTTTTTGACTTTAGTTACCCTTTAAGTATGGCTGCCACAGTAATGGATAAGTAGGTCAGTAGGTGTGTGTGCCTGTGTCAAGTTGGGGGTTAAAAAAACAAACTTTTTTAATGATTAGTAAAAATTTGTTTTTTGTCTATAGTTACCCTTTAAGTATGGCTGCCACGGAAATGGGAGGTTAGGTCTGTAGGTGTGTGTACTCGTGCGAGGTTGGGGGTATGTTTTTTTGCATGTATGACCATATAACTAACTTTTTTTGAAGATATATCAAAATTAGTTTTTTAAACTTTATTTACCCTATAAGTAAGGCTGCAACAGGAATGGAAGGGTAGGGTAGGTCAGTAGGTGTGTGTACCTGTGTGATGTTAAGGGTATAAACCCTTCACTGGACGCAGAGTCTAAGTGTCTGCCGGTCTTCTCCAGAGCCTCTGATGGTGAGGATGTTGTGCGGCAAGGCAGACACCAGATTGTGGCTCCAGATCAGGGATGACAGGGAACTAACCCGCAGCGTAGAGAGACAGCTAGCAAAGACCTGAAGTACGAAGCAAGTTGGAGGAACAATGAATGCACAGGCAGAACCAAAACTATGCACAGATAGCTGGTAGGGATACACCGGCTGACTACAGGAAATATGCCAACAAGATGGTATAGGTACACAAGTAGAACAGTAGGTTCATACTGGCAGGAGTAACTAGGGAATTCACAGGCTGGAGCTGAGTAATATACGGGCTTGCTGGTATGGAGTGCACAAGCTGGACTGTATTATGATGCAGGCTTGAGAATATGGAGTGCAGAGGTTGAGCGGGAATAATATGCAGACTGGAAGCACAGGCTGGACTGTACTAATATACAGGCTTGATAATATGGAGTACGGAGACTGAACTGGAACAATAGGCAGGCTTGAGGATATGGAGATATGGGATGCTGAAACTGGAACAATATGCAGGCTTGAAGATATGGAGATATGGAGATAACTGGAACAATATGCAGGCTTGAGAGATGGAGATATGGAGACTGAACTGGAACAATAGGCAGGCTTGAGGATATGGAGATATGGAGGCTGAACTGGAACAATATGCAGGCTTGAGGATATGGAGATATGGAGAGTGAACTGGAACAATATGCAGGCTTGAGGATATGGAGATATGGAGACTGAACTGGAACAATATGCAGGCTTGAGGATGTGGAGATATGGAGACTGAACTGGAATAATATGCAGTGTTGAGGATATGGAGACTGAACTGGAACAATATGCAGGCTTGAGGATATGGCGATATGGAGACTGAACTGGAACAATATGCAGGCTTGATGATATGGAGAAATGGAGACTGAACTGGAACAATATGCAGGCTTGATGATATGGAGATATGGAGACTGAACTGGAACAATATGCAGGCTTGAGGATGTGGAGATATGGAGACTGAACTGGAACAAAATGCAGGCTTGCACAAAAATAACAAGGAGCTGAAGAACAGAGTACAGGAGAGCAATCTGAACTGGCAGCAAGAATCCTACACGTGGAAAGGCTTATGAAGGCCCCTCCACGTCATCCTGCCGCGACCGGAACTATCCGCCACGGACGCACGCACGCACGGCATCATTCCTCCCTTGCGGCACCACGGACACGCGCGCGCACGCGCTCTGCAGCTCAGGACCGCGGCCAGAGGTGAGTACCGGAGCCTTACAGTATGACCATAAAACTAACTTTTATTGATCAAAATTAGTTTTTTGACTAAGTTACCCATAGTATGGCTTTCGTGGTAATGGAAAGGTAGGTCAGTAGGTGGGTGTACCTGTGTCTGTGGTAAATTTGTCCCAATGTTTAAAAGTAGCCACAGCTGACAGATTGCTGCAAACATACCCCTATGGACCACACGATCAACCGTGATATACTGCAGTGTCAGATCCGATCCTGCAAAAATGGCACATATTTTTTGGGCCAACCGATACATGGAAATATCTGCTTCTGCATACCCAGCCTTAAAAAACAAGCCACCCCCAAGATCATTAAGCTAATTCTGTTGGTCACAGGATCCCTAGTTCCTGTTTGATATTCTCTGTTGGTTATTCTATTAGATCATACTTAAAATTACACGTGCATGTGCATCAGTAGCACTTCCGCTAAATGTAGTTGTAAATTAGCCTAATTGGAGTGCTTCCACAATCCTTGTATTGTATGTATTTATTGGGACGCCAGGTCAAGCTTCTATGTGGTTATAGCACCCCCAACATGTCCCTTTTATGGGAGGTCCTATGCCTTTAATATAAAGCACTGGATGGTCTCTTCCCTCATTTTAAAAAGCCACAGGGCTGGGGGGAAGTGAGAAAGCCTGTTATATGGATCCAGTGCACAACTATGAGAAATGCAAAAGTTTGCTAATTGTAATTGAAGTAAAAAAGGATAGAAGTTAGGACCTTCCAGACTGGGGTTACCTTGACGTGGTTGGAAGGCTTTTCATTCATGTGATCACAGTAATGTATACTAAAACCCCTTTGTTTATAATGTATGCCAGTGTACAGATAGCTGCATAGGCACCGTCCCATTTTAGAAAATTTTTTGCTTCAATTATTATGTGTTCTGGCGGCAAGAGAAAGGTAAGACTGATATATTTTTGCCCCCAACTCATTCTCAGTTCCATTTATTTTAGATGGTGTATTGGTACAAACAGCTATTTATCCAGTAGCATTATACCATAGATGAGCTGAATGTGCCATTATTCACATCCCACCAGTTGCATAGGTTTTAATGTCAAATACACAAACCCCTAAATATCAGAATTTTGTCTCTGTGTCCTTTATCCTGCTAAATGTAAAACTCAGTGCTCCTCTTATTATTTATACATCACAGGTTCCATAGTGAGAAATAGTATGTTTGTTTGTTTGTCATGTATATGGTCACCTTTATTTTAATTATTTCTATACGTCTGTCAAAATAAAATATATACTAATCATAATTTTTTTTTTAGAAAAGGATACCAGTTCATGTTCCCGCTGTTGAGCTTGTAAGTATAGAAAGAGAAATTGTCATTCATCTAAAAACAATGTCCCAGAGTCCTTTTGTTTTTAATTTACTATAAAATTCCACCCAATATATAAACCAATTCCAGCTGTTAAACAAGTAGATATAAAAAACGTGGGATGCGTTCAATTGTCCTTAGCAATATAAGATTGGCTGTGCCCCTATAAATGTTTGTGTGTGATTTGAAGGGCATGTCTTAGACTGTGTAAAGAACATTACAAATCCATGATCCATCGGCATGGCTCCCAACTTCTTACAGGTAATGGCAGTGGCAATGGCTGACAGCCGTTACCAAACGAGCCTCTGATGTTGCACGTGCAGGAGTAGTGGAGGCGCCGACTAAGCTGAGATGGATTGTGGGTTTGTAAGGATCTTTACACAGTCTGGGAGTATCTTTGGTAAATGTAAGTAAAACAGAACCTGGGTTTTGGGGTTGTCTGTTACATGCTCAATTTTTATAAGAGGGGTGGACATGACCTTTAAACAAAAAAATGGTCACTTATTACTTATTTTAGCAATTAATTACATTTATAACCAGATATTTAATTATTGCATTGTCCTTGTTCTCTACCTTTCTGTCAGAGGTTACAACCTTTTCCCTTTGTTCAATGAGATTTTAGAAACTTGATCATGTGCAGTGGAGGCAGCAGGAAAAAGAGCTGTCAGTCATTGGCTGTGATGTCAGCAGTCACAGTCATGATTGACTGCATGGAGGGAGGATCTGGATTCCTCTGACAAATTGGGGCAATAAGCATTCCTAAATATCTGGTTAGAAGAATATTTAATAATCTGCTAAATAAATCAGTTTAATTGGGTGCAGGTAGCTGTCAAGTGGCCCTTTAATATTGCAATAGCAGTTAGAGTTTTGCATGACCATTTTAGTTCCACCATATTGCTTTCATAAAAATCACACAAAACTTTACACCAAAATCAGACTTACCGACAGACACAATCCCAATATTAAATCATTATTCCAACCACATAGAGTTGCCATTGCAGTTCTTGCTGAACCTCCCCCAGTTTATCTGGATATAAATGGAAAGAATAATAGATTGTGAATATATCCAGTCCTTTTCCCGTTCTCCCTTATAGCACAATCCCTTCCAATCATTATCATAAATCTATCATTTATTTATAGATTTTATATCCCTATTTATTTATAGATTTTATATCCCTATTTATTTATATAGTATCCACCTGCAGAATGTACAGTGGAAGCTCCAGCCTTTGAACATGTAAGTAAGAATTAAACAAATATTTACTTGTTTCATAATTTGCTTTAAAACACACAAAATTGAGTCCTAGTTATTGATTGTTATGTAATTTCCAGCATAATGTAATTTCCCAGGCAGTAAGAGAGATTTAATGTGAGCTGCTATCACTGTCCCCTTTTCGTGAACATCATGAATGCAGTAAACCCATAGTGCCCCATGTTAAAATTTTCACTTGAGTATTTTGAAAATGATTATCTGCTGGTATTAAAAATTCACATATAACCTACACTGTCCCAGTCATAAACCTTAGTGTATAGCTTGTGATATGTAAAACCTATGGAGATACCCAAGTGGAGTCCCCACAGATTGTTTTGACAAATAATTATACTGGCAACAATGAACAGGAATTATAATAAAACTAGATTTTTCTCTTCTCTACTTGGGAAACTTTTAATCCTAATCCCTTTTCATGTTCAGTCATATTTAGCTCATTTTATTCAACTGTTTTTTTAGCCTCCAGCTGTAGTACCGGAAGCGCCTATACTGGCTGTTGAGGGAGTAAGTAGAAAATGAGATATTAGCAAAGTATAACAATGACTTGAGTGTGGAGACCATCATTGATTATGAAATTCTGTAGGCATTGTCCCATCCCCCTTAATTCTTGGAAAAAGTACATATTATTCATATACAGTTTTTATTTTTTATATTCCTAAATTTTATTTTTCAGATTCAATCTGAGGACCCTGAATTTAGTGAACCGGCTGTGGAGGAGGTAAGTAGACAATAAAAACTTTATGTTTAAATAAAAATTAAATGACATTTCCTTTTATGCCTATAACCAAAAACCTAAGTTATGTTTCTATAGTGTTATTTCCTTTGACCAACATAAAAAAAGACATTTAAAAAATGGAAATAAGTTTTCCCTTAGAACATAGCATGAGAAAGCTGGTCAGTTATATGATACACGAGACTGAAAAACCTTTTCATGGCAACACGAGACTGAAAGGCCTTTTCATGGCAACACGAGACTGAAAGGCCTTTTCATGGCAACACGAGACTGAAAGGCCTTTTTATGGCAACCTTTTTATGTCTACACAATACAAATATATTTTCATAATATAGAGACTATAATGGATTGTGGCATCTTTAGACATTTATCAAAGCTACTTTCACTAAATTTGTGTAATTCCTACCTAGCAATGAATAATAAAATGCACTTTTGTTAAATAATGTCTCATAATAAATTATTTTTTTAGACTCCAGCTGAGCAGACACACGTTTCAGACCCAGTTGATGAGAAAGTAAGTAGAAAATAAAATTACGGTTAAAGAAATGTTAACGGTTTCTCCTGATACAGCACTGAATATTACTATGCAATCCAAGACTGAAATGCATTTTTAATGCAGATTGTTGAATCAGAGTATTAAAAAGAAAAATTTTTCAATTCGCGCGCAATACGTGCACATGCGTATTTGCCATTTTCGCGTTTTTCAATTCACACATTTCTTTTTGCACAAAAAACATGCTCATGCATTTGTATTTTCCCTTAGGAAGGTGGACAACTAGGTGGTCCTTGTTGGTTTCTGCAGCCATGAAAGTGGAATATTTGCCGTGTAGACATTAGGAATCGGACTTTGGGATTACATTTTTCACATTTATCCAATTCCCTCTCCCAAAAGCCAGGACATTCTACAAACGGAAAAACAAAAACCAGGCCACTACATGAAAAGGCCTTCCTGCTCTCCATTCTCTTAAGCCTTTTTGGAATGTGGCCCATGTCCACCATAATAACTTTAAAATACTCCGCCATATTTAGCCCAAGTAATTGGAGTTCATTGCTGCTGTGCCTCCTCCTCCTGCTGCAGCACCTACTCCTCCTCCTGTGGCTTCTCCTCCTGCTGCTACTCCTCACCCTATTCATTGTGGTCCATCTCCTCTTACTCTAGAGCAGTTGAGCCAAAATTATCTTGAAATGTGGTAAAGTTCTCCATTTGTTTAGAAATGTATAATCTAATCTTAGATGAGTTTAGGAACGGACAAATCTGGTTTGGAATGGTCTTTGTTGCAAGCACATGATATGTGCAAGATGGGCACAATGGAATCTGTCTTTAGACATTTTGAGCATTATATAGGTTTAGATACATCATTCTAAAATAATCAATTCATCAAATCTATCACATTATATTAGGTTAGCTTTTTTTATAGCAAACATTACTAATTCAACACAGGAATATGTAATAAATTTTTGGGACCAAGAATAATGTGTATTGTCAAACTACTACCAGACATCTTGGTCCTTTTGTCGGACACAAATCCAGGCATCCTCGTCTTTCATTTGCTCCAATTGATTGGGAGGTCCTTTAACCAAATGTCCAGGTTAGATTTCATGGAAATGTTCCTATGTAGACTCTCCATAATTGCACTTTTATTTTAAAAAGCGAATAGCGAATAGAGAATAGCGAAAGCGAATAGCGAAAGCGAATAGCGAAATACGAGCATGTATTTTCGCGTTTAAGAGCGCGGTCGTTTTGGCGCCAAAGCAAGGGGGCGGGGCGTTTTCGCTGTATTCAAGATGACTAGGCCATACTTAAAGCTTATGGTGAAACAGCTCACCAAAAAGAAGTATGACACCCTGCCTGTGGGGACCACAGACAAAAAGCGCAAAAAGCGCCTGATTATGGAGAGCCTCCAGAGGAAGATTGGGAGGAAGTATGGGCTCCAAATGTCACTCCAGGACCTGCAAAGAAACTGGAGTGACCTAAAGAGAAGGAGGCCTGCATTTGTGCAGGGCATTAGGAGCAGGATGCATACAGGTACTTTAATAATGCATATTATTATTATCCGAAATAATATATTCCTACTTTTATTTTTTGTAAGTTTGAGAATAGAAACTGATAACTGTATAAAATGTGTCATTAAGCAGATATAATCCTCCCAGTGTTTAAAGACAGATGTAATAATGCAAATTGTGCACATATCACGTGCCTTAAGCCAAGGCAACACTATAACACACCAAATCAAGCACGCAATTGTGATCATTGTCGCACACGATTTTGCTCGTTTTGCGTTTTCTCATGCTTTTTCCCCATTTTCCATTATGGAAACACATGCATTAACGCCACAAAAATAGGGAATGCATGTATTAACAAAATGCAAATGGACGCGCAATCACTTAGGACTAGGCCACACTTACGCGTTTTTTAAGCATTTGTGCATGCGTTTTGCGTTGGCAAAAGCGCATGCGATTTGGTTAGAATGGAAAATGCAGGAACGCAAATATCCACGCAATTTCCCATGTGCATGCGATTGCGCATCCATTTCCGTTTTGGTAACACATGCGTTGCCATAACAGAAAACAGCCAAATCGCACGCGCAAAACGCACGAGCAAACGGAAATCGCACAAGAATGACGCAAAAATGGGGAACGCATGCATTACCAAAATGGAAACGGATGCACAATCGCATGCGCATGGTAAATTGCAGGGAATTTTGCGTTCCCGCGATTTCCATTATAACCAAATCGCATGCGCATTTGCGAACGCAAAACGCCTAGCCATAAATAGCATTAATTTGCGTGTTCCCGACATTTCCATTTTAGGCCAAATCACAGGGACAATCTAGTGCAAGCTAGTGTGGCCTAGACCCCTTAACATGGCATTATAGTTGCCAACTTCTTGAACTTTGTTCTAATTTCAAGGTGACATGGAACGACCAGAGGAGGAGGAGGAGGCCAGACCATTGGCTCCAGAGAGCCTTCCACCACCCACCCTATCCCCAGTCTCCGTAGCAGCATCCCCACCACCCCTAGAGCAGGATTGGAATGGCATTGTGGAGGCGGATGTCCACCAAATTAAGAAAAGGCTGCTCCGGCTGGAGCGCCAAGTGGCTTTTTTAAGGAGCAGAGTTTAATTTCTTTTATTTGTTGTTTTTACCTAAAAAAAATTTTTACAAAATTTTACAAATTTCTAGTTAAATATATAGTTGATATTTAAAATCAAACTGTAAAGTTGTCTGTTTCTTCTTCCCTAACTATTCCAGTTCTATCTTTGTATGATATTAAGGTGACCGTACAGTAGGAAAATATTCCATACATAAGATGTTTGATGTAATGTCTGCCTATTATATGTCCAGATTGGCTTAATTAGTCTCCCCAAATGTAAGATATATATATTCTACTTCAAACACACATAAGGAATTCTGCAAAACAATGTTCCATCCTTGCATAGGCAGGGACACCTATCCACATAACATGCCATATTATTTCTAATGTAAGGCTGGGTACGTATTAGAATTTTGTTTAAAACGAATGATTGTGCATCATTACGTGGCACAAAAATAGATTAACATGTGTGCAGGCCAAACAAGATAATTCCCCCATTTTTCTGAATTGCCAATCAGGTATGATTGTGCGGTTCCCTATAGGCCTGCATGATGGGTCCTGAAAAACAACAGCCACTGTTGTGGCAACAGACACTCATTTGTCCTGACCAAACGCTCAATAGTATCAAACACTCAGTTGTGTTTAGGTGGTGCGAGCGCAATATGCGGACAATCAATGGCTCATAGGCATTTCTGAAAAACCCCTTAAGATAAAAAACACTTTGGATGTTTTTTCACTCTGACTCATGACTAGACAGAAAGGTGATGTATGCCATAGACCAGGGTAAAATTGCATTCATCACCTTTGGAAGGCTCCTGGAAAAAGAAGGCTGACTCCTGACAAGAAGATGTAAGGTCACAGGCTGGAATGAGGCATTGCACAAAAAATACAGGACAGAAAGGAATTGGGTCATTGTCCCTGTGCCCTGCTGAGGTTGCTGGGACCCACCGTAAAAGCCATCGCACATTAGAAAGGCAATCGTACATTATAATGGGTAATATGCCTTGGAAAAGCGAACGCACATTAGAATGTAATATGCCTTGGAAAAGCAACATTAGAAAGGCGATCGCGCATTAGAATGTAATATGCCTTGGAAAAGCGACCGCGCATTAGAAAGGCGACCGCGCATTAGAAAGGCGACCGCGCATTAGAATGTAATATGCCTTGGAAAAGCGAACACGCATTAGAAAGGCGATCGCACATTAGAAGGGCGAATGTGCAGTGCAAAAGAGAATTGTATTCCAATTGAGAAATTCTAAAAAGATTGACTAAATAAGACATGGCTGACTTGTTGGTAAATGTGAGGTGGCCATTTTGAACTTGACATCATTTCCTAGTGGGCTTTTCTGGTTTCGAATGGTTTTCGCAATACAGTCTTCTTAGATGCGTTAAGTTTTCGCTGCGATACTTTTCGCTCTTTATCGCGCCCGTTCGCCTTTTTCAGATGCGAAGTGATGCGATGTGTGTTTTTTTCGCTTTTTAATAAATAAGGCGAAACGAAGCCCCAAATGGCGCTATTTTCGCTGCGATGTACTGCGCTAATTATTTGGCGAAAAAGACAATCCTTTATAAATATGGCCCTAAGTGAATGTAATAACTTAGCACTATTTATTTCTGGGAGTGTGTCTGAGTAAGTAAATAAAATCACTTTTTTTTTTTTTACTGCTTACTACTGGTGGTGGGAATTGTTTAAGGAAACTTTAGGCACAAGGTTTCTAAATGAAATACTTATCAACTACATTGTTACCTGTATGGTGGGGGCTGGGAAGAAACAAGAGAGGCATTTTTTTTTTGTTTCTTTCCATTCTGATTGGATGAGGGTGTAGCCAATTGGTTTAAATTGCCAAAGCAATATAGGGTATTTGGTTTTGAACCTCCTATAAAAGTTCTCCTTCCAGAGCGATCCAGCTCTGTGCGATCCACTTGTAAAAGGATTTTCTGTTTTAAAGGGGTGCGTTAAGAAACGAAAGCATTTAGAACAAAAAAGGGTTTAAGAACAATATCTGTTGTATTCAATTAGATCAACTGGACTTGAAATGTAGTTCTCTCTTAAGCCTTTTTGGAATGTGGCCCATGTCCACCATAATAACTTTAAAATACTCCGCCATATTTAGCCCAAGTAATTGGAGTTCATTGCTGCTGTGCCTCCTCCTCCTGCTGCAGCACCTACTCCTCCTCCTGTGGCTTCTCCTCCTGCTGCTACTCCTCACCCTATTCATTGTGGTCCATCTCCTCTTACTCTGGAGCAGTTGAGCCAAAATTATCTTGAAATGTGGTAAAGTTCTCCATTTGTTTAGAAATGTATAATCTAATCTTAGATGAGTTTAGGAACGGACAAATCTGGTTTGGAATGGTCTTTGTTTCAAGCACATGATATGTGCAAGATGGGCACAATGGAATCTGTCTTTAGACATTTTGAGCATTATATAGGTTTAGATACATCATTCTAAAATAATCAATTCATCAAATCTATCACATTATATTAGGTTAGCTTTTTTTATAGCAAACATTACTAATTCAACACAGGAATATGTAATAAATTTTTGGGACCAAGAATAATGTGTATTGTCAAACTACTACCAGACATCTTGGTCCTTTTGTCGGACACAAATCCAGGCATCCTCGTCTTTCTTTGCTCCAATTGATTGGGAGGTCCTTTAACCAAATGTCCAGGTTAGATTTCATGGAAATGTTCCTATGTAGACTCTCCATAATTGCACTTTTATTTTAAAAAGCGAATAGCGAATAGAAAATAGTGAAAGCGAATAGCGAAAGCGAATAGCGAAAGCGAATAGCGAAATACGAGTATTTTCGCGTTTAAGAGCGCGGACGTTTTGGCGCCAAAGCAAGGGGGCGGGGCGTTTTCGCTGTATTCAAGATGACTAGGCCATACTTAAAGCTTATAGTGAAACAGCTCACCAAAAAGAAGTATGACACCCTGCCTGTGGGGACCACAGACAAAAAGCGCAAAAAGCGCCTGATTATGGAGAGCCTCCAGAGGAAGATTGGGAGGAAGTATGGGCTCCAAATGTCACTCCAGGACCTGCAAAGAAACTGGAGTGACCTAAAGAGAAGGAGGCCTGCATTTGTGCAGGGCATTAGGAGCAGGATGCATACAGGTACTTTAATAATGCATATTATTATTATCCGAAATAATATATTCCTACTTTTATTTTTTGTAAGTTTGAGAATAGAAACTGATAACTGTATAAAATGTGTCATTAAGCAGATATAATCCTCCCAGTGTTTAAAGACAGATGTAATAATGCAAATTGTGCACATATCACGTGCCTTAAGCCAAGGCAACACTATAACACACCAAATCAAGCACACAATTGTGATCATTGTCGCACACGATTTTGTTCGTTTTGCGTTTTCTCATGCTTTTTCCCATTTTCCATTATGGAAACACATGCATTAACGCCACAAAAATAGGGAATGCATGTATTAACAAAATGCAAATGGACACGCAATCACTTAGGACTAGGCCACACTTACGCGTTTTTTAAGCATTTGTGCATGCGTTTTGCGTTGGCAAAAGCGCATGCGATTTGGTTAGAATGGAAAATGCAGGAACGCAAATATCCACGCAATTTCCCATGTGCATGCGATTGCGCATCCATTTCCGTTTTGGTAACACATGCGTTGCCATAACAGAAAACAGCCAAATCGCACGCGCAAAACGCACGAGCAAACGGAAATCGCACAAGAATGACGCAAAAATGGGGAACGCATGCATTACCAAAATGGAAACGGATGCACAATCGCATGCGCATGGTAAATCGCAGGGAATTTTGCGTTCCCGCAATTTCCATTATAACCAAATCGCATGCGCATTTGCGAACGCAAAACGCCTAGCCATAAATAGCATTAATTTGCGTGTTCCCGACATTTCCATTTTAGGCCAAATCACAGGGACAATCTAGTGCAAGCTAGTGTGGTCTAGACCCCTTAACATGGCATTATAGTTGCCAACTTCTTGAACTTTGTTCTAATTTCAAGGTGACATGGAACGACCAGAGGAGGAGGAGGAGGAGGCCGGACCATCGGCTCCAGAGAGCCTTCCACCACCCACCCTATCCCCAGTCTCCGTAGCAGCATCCCCACCACCCCTAGAGCAGGATTGGAATGGCATTGTGGAGGCGGATGTCCACCAAATTAAGAAAAGGCTGCTCCGGCTGGAGCGCCAAGTGGCTTTTTTAAGGAGCAGAGTTTAATTTCTTTTATTTGTTGTTTTTACCTAAAAAAAAATTTTACAAAATTTTACAAATTTCTAGTTAAATATATAGTTGATATTTAAAATCAAACTGTAAAGTTGTCTGTTTCTTCTTCCCTAACTATTCCAGTTCTATCTTTGTATGATATTAAGGTGACCGTACAGTAGGAAAATATTCCATACATAAGATGTTTGATGTAATGTCTGCCTATTATATGTCCAGATTGGCTTAATTAGTCTCCCCAAATGTAAGATATATATATTCTACTTCAAACACACATAAGGAATTCTGCAAAACAATGTTCCATCCTTGCATAGGCAGGGACACCTATCCACATAACATGCCATATTATTTCTAATGTAAGGCTGGGTACGTATTAGAATTTTGTTTAAAACGAATGATTGTGCATCATTTACGTGGCACAAAAATAGATTAACATGTGTGCAGGCCAAACAAGATAATTCCCCCATTTTTCTGAATTGCCAATCAGGTATGATTGTGCGGTTCCCTATAGGCCTGCATGATGGGTCCTGAAAAACAACAGCCACTGTTGTGGCAACAGACACTCATTTGTCCTGACCAAATGCTCAATAGTATCAAACACTCAGTTGTGTTTAGGTGGTGCGAGCGCAATATGCAGACAATCAATGGCTCATAGGCATTTCTGAAAAACCCCTTAAGATAAAAAACACTTTGGATGTTTTTTCACTCTGACTCATGACTAGACAGAAAGGTGATGTATGCCATAGACCAGGGTAAAATTGCATTCATCACCTTTGGAAGGCTCCTGGAAAAAGAAGGCTGACTCCTGACAAGAAGATGTAAGGTCACAGGCTGGAATGAGGCATTGCACAAAAAATACAGGACAGAAAGGAATTGGGTCATTGTCCCTGTGCCCTGCTGAGGTTGCTGGGACCCACCGTAAAAGCCATCGCACATTAGAAAGGCAATCGTACATTATAATGGGGAATATGGCTTCGAAAAGCGAACGCACATTAGAATGTAACATGCCTTGGAAAAGCAACATTAGAAAGGCGATCGCGCATTAGAAAGTAATATGCCTTGGAAAAGCGACCGCGCATTAGAAAGGCGACCGCGCATTAGAAAGGCGACCGCGCATTAGAATGTAATATGCCTTGGAAAAGCGAACGCGTATTAGAAAGGCGATCGCACATTAGAAGGGCGAATGTGCAGTGCAAGAGAATTGTATTCCAATTGAGAAATTCTAAAAAGATTGACTAAATAAGACATGGCTGACTTGTTGGTAAATGTGAGGTGGCCATTTTGAACTTGACATCATTTCCTAGTGGGCTTTTCTGGTTTCGAATGGTTTTCGCAATACAGTCTTCTTAGATGCGTTAAGTTTTCGCTGCGATACTTTTCGCTCTTTATCGCGCCCGTTCGCCTTTTTCAGATGCGAAGTGGTGCGATGTGTGTTTTTTTCGCTTTTTAATAAATAAGGCGAAACGAAGCCCCAAATGGCGCTATTTTCGCTGCGATGTGCTGCGCTAATTATTTGGCGAAAAAGACAATCCTTTATAAATATGCCCCCAAGCCTAAATAGAGGTGGGGGGTTCGACACCAACTGTCTGCCATGTACAATGCTGTTTTGACACCTTACTCTGGGCGTTCCTATAACACCTCTTAGCCACTATCTAATTACGCCCTTAACACCTGGCTGTGATATGCTAATTGGGATTTTCCAGGGTACATAATTGCCACAGATTCATTCTGTGTCATTCTGAATTGAGAAAGCCAGTCGGATGACTAGCGAAACGTCTTCAAGAACTAAATTTCAAGTCCGGTTGATCTAATTGAATACAACAGATATACCATGACCTGGATGAAGGAGAACCTTCACAAGCACGTTCTTGGGACATCTTATGAATGTCGGGAGAAATGTCGCAGGAACATCGGAAAGTGAAATACAGTGTATGGGCACCTAAAGGAGCAAATAATAGATTTGAAATTCTCAAGGCATTCACCTGTCCTTGTCTTCTGCCAACCTTATGTAATACTGACCTTTAATTGTACAATAAATAGATATTTTGTTTACGGTATATGTACAATTGTATTTTTAATTTTTAATTTTATCTTTTATTTTTTAGCCTCCAGCTGAAGACTCTGTAGGTCAGCTGTGAAGAAAGTAAGTAAATATCAAGTTCACATTATGCTGTAATATCTGAAATCCAATTGATTAAGTCCAATTTCAATAGTGTTTAAAGGACAATTATACTTACCTCCTATTTGCTCCTCTTCTTATATCCATGCTTTATACCAAGGGTGAGGATCTAAATCACTAGGTCCTTACCTCTGGACTGTCCGCATTTACACTGTTGTACTTATACAATGCTGTTCCGGTAAGCTCTGCCCCCTCCTCTCTGTCGGTGACAAGGCCATTAGGAAGACATGCTCTGCAAGGAAGCGGACGAGGGAGTGGAGCAGCGCTGTGTAAGTATAACAGTGTAAATACAAACAGCCCAGGGGTAAGGATCTAGTGATTTAGGCCCTCACCCTTGGTAGAAAGCGTGCATATTAGAAGAGGAGCGAATAGGAGGTAAGTATAATTGTTCTTTAAATAAAGTGAAACCAGGATGAGTGCAGCCATTTTCCTATTTTCTCTAGGAAGGCTATTGTATAGGGTACATGGTTCAAGGTACATGATTGAAAAGATTTCTTAGCATTTTCATCTCCTTCTATTCTATCAAACCTCTCCAACCCTAATACTTCATTGTATAATTAATTTTTATTTGTATCAGATTTTTATAACTATAACGTGGTCACTTTTTATATTATCTAATGCTGGTCATACTCTAGTCATATATAAGATAGATTAGACATTTGTAAATCGTTTAACCTCTTAGGAGAGCACAGCAGAGATGCTGCAACTGTCCGTAAATGAGCCTGTATATTTTTTATCTACATAAACATTAATTATTTCCTTTACACAGAGTGAAGAAATGACTGACATCTTGGAGGCAGGATTGGAAGGTAATGTAATTCATACAGTGTTGATTACTTGTGATCCTCAACCTGGTATTGGCTGTTACTTCCTATTTATGCTTCTAGAGTTGGTAGGGATGTAGGGATAGTAGGGATAGTAGGGATTCTCATTAAATACGAACTGATACCTAAAATAACCAAATCTCAATTTATCTTCCAAATAATTAGAACGTAAACCTTAAAGGGCATGTCCCCCCCCCCCCAAACTACTGGCCCCACTGTACAATTAAAAAAAATACCTTACTTCCCTGCTCCTTATGGTTCTTCTTTAGTGGCTCTTCAAAGTCCAGGAAACTGTAAGCTAGGAGCTTTCTTCCTGTCCAAAAGGTCTCTGCCTCTGTTGTGACCTCTGACTTGTTTTAGCATGTGCAGTGAAGCCCTTTCCCCCCTTCCTCCCTCCCTTCCGATCCCTCCCTGGCTTCTTCTCCTGTAGCGTTAAATCCTTTTAATATACTGTAAGGCATGTCCCCCCACCCCCAACCGCTATATCTTTACACAAAAAAACGCTTCCCATCTCTACTTATATCACCTCGTTCCCTCGCCAATCTAATTAATGGCAGCCGTGGCTGTGATTGGCTGCCTCTCAGCCAATCACAGCCGCGGCTGCTGGTTTGGCCCCCTGCTTGTAGTTCCGGCGAGAAGGGGAGCCGGACCAGAATGGCGAAGGAATGAGGTGTTGTAAGTAGAGAAGGGAAGCGTTTTTTTGTGTAAGAATATAGCGGTTGGGGGTGGGGGGACATGCCCTACAGTATATTAAAAGTTGTAAAAAAGGGTGGACATGCCCTTTTATATTTAAGTGCTTTTTAGCTAAAAGTATAATTTTCAATATCAGTAATATAATCAGGTAGGGAGGTTAATATACTCTTTGTTACACATACATATATTGTTATACACACACTGCTACAGATACTGTATAAATATACACTATTAAACAAATAGCAAAACCTGACAATAATAACCCTTTATTTATAGTTTGGCCCTAACTCCATCTTATAAATACTTAAGCTTGTGTTGCAATCCAGTTTTATTTGTAATGGTTTAATTCTAATATTGCTCGTTTTCCCAGCAGTGAGCTGTACAATATTTTGGGCAAGGGGACCCATCTGCCATCTTCTCACATTTACTATCAACCTATAAAGTCAAATGTAGTCTACTAATGTTGAATTTTTGTAATGTTTTTTAATGTTGAGATTAACTGTTTTCTCTTTCAATGCAGTCATACAGCTAAAAGAACAGAAAAAAATAGAAGGCAAGAGGAGAAAAAAACAAATGAGAAAAAAGGAAGAAGGAAGAACAGGAAAAAAAAGGACTTCAGATAGAGCAGGACAAAGGAAAGAAGGAAGAATTCCAGAATAAAAAGGGACTTGAGATAGAGCAGGACCAAGGAAAAATGGAAGGGAAAAAAGGGGACCCGAAATAAAGCCAAACCAAGGGAATAAGGAAAAAGACCATGAAAAAAAGGGACTTGAGATAGAGCCAGACCAAGGGAAGAAGGAAGAAGTCCAGGAAAAAAAAGGACTTGAGATAGAGCAGGACCAAGAAAAGAGTGAAGAAATCCAGAAAAAATAGGAGGGACCTGAGATAGAGCCGGACCAAGCGAAGAAGGAAAAAGACCATAAAAAAAGGGACTTGAAATAGAGAAGGACCAAGGGATGGACGGGACTGAACGGAGGCCAGGAGCAAGACAAAAAGGAAGAAAAACCAGAAGGAGGGCAGGACCTGAGAGGGGAAAGGCCTGAAGGTGGGCAAGACCAGAGGCAAAGCAGGACTGAAGGGGAGGCAGGACCAAAGGGGGTCAGGCCAATAATGAGGGAAGACCTCCAAGTAATCAGGAGGAATGGATAGAAGTAGAAGAAAGGAGGGAGAAAAGTAGAAGAGAAAGGGAAGGAAGAGGGGACCAGGGACAAAAGTTGGGGCAGGGCCAAGGAGGGGGGCTGGCCCTTGTGGAGGGAAGACCGGCTGGGTATAGGGACGAAAGGATGGAAAAGAAACGCTGGAAAAAGGGAAAGGGGGTCAGTTGAGGAGACATAGTTTGGGATTAAGATAGGGCAGGACCAGAGAGGGGTTGAACTGGAGGGTGATAGGACTAGACAGGGGCAGGACCAGATGCTGTGGCAAGATCACATGGGGTGAAAGGACCAGAGGGCAAATAGGACTGGAAGATGCGCAAAACTAGAGGACAGGCAGTACCAGGGGGGTGGGGGGTAGGACTGGAGGGGGGAACAGGCCTGAAGGCAGACAAGAGTGAAGGGAAGGAAAGACCAGCGAGGGGCATGCCCAGAGGGGGATAGAAAAAAAGTTGAATTGCGTCCTCTAGCCTCTAAGTGCCCAATAATTTGCCTAGGTTGCTTATGCCTAGAAAGGGCCCTGGTTGCAGGACCAGATAGGCAGCAGGCTCAAAGGTGGTCAGGACCAGAGGTAGGCAAGCCCGAAGCAGGACAGTTACCAGAGGGGAGCAGACCTGAAGGCTGACTGCCTCTTGTTTTGGAGGCAAAGCAAGAGAGAGGAAGGCCCAAAGATGGGCAGAAAAGAAACTTTGAATGGCACCCTCTAGCATCTCAGTGCCCTAGCAGCTTGCTTAGAATCAACCCTGGACACCGGACCAGATGGGCAGCAGGCTCAGAGGTGGGCAGGACCAAAGTTGTCAGGCCCGAATCGATGCAGTCCCAAAGGGGTGACAAGATCAGAGAGGATAGGACTGGAGGAGGAGCAGACCTGAAGGAGGACAGGAGGCAAGACAAGAGAGGAGGGGCAGGCCCGAAGGGGGTCAGAAAAAACATTTTAATGATGCCCTCCAACCTTGTTTATCAATGGACAATAATTTTACATTTGTGGCCGTTGAATCAGACGTTATTGGTTATCTCACCCAGCAGATCAGCAAATGATTCCTGAAGATTATCGCCTAAGTGGACACTCATCAACGGTCTTGCCAAGCCTCTTGAATAAGCCTTTATCTCCAATTAATCCAGGGTATAATCCGATCGCCAGTTGGGGTCAGGAATGAATTTTTTCCCCTCTGAAGCATATTGTCTTTGGGGGGGGGGGTTGCATTCCTCTGGATTAACTGTTAAATAGGTAGAAATAAATAGAATAATAAGAGAAATGTAGGAATAAATAAAACAAATTAATTTTAAAACCATTTGGTATCTGCCTTTTTTCTATTTCTCCTCTCAACTTTTCCTTTGTTTACTTGATCATTTAATATGGAGAATTGTTACCTTTTTACTACAAATAACACAAGTATTAGGATATCTTTACTCCTGATAAACATTAAAGGTCAATTCCAGCCCTGAAATAAAAACTTACATACAGGTAAATCATTCCCCAAACCCTAAACTGTAATAGTTTATAATCTGAAATATATAAGTCTAACCTGAACTCCTGCACAATATCCTGTTACCCCTGTTTCTGCTTCCTGGTTCTTCCAGTAAGCAACGGTCAGTTATGGATTTGAGTTGACATCACAGCCAATGACTGAATATTAATCCCCTAGCTGCCTCTTCTGAGCATGCTCAGGTTCAGTACGGGTCACTAAATTGCTCAGTTTCCATGAAGCATCCAGAACCATAGCAGGCATACAGTAATGAATTCAGAGGACAAAGTAGGAAATATCAACATATTTTAAAGAGGCCATTGTTTCTAAAAGATGTTATTATGAGGGTGGAGTTGTCCTTTAAAAACACATCACACGTCTGCAGAGCTGTTAAGCATGGGAAGGACAAGGAAGGTGCTTGATGCGTTACATGACGTCAAGTCACTTTATCATAGGCCGACAACCCTTGTCTCACATGGTAAATATATAAAGATGGTATTGTATACATCCAAACATTATAGAGTACAACTGGTGACCAATTAAATACAGAAGACATACAAATAGTGCACATCAAATTCAAATTGCTTCCATGTTTTATTCCCTTCATAATTTGTCTCATAAAAGGCAAGTAGTGATAAGAGTAGGATCCAGCTGAAAAAGCAAACCCTGAAGTGGTAACTGGGCTTAAAATAATTTGGCCAAGTAACTGAACTAATTGCTTTTATTTATCCAGAAAGATGGCCAGGCTTTTTAAAGCAGCATTATAAAGGGAATAAAACATGTAAGCAGTTTGAATTGGATGTGCACTAGGCTTCCACTTACCTTAGATAGAGAAAATGAAGGAGGGGGATATAGATACACAAATTCATCCATGCTGCATTTGAGTGTCCTTTGAATTTCCACAGATCCTGCAACCCACAGATTTTAGTAGAATGTGGTGTGTGGTTTAAGTTATCCTTCAGTAAAACGAGGAGACCTTATCCATTATCCATTAAGGCAAACTAGGCAGCTGCCTAGGGCCCAGTAATCAACAGGGTGCCCCACCCCAGTACTACAGCCATACAATACAAGAACAAGGGGCCCACAAATGTCAGCCCTTACCAGTGCTCAAATTGATCTTAATCCATCTTTGCATGATTTTTGTTATAACTCAATTAAGCAATGACTTTAAGGTGCCCATACACTAATTAAGGTCCATACACACGTCCGATATGATGGATGATGAACGACTAAGAAGCACAGGCACACGCGCACTGACATGTATGAGGCATTAGACAGATTAGATATTCCTCTATAGATAAATGTTAATTACTTAATTAATCACTGACACACTGACTTAAGGCTCGTACACATGTCCGATATGTGTATTCGCCAGGCGGATCGATGAATGACCCCCGACCTCAGTGATTCTCACTGAAACGCCGTTCATCACACAAATGTATCAGCATTGGGGGTCGTGACTCGGTGCCAAATTGGCCGTGTGTACGAACCTTTAGCTAGAATGATGCAGTTAGACGGGGGAAAGTGATACAATCTACTATTTACAAATGAGATATAAGGTGAGTAAATTGAGTAAAAAATTGCCAACATTTTGGAATATCGACGCGGAAATTTTAGTATCTCATTTGTCATCTCATTTCTCCCAGTCTATTCTTTTTTCTGAATCAGAGCAGGGTCTCAGAAGGGGGCATTGAGAGCAAGGTCTCTGTGTTTGCTGATGACACTAATTATGCAGAGCTTTGAAACTTCCAATGATGGCAAGTGCTGCAAGCAGACCTAGATAGATTTATCAAAATGGGCAGCAGAATGGCAGATGAGATTCAATGTTGATAAATGTAAGTTGATGCATTTGGGATTTAATAATCCCTGTGCCACCTACACCATAAATAACTCTGTGTTAAGTGCATCTGAAATGGAAAAAGATTTGGGGGTTCTGGTAGATAACAGACTTAGCGTTAGCAAACAATGCCAGGTAGCAACAGCTAGAGCTAGCAAGATATTGTCGGTATAAAGAGGGGAATGGAATCAAGAGAGAAAAATATTATTCTCCCTCTTTACAAGGCACTGGTAGGCCACATTTGGAATATGCGGTGCAGTTTTGGAATCCCATATACAAAAGGGACATCTTGGAAATTGAGGCAGTTAGAGAAGGGCAACTAAATTAAAGGGGAATGGAGGGGCTTGAATATGCAGGCATATTAGACAAGTTAGGGCTGTTTACATTGGAGAAGCGGCGGTTGCGTGGGGACATGATAACCTTATACAAATATTAATGGCCCATACAGTGAACTCTCTGGTGCATTGTTCACTAATAGGTCATACAGAGGACTCGTGGACATCCTTTAAGGTTGGAAGAAAAGAAGTTTCATCTTCAGGTTGGAGAGGTTTCTTTACGTGAGAACTGTGAAACTGTGGAACTGTCTTCCCGGAGGTGGTAATGCAAGTTCATTGAATAACTTTAAAAAAGGCCTGGATAAGTTTCTAAAACTAAAAAATATTGAGAATTACTGGTATTAATGCATATAGATCTGGTTGATCCAGGGATAATTTCCGATTACCGTTTGGAGTCAGGAAGGAATTTTTTCCCCCCTTTTTTAGCTGGGGTTTTTTGCCTTCCTCTGGATCAACTGTAGGTAGGGTTAAAAAAAAAAAAAAAAAAAAAAAAGATAGGTTGGACTTGATGGACGAATGTCTTTATTCAACCTTAATTACTATGTTACTATGTATTTTGCTTTGCTGGAAGATCTCTTAAATCTAAGTAGGGTTAGGAAACTTACAGGGCGATGTAATAAAAGTTTTGAAGATATTTACATTTTTGTGTGTGATATGGCAGCAGCATCACCAGGTCCCCTGCACTTCCTGCTTCCTGCTCTGAAACCTGTCATTCAGTCTGCCCTGTGTCTCCTCCCCTTTGCAGCACCCCTGGTCCCTCCCACTTATGGACCCCATGGTCCCTCCAGTTGCAGACCCCCCTTTTCCCATTCCCTTACAGCCCCATGTTGCCCCGCCCACTCACGGGTGCCATGGCCCCGCCCACTCGTGGGTGCCTAAGCCCCACCCGCTCACAGTTGCTGTGGAAACAGCCTTTTCAGGCAGAGTGAGAACTCTGCCTAAAAAGGCTGTTTTCACATAGTGAGAGAGAAGGGCTGTAGATTCCCTTACCTTCTCTGCAGCTCCTTCACACAGCAGAGAGGAGGAGGGACTTCCTGTCTCCCTCACACACTAAGGGAGTCTGAGGCTGTGCTCACCGGCAGCACTATGCAGGAGAAGCCTTAGGAATGTCACATGTCAGCCTCCCACCCATTAACTTTCTAGTCAGTCATTTCTTTATATCTTGGGCTGTGGAGCATGTAGAGAGGTAGTTGATGGCTCGTTTTAAAGGTAGGAAATTGGCCTTTCATTTAAACTCAATGGTTGGAGACCATAGTTCCACTTTAACAATAAGACAACAACTTTCTTCTACCTTGTCTGGTGGCCGTTCGCTCTGCATCCTCTGCACTTCCAGTTAAAGGCTACTAAAAAAAATATGTACATATTCGGGAAAATTCATTTGCAAGTATTAGGGACTGGTTAGCTCCTCTGTATGTTTTGTGGAGTGGTCTACATTGGTGGCACTGAAATGGCCACTGCAGATGTTTGGAAACTACAACTCCCAGTTTACAAACATCTGGAGTGGCAAAGAATTGGGGATTTACTTTAAATTTAAAGGGCAACTAACCCAATACAATACAAAATCAGGAGGATGGTATCTATTTTTAAAGATTGCCTTCCGATTCTGTATTGTTTTGAGGCTTTAGTTGCCCTTTAAATGGACAGCAGAATTCCCATACAGTAGTCCCATACAGTAATAGCTGTCTATTTAAAGGGCAACTAAAGCCTCAAAACATTACAGAATCAGAAGGCAGTAGTAGTCATATTTTCTACCCTTGGTTTATACTCAAGTCAATCACTTTTCATGTAAAATTAGGTACCTTGGTTTATACTCGGGTCGGTTTATACTTGAGTGTATAGGGTAATAATAATCTGTAAGGAATCTTCAGACCTTTTACTTTAGGAGAGTAGACAGGACTGATATCTGATACTCAAGAGCACTAATATAGAGCCTTTGTGTAGAATAACAAACACATTTCCTTTCCAGGTTAATCAAATAATTAAGTACTAACTGTAGTATGTTTAAATATACAATGTGCTGTAATCAAAAGCTACATAATTACACACTTATCTTGGAATTAGAAAACACTCCTTTTTGTTACTTAAAATGTGTTTGTGCAAAACCCACATGACCCACATGACCAGTAGATGGAGACTGTAGACTTGTACAGAGAACAAGTAGGTACAGTAGATAAAAGCGCACCTGTATAATGTAAATACCTGTATTGTAGCTTTCATTTCACTGAAATAAACATGATTTGTATTAATTTAGCTTCAAAAAGCCAACTTTCTGTTCTTTCTATTTCTTCTTCTCTTTTATTTCACCTATTTTTTGGACTGTGTATTCTCCCATCTGAGCTAGAGACATGAAACTCGGTAGGAGTGTGTACTACACACAGTAGAAAGGAATGTAAAGAAGTGTCATCAAGTTACTGGCAATTTTCTGTTTTCCACCCATTAACTATTAACGAATTTAACTTGTAAGGACCTGTAATCAAAGCTCAATTGCCACTTTATTGATGAAATGCACTTAGATCAGAGGTGTTATCAAAACCCCACTGCCACTTTCTTAATAAAATCCACCTGGATCTGAAGGCTTTATCTAGCTAAAAAAAAAAAAAAGCTAGAAATTCTTCAACAAAAATTGTAAAATAATACAATGATTAAAAAAAAATGTGCTTAGAACTTTCCTTCACTGCCATAGATATGTTATTGAGTGTCTAAAAGTCACGCACAATAATGCACTAATATAAATGCACACACAATAATGTAAAACACAGCACTTTCCTTACAACAATACAGCATTTTAAACAAAATTCAAAGTCTATACTTTTAACTTTCTTGTTCCAAGGGCAAATTGTAGTGTATTTGTAATTACGAGATTATCAACATAAAATGAAAAGCCACATTAAGGTTCAACTACATTGGGTTCTGTGAAAAAATCAACATATTTCTCATGCTTTTCTCATCTGAAGTTCTTCCTTTTCTATGCACACACACGACTGCAGATCTGAGCATGTGTGAGAATAAAGCTAGACATACCCTGGCCCAATTTTCAATCTGACTTCAAATCAATCATAACATCGAGCAGAATGGGATTTTATCTGTCAACATTTCAGAAAAGTTTAGCAAACAAATTCAATAGTAATATTGACAGCAAAATGATCAGGACAGGCAGTTCTTGAACAGTATGTATGATGAGCTTTAATAGTGCACACATAAAACTCTGCCTAATAGAGATAGTAGTAGAGAATTGTACCGTGTTAGCCATAGATGAAAGTGAAGACATCTTGGATATAAAGTAATACCTTTTATTGGCCAACTAAAATGATTGAAAATGCAAGCTTTCGAAGCGCTAGGCTTCTTCCTCAGGCATGATACAATACTGAATCTTGTAAAGCACTGTATTTTATACATACTAGAACAAAGACTTTCTGACATTACATAGATGTTATCTTTTGCACCCATGCCTGATTGGCAATGGCTGTCGTAAATAAAACAGTAAATACACATTCAATGATCACAGGCAGTAATAAAAGAATTAGCAGGGGTTAAATAAACAATTAGATACACTTCACCTCTAGTGTCCATGGAGGGTCTGGTATAAATGAGATATTTATGGGTTTGGGTGGTTTAGAGGAATTTAGTCTAATTAACTCTACATGACATTAAGATTAGAAACATAGTGACACATAAAGTTTAGATCTTTGTTGAGTCCAGAGTCCAGAGTCCCAAATTTTTGTATAAGTTTACATTCCCATTCTAACCTTTCCTTTTGGGATCTGAAATTTCCCATAAGCACTGTGACTTTTAGGTCTTTCAGGCTGTGTCCTTGGCTGCAGAAATGGGCACCCACAGGGACATCGATGAGAGTTCATCCTTTGCCTCAGGGTCTGTCCAGTCTCTCCTACATAAAGTCCTGAGGGGCACCTAGAACATAAAATCAGGTATACCACATTGGATGATTTGCAGGAGAAGGTTCCCTTTATTTCCCTTTCTTTGGGAAGGTTCCCTTTATTTCAAACCTATGTTGGGTTCCTGGTATTGGTATCCTGTCTCCAGTGTGGATGTACTTGCAGGTTTCACACTTTTTCTGCAAACAGGGAGATGTTCCATTTTGTGTGGGGCCTGTTAGGGAACTTTTTACAAGCATTTGTTTTAAGTTGGGTGGTTGTCGGTAAGCTAAGAGAGGGGGGTCTGGGAATATTTCTAGTAATCTGTTGTCCTTTTGTAAAATGGGTTGGAGTTTCTTGGCGATTTTTCGTAGTATTTCCATTTGTGGGTGGTATGTAACAACCAGTGGGATACGGTCCTCCTTTTGGATATGTTTGTATTGTAGCAGGTTGGTTCTGGGGATGCTGGTTGCTTTCTTGATCTGTGTTTCTGTAATGGACTTACTGTATCCCTGTTTTGTAAAATCTTTTTTGAGCTGTTCAAGGTGCAGACTTCTGTCTGTAGAGTCAGAGCAAATCCTGTTGTATCTTTCGCTTGCAGTCCAGATGATCAGAATGTCATCTATATAGCGGAAGTAGGCCATGGGTCTGATGGGGCATGTTGAAAGAAAGTTTTCTTCTAAATTTGCATAAATAAATTTGCATAGTGAGGCGCAAATCGTGTTCACATTGCCACACCCATCTGTTGCAGGTATAAATCCTGATTGAAGGAGAAGTAATTGTGGGTGAGTATAAACTCCATTAATTTGGCAATTGGTAGTGCAGGTATGTCCAGTTTTTAAGAGGCAATTGGTAGTGCAGGTATGTCCAGTTTTTTAAGAGATACTGACATATGACAGCAACTTCTGCAAATTTGTATTATTTTAAGTAAGCCTAAGGAGTGCTCCCACAGTCCTTCTATTGGATGTATTTATTAGAAAGCTTGGTCAAGCTTCCAGGTGGTAAAACAGTATTGAAGGTTGTATAAAGACATACATCCATCTAGTCCAATCTTTATACCCTACCCATAATGCCTATCTAAAAGTTTCATAGTGACATAGTATTGGAGGTTAAATAAACAGAAATGTCTATTCTAACCTACAGCATATACCATACTTATTAACCCTTTCCCCAATAGTTGATCCAGAGGAAGGCAAAAAAAAAAAAAGAAAAAAGCTTGCTGAAAAAATGACTTCCTTACTCAGTTTCATTTTCTTAAACAGTTTCATTTCAACCGTTCTCACTGTAAAGAAACCTTTCCTAACCTGAAGATGAAACTTCTTTTCTTCCAACCTTAAAGGATGTCCATGTGTCCTCTGATATAACCTGTTAGTAAACAATGCACCAGAGAGTTCATTGTATGGGCCATTAATATATTTGTATAATGTTATCATGTCCCCACGCAAACGTTGCTTCTCCAATGTAAACAGCCCTAACTTGTCTAATCTGTCCGCATTTCCCTTAAAAGAAAAATGCACACAGCCCTCATCCCTGATTTCTATATTGAAATCTTTAAAAAGTGCCCAGAAATTTACTTAGACACCTTTGTTCCCTCTGAAGACTGGAAGCTCATCTGTGATTGGCTGACTTTCAGCCAGTCACAGAGGTGACTGCTAGTTCCTTATTTTGATATTTTGCAGAACCGGCAAAACGATTCGAATTTTAACTTAATAATGTAACTTAATAAGAGTAGGCGAGATGCTGATAGAGCAATTTTGGTTGAATTTTAGTGTGGTGGGCTAACACTTCCTGAGAACCAAAAATAATTTTCTGAGAACCAAAAACTTTTCTGTAATAATAATCCACAAGTCTTTTCAAAGATTATCTTAAAGGGCCTCCAAAGTCACCAGGCAACATTGTTCAAATAGATAGATGACATTTACTATGATACAACAAGCTTTGTTTCACATTTCTCTTTGCTGTGGTTGTTGGTTGAGTTATGAAAATAACCTGTGATTACAAGGGGTCAGCTCCCATAATTTATAATAGGTTTGCTGGGAGTCTAAATGTATCCCTTACATTTCTGAATATGCTCACTAGTGCACAACAGCTGCAGCCTGTTCTGCCCTCTAGGAGCTGACAGCTAATTGTGATATATATATATTGTCCTGTCTCTATTAGGCACAAATCATGTTCCAGCGCAGATATCCTGCCTCTCTCAGAAACAGAACAGGGGTTCTATAAATGTATTTGCAAACGATCTTCTTTCCACATTTCTTTTCATTTGTCACATTATGGATTCTGTATTTCTAATACATGGAACAGCAGCAGCAGAGAGCCGAGGGAACAAGAGCTGGTAAGTATACTTACAAGCTTCGAAGAACGGTTTAGACCTTGCATGGTCTAGGTTTTGGGGGTGTTCTATTACATCTGCTTATGACACAACATTACATTAGCTTATGACACAAAACATTTCTTGCTACAATGTTGCCACAAAACTGGCTCAAACATGTGCTTTTGTGCCAATTTTTGTGAAGGAATCTTGGTGAATGACTCCCAAAATGTTTTGTGAAACTTAATTTTAACACTTTAAACTGTACATTCACTTAAAAAAGGCTTTTCAGTCCGAGCTGATAGAATATCAATTTCAAAGGTACCTGTGGTCTCCAAGTTTTCCAAACAATTAAAAGGAGAACTATACTTTCTTTTTCCTGATACTGTGAAAGTTTTTCTCCCCATTTTTTTATTTTAAAGGAAATACTGCGTGTTCGGAGTCCACAGTTGCCCTTTAAATGAAACCCTACATAAATTACAGTATTTTAAATGTAATTGTGTGCTACACATTCTTAAATATAGCATTAAAGTTACCCTGATAAGTTAAAGAAAAGGCAACCCCCCCTAATGCTCGTGACTCAGGAGTTAATTTCCATGGCTAGATTACTGCAGTTGTCTGCATCTCACCTGAGTATCTGAATTTAGATAGCAGAATAGAGAATTCCAGTGAGATAATAAACAGATTGTGAGTAGAAAGTGTTTTACTTACATCATTAATGGGTAAATGTACACTATCAATGATGTCATCCAGGCACTTACAGAAACAAATGTTTCCCAATTGTGAATACACAGCTTCCTGTTACATAAAATGTTAGGTCATGTTGAATGTCAGAACAAATGGGTTTCTTGATGGTAACACTTTAAATAGGCAAAATGGTCAAAAAAACAAGTGTTGCAAGTTTAATCATTCAGGTGAGTACACATATAATTTACACTATTCTGTGTAAGGTCATTAATGTTTTCTTAATCAACAAGTGTAACCTGTCAAGCTACTTACTCATTCATAATCACTTTTTACAATTCCTTGATAGTATGTCATCTGAATTCCAATAATAGTGAGATTATAATTTGGGTTTACTGTTACAATATCCAGAATATTCTGCCAATGATTTATACTTACAGTAGATGAATGTTAACCATCACTAATAATATTAAACTCAACTTTCTTCATTGTAAACACAGTCAACAGGGTCAACAGCATTCTAATATACAGTATGTTGGGGTGTTTTAACTAATGCCTGTCATCAATTGTGTATCTATAAATAGATAAATAGATGAAGCTGTATGTATTCCATGATAACCGTAATAAAAGAGAAACAAAAGACTGTAACAAAAGGTAGACTACACATATTCTGCATATGGAAAAATACGGACAAAATAATCTGATTGGCTCTCCTACTGATTGGCATTGATTTCCACCAATAGATGTGAAATTCATATTTATACTAATCATGGAACTGAGGTAAATGAACTCAGGAATCTAGACATCAAATAATACAATTAAGCCTGAATTTTAGGAAAAGTGTGTTATATTCCCACTTGTAATGTTGTGTAATGTTTCCCTTTGTTATTAAATAGTGATGTACATTACTTTCAATGGCACCGCTATAGATATCGCACTGCATCGCAGCTAATAGGTGTGACAGGTATGGTATAATCCTAGGCACAAAGTGTTTCTGTGCGAAAATTCTCTGCTATATTTTTTATTATTTTATTTATTTATTTTTACAGTTCTTGACTTTGCTTCCTTGTTAGTCAGGAGAAGCACTTTGGGTGCTATAGGGCAGGGACATAACTGCAGGGGCCCAATGTCCCCCCCTGCAACATTGGTGGCTAAGCCCCTGACACAATCCCCTCCCCTGCCAAGAAGATCCGCATTCAGTTGTTTTTAAACAACTGTGCTAGTGTCCGGTTCAGGTCCTATAAACAGCTGATAGCGTGTATCTTTACTTCATATGTGCAAACTGCTCGGCACAGGATCACGGGTTCTCTCCCCCCCCCCCCTTCACAGTCTTGTTGCAATGCTTTTATAGGGCTTTCTTTCCTCCTGGATTTTTTTTTTATTTCTGATGATGCATTGATGAGGCAGCTTTTATTTTACTGCCTGATTCACTTATGTTCATATGTGTCCCTTTCTTCATCATTGCACCATAATAGATATAAATGTATGCTCACATATAAGTCGCGAGCTTTAGGTTTAAAAATCAACCTAAAAACCTTGCCTCGGTTTATACTCGAGTCAAGAGCAAACTTACCTTAATTCCAGATGCAGCCGCGAGTCAGGAAGGAAAGCCGGCATTTCCCAGTAGTACTTCACGGGCGTGCGATGATGTCATCACGCACGCTGGTGGGATGACGTGATTGTGCAGCCACAAAGCAGTACTGGGAACTGCAGGCTCTGCACAGAGCGAGCGGCAGCTGGCAGAGTCATGAAGACTGAAGATGAAGGCCAGGTACAGTAAGTGAGCTGGGGGGGGGGGCTCTAGGGTGGGGGACAGTATGACATACAGTAACCCCCAATGCCTTTCTACTATAGGTGTTTGGAAACTACAACTCCCAGCAACTAAAGCATGCTGGCAGTTGTAGTTTCCAAACATCTACAGTGGAAAGGTATTGGGGGTTACTGTATGGGATTACTGTACATTTAAAGGGCAACCAACTAATGCCCTAAAACAATATAGAATCAGGAGGATGGTATCTATTGTTAAAAATATTGCTTTCTGATTCTGTATTGTTTTGAGACTTTAGTTGCCCTTTAAATGGACAGCAGCATATCCATACAGTAGTCCTATACAGTAATAGCCATACTGGATTTGGCTATTACTGTATGGGACTGCTGTATGGGAATTCTTCTGTCCATTTAAAGGGCAACTAATGCCTCAAAACAATACAGAATCAGAAGGCAGTAATGTTCATAATGTCGGCTTATACTCGAGTCAATCAAGTTTTTCTGATTTTGGAGGCAAAAATGGGTACCTCGGCTTATACTGGGGTCGGCTTATACTTGAGTATATACGGGTAGTAACATTCATTTCAAGACTGCTATGGCCTCTTTATCAAGCTGTAAGCAACCATATTAGCTCACTTAATTCCATCTTATATAGTTCAATACAGGAAGTTACATCACATACCTTATAGCATATACATACATAAGGGTCCACAGACAAATTAAATACAAAGGAACATATGAAGGTCATATTGAAAATATATATAAGCCGAGGATAGAAATGATAACTTCTACTGTCTCCATGACCACATACAGTATAGCTTTATTGTAGGAAAAAAAGGTGTGTGTATCACTTTAAGATTTTTTTGTATGTGCATTTCACTTTATTTTTATATCATCAGATCATCTTAAGGAAAGATAAAAAAAAACTTGGAATATGGGCATAAATAAGTCAAAATCTGATCAAAAAAATCACTTCCCAGAACGAATTTTCCAGGAAGTGATTTTTCATTTATTGAAAAAGATCAATAATTAGGTGATCAGAACTGATCACCTTACCGTATATTGATCTCTGACCCCCATTTTTTTAGCAAGTCTTTGCTAAGTAAAAAATCCTATAGCTGAGCTCCATTCACAAATACGATAGTAAGCTGTCATTCATTAACAGCTTACTATAGCCTGTACTGCACTGCGATCTGAATGGAGAACGCACTCCAGTACCCTAAGAAGACCACCAGGGGCAGTATGGGGGAAGCCGAAGGGAAGACCCCGGTGCACAGATGAAATCCAGTGACATCACCGGGCGCAATCTACATTCAGCTTATCCGTGACCGGCAATTGCTTTATGGTCACGAATTTAGGGACTGCTAGCTCCTTATCCCACTATTGGATTTTGATGAAATTGATGCTGCCCCCCAATTGCCCCTAGCTGCCTTAAAGTATGCAGCAAAAGTACCCTGGTAACTGCTGTGACTCTAGTATAAGCCAAGGGTAGCTTTTCAGGTTCATTAAAAAAAAAAACCTCGGCTTATAATCGGGTATATATGGTAATGAATACATTATCTAACCCTACCATAACACCCCACCCCTAAATGCAAGTGCATATAGAAAGCTAAAACTGGGCGTCCCCAACTATAAACTGCTCCAGGGAATTGTGAGAATTTACAGGACACAAAGTATCAACTTCAAACACTGGAACAAATAGACTTTAAGTTCTCTATGAAGTGCTGCTGGCTGTAAATCAGAGGCGCATCTTTGTTTTTGTGTTAATAAATTACATTTGTACAGGATTGACAAGTGTGGGAATGCTGTTTGGGATAGTATACATCCACGCAGAGTGAAACTAGGGACCAAATTAATTCACTCTGCGTGGATGTATACAATGCCATTTCTATATATATATTGCTTGTTGCATTGGGGGTTTGACCAAGCCTCTGGGAAATGTGTACTCCACCCACAGTGGGTCATGTGTTCACGTACTGAAAGCTGGAGAGTTAGTCCCAAAAAAGCAAGCGAAAGAGCAGCAGGGACTTTCATCTCATAAAAGGCAGGTACTGAAATAAAGACAATGTTTGAGAATTACATCTCTTAAGAAGGTAAAAAGTTACTAAGGTAAAAAAGGTTAAAAGTTAGGACCCAGCAGAATAAAGCAAACCGTGAAGTGGTTGCTGGGCTAAATTATTAAGTTATTGAACTAATTGCTTTAATTTATCCAGAGAGAAGGGCAGGCTGTTTGGGACACTAGGGGGCTCTCCTGTCACTGACTGTTTTGGTGATATATTGATCCTTAGAACACATCCATTTGATAACACACATCCATTTGATTAAATGAGTGCAATGAGATATGTTAATGTAATATGATATATTCATAACTGTATAAGATGTATTACTAACAGAAATTTTAAGGGTATCTCTACTGGGAAAACCACTTTTTGGTCTTCAGTTTTATTGAAGAACAGGAGGTAAAGGAGCTGTGTCTTACCTCCTGTTCTCTAATAAAACATTCAGGAGCCGGGAACAAAGTTATATAACTTATCTGGTTTATCGCTTCTCTGCCGCATGCTCTGACAAGTCCTGATGGACTCTGCATTCCTACAGTATGTGCATAGAGTACTAAGTCCATCTGGACCTGTCAGAGGACAAGGCGGAGTAGTGAGAGATTGGGTAAGTTCCTAACCTTCGTTCCGGGCTCCTGAAGTTTTATTAAAGAAGGGGGGGTTAAGACACAGCTCCTTTACCTCCTGTTCTTCAATAAAACTAAATAGCAAAATGTAGTTTTTCCAGTGGAGATACCCTTTAAGAATACTTATTGACTTCATTCAGGCAGAGTAAGCTGACACCTTCCTCTATGCAGTCAATCAAGGTTATGACAGTTGACATCACAGCCAATGATTGACTGGCTCATTAACAGGGGCGTACCTGCAGGGGCCCGGGGCTCTCTGCGAGAATGGAGGCCAGGCCCCTGACACCCTCCTAGATGCCTCCCGCGATCAGCTGTTTAAAAAGGCGTATGAATGAAACATACATGCAATCAACTGTTTAAAATACCGGCCCCGAACTTCCAGTTCAGTTTTGGAAGTTAGGGTCCAGTCTTTCAAACAGCTTATCATGCGTATGTTTCATTCATACGCGCAAGACCCTACTACCGCCGGGCCCCCCTGTGGTCACGGGGGGGGTAGTTACGCCAGTGCTCATTGAGAGCAGCCATTGGAGGCAGGTACCTTTGCCAGTACAGAAGAGAACATATCATTTAAGGGAAGGACTCTAACAAAAAAAATAGTCAATTGTCAGTTACCTACCTCAACCCCAATTGCTATATTTTGCACTGTATTACCTGCACTACTAACTAGATATTTAAGGATAATTATTGTAATAAACTGGCCCCTCCCTCCATGCAGTCAATCCAGGCTGTGACAACTGACATTGAAGCCAATGACTGACTGCTATTTCACCTACTGCCTCCTCTGCACATACTCAAACTAATAAAAAGCTCATTGAGCAGAGGGAGGAGGAAGATACCTTTGCCAGGATGGAATAGCGCTTATAATTAATATCTGGTTACAAATGCATGTAATAAACTGGTAAAAATAGCTGTGGGTGGGCATGCCCTTAAAGGGTATCTCCACGGCCAAAAGTCAGTTTGGGTTTTTGAGTTTCATTGAAGAACAATCTGATTCAATTAAATGATCAGGAGCCAGGAATGAATTAAGAGAACGTACCTGGTATCGTGCTCCTCCGCTGTTCTTCTGATGGAGCTTTTGCTGTATGTGCAGGCACATACAGTGCAAGCCCTGTTGGGACCTGTCAGTAAAACAACGGGGGATCACGATACCAGGTAAGTTCTGTAACTTCTGTATTAGCGTGGGTGTCAGGAAGTATTTTCATAGATAAATAAGTTAAAGCCAGGCTAGAAAAGTTGGTCCATGCACACCAATACAAAATGGATGTATATGTACCCAGATTGAATTACACTCATATATAACCATTCATTTTTCTCAGTCTGTCAATATAATTTAAACAACATAAGGGCACAGACATTTCCTTCTATTGTAAGTAAAGGTCACTTGTTTATAGCAGATGGAGTGTGTTAGATTGGGTGTGGTTGGTGAAAAGCAGTGATGTGCTATTGTCAATGTATCTGCTAAAGAGAAAGTAGCACTGAGATATTATATCTTAAGCCTCGTACACACCTGCAATGTGCAACCCGAGCGCCAACCCCCGACCGACCCCCGAACCCGACGTACACCTGTGACGATAGTTGCGCGTGTGTATGTGCTTGGTGGGGGGTCGTTTACGGATCAACAAATGACCCCCGACCGAGCACATACACACGCGTGACTATCGGCCGTTTCAGCTGTTTGGAGTGGGTGTACGTCGGACTTGGGTGCACATTGCCAGGTGTGTAGAAACCTTAAGATTCAAATACAAGCCACAAGCTTTATTATCCATGGTGTTTGCACATATGGTTCATGAAACCTGCAGACCTACAGTATATCAATCCTTTGAGAGACTTTCATTGAGATTCAGATACAGTAGCCATACAGTACACAGGTTGATTTACGTTCAATCACTCTACATTTTAAATGAATTCAATAAAACAATCCACTATTGTCCATAAATTCATCAAACACTGAAGGAAATGGATTTTACTCATTTGCCAATCCATTTCATGCGGATCTTTGCTGATTTTATGAGTATCCACACTTGTTAATACTATCACGGCCTGGTCACCCGTTAATCTCCCACTATCGAAGCACATGCGATTGGTGATCGAATGTGACCTAGTGTGGCCAGGACTAGAGATGGCCGGACTTTCAAAAGTTCGGTCCGTTTTCGAACTTTCGAACAATATGGAAAAGTTTGAAAATGGACCCATTAAAGTCAACGGGAGTCAAATAGTTCGAAAAGTTTGAATGAAATACAATGAAAATATCAATGGTAACTTAATGTAAATGGCTGTGGGATCCGGGAAATGGTCAGGGGAACATGTTAGAATATCCAGGACTTCGAAAACTTAATTTTACTCTCACGCACACTACTTTCGAGCTCTTGCGTTTGAACATTCGATAATTATCCCATAAACGACTCACAGATTTGATCATTCAATATTTACTCGCATATTGCTAGAATTGACATTTTACGCGCAGATTCAATATTCGATATTTACTCGCGTATTGGTATAATAGACATTTTACTCACGGGTTCAAGAATTCGATATTTACCTGCGTATTGGTATAATAGACATTTTACTCGCGGGTTCAAGAATTCGATATTTACTCGTGTATAGGTATAATAGACATTTTACTCACGGGTTCAAGAATTCGATATTTACCTGCGTATAGGTATAATAGACATTCTACTCGCAGATTCGATAATTCGATATTTACTCTCGTATTGGTATAATAGACATTATTATGTCAATTCGAACTCCATTCCATTCGAACTCAAATAGTCCATTCCAACTCAAAAAGTTCGGCTCGAACTTGGGTTCGAGTTCTAGTCCATCTCTAGCCAGGACAACTGGATAACTCTAGGCTGCATTTTTTCTCACACACTGTTAAAACATGCAAGTGTGGAAAGTTAACAAAAAAATATTTGTGAAAATAGAATAATACCCCCAAGATAATTTACTTTCAGGTGGCTAAAACACCATTTAAAGGATATCTATGTTTAAATTACTTATTATCTGCACAGAAATTGTCAAATAAAATGATGTATCACTTGCCTTTTAAAAATTCCCACACAAATTGATCCAGCACTTTAAAGTTAAAAAAAAAAAATCACTAAATTCTTTCGATTACTTTAACATTTACACCTCTCACCTAGTGGGTACAGACATTCTCAAATAGCCTTCTCTCAGGGAGCCCATAGTTGCAAGGTAAGATCCAGTTATTCAATAAGATCTTCCAGTTCCACCAGAGCATAGCATTCTGCTTTTAGATAAGCAAGTTCCTATTTTTGCAATGTTGGATGTTTAAGTAGGGGGATAGATCATTTAAAAAGAAGCCTAGTGATCAATAATGTTCACTAGGCATAAAATCTGCATAGAAATATGTTGTTTAGTAGCTTTATTGTGTGATCGGTATCAACTTAATTTGTGTGATCGGTATCAACTTAATTCCACGTAATAATCTCTTTCATGCTCGGCTGTTTCTAACCATTTTAGTGCCCTAGGCGCCCTCCCACCCATGTGAACCCCCCAAACTTGGAAAGCCAAACTGCAGCTTGGTTTCCCCGCTCAATTCTTTCCGACATTGTCACTGCTGCTGTGGATATTTCTTTATATAGTAGGGCCGCTTCAGTAGTTGGTAAGGGGCGCACGCTCTATTAGGTGGGGCAGACAGACGTGTATACATACGTTTGTGCGTAAACAGCATTACTGGCCACCAATGAAATACTGATTGGAAGCACAGCATAGGTTTCAGTGGATGTGCGGTATGTGGCACATACATACACATGTGCGGCACACACATACACAAGTGTATTACCCAGAATACTTTCCCAGAGTATTGCCATTAACCCTTCGGTGCCAGCAGACTTCCCCATAGTATTGCTATTAGCACATTCAGTGCCAGCAGAGTATTAGCATTAGTTCTTCAATGCCAACAGACTTCCTATTAATACTTTCATCTGCCAGCACTTTACCAGAGTATTGCCATTAACACTTTCAGTGCCAGTAATGTATTGCCTTTCAGCTGCCAGCATTGACATGATACACAGTATGTACCTGCTTTCCATGTCTCCTCCATTGAATTGTTCACTCCTCACCCACTCTAAGTTCTAATTGGAGAGTTGGGTGGAAGGGAGAAAGAGGGATAGGGATCTAATGGCTGCTAGTCACAGGGGCCACTGTTAAAAACTCTGCAGCAGAGTTTTAGGCTCTGCAGCAGCCTAAAAACGTCCATGCTTTCAAGATTATTATACTGAAAGATTTGCAATAATCTTAGTTTGCTTATAAGCCATATGTCACCTTGATTATAAATAAAACAGCCATGCTTTAGTTCTGCTAGCAGTTTTTTTTTTAATCAAAGATAATGCATACATCACACACAGTAAAGGGTTCTATAAATGCGTAACCTGCCGTACTTACATCTTTCTGTGGTCTAAAGTCTGTGTTGTTGTAGAACTTCGGTTTCTGTTTTAAAGTGTCTCCATTTTCTCTACCTCTCTAAGTCTTTATAAAAAGCCTTCACAGGGTATGTTTGGTATGCATCTGTCTAATCAATTCTAAGAAGAATATGATGAATTTTCTTTTTCAAAACCTGTCTTTTTAGTTTAATACATAAAGTTGTACCGTTGAAATTTAGTCGTTTGAAACTACAAATGAAATCTTGACCTTTAAATCCATTAACAAGAAATTCTTGCCACAGAATTATGGTTTCTAAAAATCTGCTTTGAAACTTGAAACCTGGGACATGAACCCCGGCGGGTGAGCTCATTCTTAGTTCCCCTTTTCTTGGGGCAAGCTGCTGTATACACTAATGTATATCTAATGTCTGGTTATAGATATTTAGCATGTTACATTTTCTATCTACCTAAAAACAGAATTTTCTCTGGTATAAAAATATGTAGATAGCTCTTTAAGGTGGGTAACACAGTACCAATCTCCAAGATTCTGTCTGTCATCTTTGACAGATGGGAGTAGATACAGTCCCGAGGGTTCTCCCTATATAAAGTATGTACAGTATAAAGTATAGGGAGAACTTAAGTGACTGCCATACTCCCTAAGATCGAGGCCTACTCCCTATACCTTAGGACAGGAAGCCGAGCACAAACAAGTGAAATTTTTCGTCCGAAGCGATCATTCCCAATGCCGATGCGGAATGTTTGTCGGCATCAGAAACTATAGTTTTTGCCGTACACACTTTACTGATAAAGGATCGATCCCATCGATACCGATGGTATTGCCACTCTATCGGGAATGTGTGTACCAAGAATTAGTCCACCCCCCAAACTTAAAGGGCATGTCCACCCCCAAAACTATAGTTTCCCCCACCACTGGCCCCACTGTGTAGTGTAATATAATCCTTACCTTACATCCCAGCTCCAAATAGTTCTCCAGTAATCCCACCCCAAAGTCCAAAAAAATGGCCTGCAGAAGGATAGCAGAGTCCATATTCTCCCTTCCAGGAGAAGTTTGGTATGCGCACTGCAGGCCTCTCCCCCTCTCCCTCCCTCTCCCACTCGATTTGGTCTCCCTCCCCTTAGTGTTAAACCCTTTCCATATATTATAGGTATTGCTTCCCCAGCCCCAACCGCTATAATCATATTAGCAGAAAGTCCTCTGATAGTTACTTAATTTACCTCTCTCCTCCCCCATTCTGAACTGCTGGCAGCCGCCTCCGTGATTGGCTGCCTCTCAGACAATCACAGACGCGGCTGCCGGTCTTGCCCCCTGCTTTCAGTTCCGTGCAAAAAGAGGGCCGGGGCAGTGTGGCAAGGAGAGAGGTAAGGTAATTAACTATCAGGGCACTGCTAATATGATTATAGCCGTTGGGGCTGGGGAAGCAATACCTATAATATATCAAATGTTGTTTTAAAGGGTGGACATGCCCTTTAACACCAATTGTCTGCCATATACAATACTGTTTTGATGCCTTACCCTGGGCAATTTTGATAAAACCCCTTCAATGTAATCTTGCATTCAGGAGGTCTCTGACACCTGGCTGTGATATGCTAATTGTGACACATTCCAGGGTACATAATTGCCACAGATTCTTGTACATCTTCAAGAACTAAACTTCAAGTCCAATTGATCTAAATGAATACAACAGATATACCATGATCTGCATGTATAAGAACCTTCACAAGCACAAGACTAGTCACCAGTTTTTTTGTTTTAAGGGTGGACATACCCTTTAATATTATTCCTACTATGAGCAGGAATAGTTAATAAAAACACCAGATACTATTGAAACTATTACCAAGACCCTTCCAAACCCTTTTTCCTGTTTTCCCTTCTGATCTCCCATGCTCCCTTCCAGTGGTGTAACTACAACCTATGTGACTCCTGCACATTATTCATTTTAGTTTGTTTACAGGGCCTCAGCGGACCCGCTGAGTGCTAGTTATACCCCTGTTCCCTTCCCTGTAATAATCCATTTCTCAATCTTCTTACCAACAGAAAAGGCTACACAGAGCAGCAGAGGAAAGAAAAAACAACAAGGACATTAAGGTATTAAAATCAGCCATCATTTTTTTCCCAAAAGCTCTTCCTTTAAAGAATTTTTAAAAGGCCATCCTGTAGGTAGATCTCCCCGTAGCAGTTTGAATATCGATTGCATATAAGGAAGTTCAGGAAATCTGGGGGAGAAACATACAGGTTATTTGCATCAGTAAGCATGAGATTGCTGAGAGCGTTTATCAATCATAACACAATACATTTTTTATAGCTCAGACAATAGAGAAACGTTTTCACACATTGCATTACAACATCACCTAACCAGTCACATGCAACTCAACTGTCAAAGCAGAAAGGGAAATCTTAATTGATCTATGTTAATAGTAGGGCTATATGGAAGGTGTGTGACTTCCACTCCTATGCCTTTCTTTATCTGTACTGCACCCACTGAACTGACAAAACAAACCAACCAATACAAATTCCAACATCAATCGTAGGTATTGAAAAGGTAAATATGACTCAAAATTGCCAACAACCTACACAGAAAACAACACAAAACATTGTATAACCTGAAAAGTCATAGGTTATTGTAGGATATTTCACTCTCATCTAGTTAACACTGAATAGTTAAGTTAACAAAGTTTTCCATTCTACAACTATATAACCTGTTAAGGTAAAACTAGACATACATAATAAAAATCTACTTTTGTTTCCTCATACAGAATAGCACATTGGTTTCCAAGTCTTTTGTGTCACTATACATCCTGTGTTAAAACGGGGGAATGAGCAGTGAAGTTGGTATTTAAAAAATTGCCATAGATGTAATTTAAGGAGACACTATAAAATAATGATAGTTCCTTAACTGAGCAAGCAGGTCATACCACTTATGCATGACACCTGTAAGGTGGATGCCTTCTTGGCTGGCACTGAAAGATCTCACCAAATTTCTCTGTTCTGCCCTACCCGGCTGGAAACAATTTATGGGGAGAACACTGGTGCCACACACTGCTAGAAATGGACTAGAACTCGAACCTGAGTTCAAACAGACTCTAACTTCTCGAACTTTCCACCTGGTACAGCATGCCCTTCTTACCAACTAGTAAAGTGTTCCCACTATAAAGAACAGCAGCCTTGGACAGTGTCAGAAGGAAGAATCCCAGCTGTAGTTTGACAGGCTAAGTTTCTTTCTTTTTTGGAGGGGGGGGCACACGTAGGTGGGAGGTTTACAGATTACGGAGTGAACAGCTTGATGTGTTTATATGTATTTCAAAAAATATGCTGTGGCCTTTTCATCCATGCCATGCATGGGTTGTCATGTTTGTTTTTTTGTTTTTTGGGGGGGGGGGTGAACAATGGGGGTCGCAGCCAGTTAATGGGTGAGGTTTTAGGAATGACGAGTTAAGTCGTCAATTTCACTGCCATGACTGATGTATCACTGTTCTCTTTTTTTGCTTTTATTTACTTGGCTTTTTTTATTTGGCTGTTTATGTATATATTTATATATAATAATATTATAATATGTATATATTATAATATAACCAAAACTGCAATACTATATGTAAACATTAGTCTACCTTAAGATCCAAAGTTTTTTCTCTGGATCTTTTTGGATTTTTCTCTGGGTCGTGACTTCTAACGACGCTACTTGGACTTCTTAAATCAATCTATACATATAAAGATTACTTTACCTTAGGACATTCCTGAGGTATGTTTGATACCTATCTAACAATATTTAAAGGAGAACTAAACCCAATTTTTTATACTCTAGAATCTGAAAACAACCCCCCTAAAAACACCAATTAGGTATAAAATACCACTACAGTAAATTGTATTAAAGTAAATGTAAGCATGTTAAATTAACACTAAACCCATAAAATAACTATGTGCCATCCGTTTCTATTATTCACAGGGAGGTGAGAATGCTTATTCCCACCTCCCTGTGAATAATAGGACACTCGGGGGACCTGGAACTTACCTTACCGCCGCTTCTCTCGTAGCCGCTCCTTCACAGAACACCTGTTCTCTCCCGATTGCGCACCCTATCATTTGTAATGGCGCGCATGCGCCTAATATAGGGCACGCGGTCGGGACAGATCGGCTTTCAGTGAAGGAGCGGCTTGCAGTAGAGCGGCGTAAGGTAAGTTTCCATGTCCCCGAGCGTCCTATTATTCACAGGGAGGTGAGAATAAGCATTCTCACCTCTGTGTGAATAATAGAAATGGATGGCACAAAGTTATTTTTATGGATGATGGGGAGTTTACAGTCCCTTTAAGAACTGGATGAAGTATCTGTGTATGTGCAGTGTCAGACCACACCTTCTGACATCAGTCACATGCTTCCTTGCTGCATCTGTCCAGTAAAAGGATTGGCTAGAGATTATTAATGGGTGTGACCAACTGTAACCATTTCTGCCATAGCTAAGGACTGAGCATGTGCAGAACATAATGGTCGTTGACCAAACTGTGTGATACTAGAATGCTGGGAAGTAAAACACAAACCATATGTATCCCGTATCAAAATGAGAGGTAAGACACAGATTACTGGTTTTATATCAAGGTGTTCTGCCTTCTGGTTCAGTGTTGTTCTGTGGCTTTAGTTGTCCTTTAAACTACCTAACATTGTTAATATCTTATGCTACTAGAATGTATCTGTTGCACTTAAACTTCAATAAAAAACTTAAAATTTAAAAAAAAAATATGATCTTAACTGTTTCAAAATAAGATGGGTATCTTAACTGTTTCAAAATAAGATGGGTAGATTAGCTCCTGGTTGCGGCTGTCAGTTGAGACGCAACATGACGACCTGCACAATTACCTGACAAACCCCAGTTTTTACCCCCAAAACCGCAGTTTCACATAGTTACCAAAGATGCCCCTGAATTGACTTACCTGACACGGTCGTTCGCCGCGTGGGTTTCGAGCTTGTTTCGAGCATCATTGTCAATGAGCAGTGTCAATTTGGACAATTTTGCCTGGTGAGTTTAGCTCCCCTTTAAATCATAACTCACACAAACCTCTCTGTTATCATTTTGTCCAGACATTTCCACCATATCACTCACTTGTTTTCATGTACGCTTCCATTTATACAGGGCCAACTGCTTATAAACTTAAATGTGTTTGTACAAACATATTCCCATGTTAGGAAATATTGTTGGGGTGTGGAGTGGTAATTAGAGGTGGTCACACAGGACTGTAGATACAAAACAGAAATACCTGCAGGCAATTGGGAGTTACACGATCTTCACACCTGACATCAACGGGGGCCTTCAGTCACACTAAACAATTTCAAATACGGAATCCATATACTGCAACAAAAATGAGATTGACTGACAGTTTCAGAGCAGGAAGCGGGAAGTGCAGGGGACCTGGTGATGTTGCTGTCATATCACACACAAAAATGTAAATATCTTCAAAACTATGACAAATAAACAATGAAAATAAATTGCAAAAATTCTCAGGAGAGCGATTCCTATCAATTTACCTCAATTTACCTAAAGTCATTTTTGGACCACAGTTCCCCCATAAGGTGTTATCTTCTAACGATATGCATTCTTATTGGTATTTTTCTCTGTTTAAATGTGTACCCAATGACTATGGATATGGGTAATTTGTTGTTAATTACTATTTTAAAATGTTTCTATATTATGATCTGATGATTTTAACTTGAATGATGCTAACGTAGCGGTTGTGAAGGGGTTAGATAGGACCTGGGAGTTTCGATCTTGGAATTATTGGCTGGGAGCACTCTAGCTCCTCTTCCCCTCACAACCTTTTCCTTTTAAATATGGTGATGGGACACATCTGAGGAAGTGGGCGCTGGTCCCACAAAATGCGTCAAGCGGACCCCCGATGGGGTGTTGTTATGCACATGATGCACATGATGTTCTAATAAAGCTGATTTGATTTCACGGAGATGTGCCCCGTTGTCTCATTTTTGTTGCAGTATATAAATTCCGTATTGGAAATTGTTTAGTGTGACTGAAGGTGGTGGCCCCTGTTGATGTCAGGTGTGAAGGTGTGTAACTCCCGGTTGCCTGCAGGTATTTCTGTTTTGTATCTATAGAGCCATCGGCCATTACACACCAGTGGGGAATTCTGAGTCCCAGCGGATCAATCACCGATCTGATTAGAATTAACATGGAGTAGCAGAGTGCTAATGAGCCGCAGGTGAAACAGCACCCATACACAAGGCATGGTACACAGACAAGTCGGGAGGAGAATCAGACAAGCTGAAACAGTTTTCTCAGACCTACCTGACAGTGAAACTGGTACTGTAAGTGAAACATTTGATTTATTCACACTGTATCAAGATGCTGAGAAATTTAAATCTATTGAGACACATTTATGGTGGGATATAACCATGTTGGAGAGTTACCTTAAGTATAAACGTATTCCACGGGGATTGAGAATCAAAAAATACCCGACATTTGCTGATATTGATAAGGAGTGTATATGTGAATGGAATACAATTCTATCAAATAGTTCATTTAAGTTGATGGACTTCATTTTGAAACATACTAAGGTTCACAAAGAGATACAACAGAAAATTGATATTACCATGGATAAATTGACAGCCGATTCAGTGGATGTGTTTAACAATAAAATGTCTGCAATAGAACATCGTATCTCAAAACTGGAGTTTGAAATAAAGGCGAACAAACATAATAAGTTTAAAAGAGACAAATTAGATTATGATCTGGACATATATAAGTATATAATTGGTCACAGTATTCGGGACAAAAGACGCCTACAAAATCTCCATATAAGGAGCGGGTCTGGTCACCTCGCAATCCAGGTAGAAGATTCAAAGGGTATGAGAGACAAAATCACCAGGATCTCAGTTTCCAAACTGCTCCTAAAAAGGTGTCTTTTAGGGAGGGCATGATAGATAATGTTCAAAAACAATCTTTTGCCTCCGTTAATACTTTTTTACAGCACACAAGCATGGATCCAAAGATGTGAATGAACAACGCCCCCCCAATGATAAATACCTCGAGTTACAGGGACCGACTATGATATCGGCGAAAAGACATAGGAGGAGGGCAAAACTTGGAGCAGTGCTTGCCAAACATCATGTTGAGACGTCAAGCAGATGACAATACGAGTGATGAACAAGGTACTGTTACCAATAATGTGATAAATCTATGAAAACAAGTTCTTTCGGATTCCGATATTTCTCTTTTGAATCATGGTTTAAATTTCGTACCTACATCGGAAGTAAAGATTTTTGACGTATTGATTGATATAAACAGATATATCAGGAAACTGACACTGATGGGACATTTTCATATGGATATACTGTAAATAATTAAGCTGAATGTGACTGTATGGGGATTAATGATCTTGGATTAACAGATAACAATGTTTCGGGGAATGAGGAAGATCTATTTTTCACATAGAAAAAATAAATTTAATTTAAATGGCCTTTTATATAACCAGTTTTCTAATAAGAGTTCTTATGTTAGCACTGATTTAAAGAATAAATCTATCTAATAAGAGTTCTTATGTTAGCACTGATTTAAAGAATAAATCTACATTTTTTCCATGTCAAAGTGGGGGACCCTACATTGACATGTTTCAGAAGTTATTATATTCTGAGGTGGAGAAATTATATGATGTAACCAATCCTAAAGGGAGAGACTCATGCCCCCTTAATATAAAAAGGAAAAATAACAGAAGGTATCAAGGGCGTGTTTAGGGGGGGATTCCTGGTGCCTGGAATCCCCCCCCCCCCCTTTCTGTCATCTCAGTGCAGTCTGCTGTTCTACCTCTACTGGTGTCCATAGACTGTTACATAGTTTGTTACATAGATTTACATTGTAAATTGAGCTGTGAGTGAGAAGCAGCATTTGTATGTTTCAAAAATGTATCCAGCAGCATAACTAATCATAATTGATACAAAACTGTATCAATATTAACCCTGCAGTTGCTTTAAAGGGCATGTCCAGCCATTTTTTCAACTTTTTATATATTATAGATATTGGTCCCCCAGCCCTAACCGCCATAATAGAATTCTTAGAAAGTGCCCCGATATGTACTTACCTTCCCTCTTTCCTCTGCCGCACTGCCCGGCCCTCTGCTTGCACGGAAATGCAAGCAGGGGGCGGGACCGGCTGCTCAGAACGCCAGTGGATAGAGGGAAGGTAAGTAACTATTGGGGCACTTTTTAAGAATTCCTATTACGGCGGTTGGGGCTGGGGGACCAATATATATAAAATATACAGGGGATTTTACACTAGGGCGAGTGAGAAGAAGACAAGAGGGAGAGGGAAGGGGGGGAGGAATCTCCTGCGCATGCCTCAGACCTTGTCAAGGTTGAGGCTGAGACAGGCACAGGATGAGTCACCCAGACCTTCTACACTACACTTTCCTGGACTTTGGAGGGGCACAGCATGGCAACCATAAGGAGCTGGGATGTAAGGTAAGGATTTTTGTACACTACAGAGTGGGGCCAGTATGGGGTTAAATTTCAGGTTTGGGGGTGGACATGCCCTTTAAGTGATTGCTGAGACTGGGTTTGTATACATTACTTACTGTACTTACCCCACTGTGAGGGAGCTTATTGAGCAGGAATTAAGAAATCCTGGAGCTGGTAGCTGACTATTAACATGTCATTATATATATTATATATACACAGGAGTGATAGTTCCATATATTCCATATACAGAATGATAGTTCAATGGCCCATACATGGTCTAATGTTATCGCTTCCCCTACTGTAGTAAAGGGAACCGGAAAGGAAATTTCCTGTCTTGTCCGATAGGTCCCGATACCGACAATATTCAGCAAATTCTGTCAATCCACTGTGAGTGTCACAGCTCTGACTTTGAAGGACACTAATGGTATTGAAGGGCAAATGCGGATTTCTTGGTAAGAGAACATTAGGCTGGGAAAAAGATTTTTCATCTCGACCATTCGCCTTACGAGCAGTCGGCCGGGACTGTTAGTCACAGCAAATGTCTCCAATGGACCGCACAATCTGCGGTGATTTACGACTTGGCCGATGCCGCCACGAATCTCCCAGATTTTTAGACCAACCACATACATTGGCCGATGCCGCCACCGAAATCTCCTCAGATTTTTTAGACCAACCAACCGATACACATAAATATCAACAGGTTGGGCCGAAAAATCTGCTCGTATGTACCCAGCCTTAATGAAGATACTTTATACAAAAGTGGTATTTGGCTAACTGTGATGATAATTATGCAAGTACGAATATATAATATTTATTATATGATGCATATATAATAAATATATGGATGTATTTGGTCATGAACCTCCTTCTGGGGTTGTTTGGTGGTAACCCATTCAGGAATCCCCCCCTTGAAAATTCTGCACTTGCCCCTGGTATTGGCTCCAATATTACACACCAGGAAAAGTTATCATTACAGCAATTATGCCAAATAATCAGATATTGATAAACCAGCCAGTCAGTATAATTGTCCTTTCAACAGTTCCTCAGACAGTCAATTAGCATAATGTAAATTACTAGAAACAGATATTACATCCCTTTCTCAAACAGCTTGTGTTGCACTACCATATTGTTCCTTTCAGGTTTTGATCCCCTTCCTAAAGCAGACAAATAGTACAAAAAGGTATTGGTATATACCATTTTGTACTATTGTCAGACTAATGAGCACACATTATATATAAATATATTTAAATAAATTTATCAAAAATAAATAATGCATCATGTCTGCGCTTATTTTAAAAGGACAATTTTACTTACCTCTCCCTTCTCCTCCACATGTAGAACCAAGACAGGCACCCTAGAAGCCCAATACACAAAAAAGACCAAGGCCACCTAATACGCAAATAGGCCCAACACCCCTTTCAAGTCAACCACCCCAAAAATGCTCCCAGAAACACACAAGCACACTCATACTTTGACATATAAATCTCACTCTCACGCAATTTAAATATTCGTAGATGGAAAAGGCAGGCACCCAGCAGGCCCAGGACACCCAGAAAGGCCCAGCAACCCACCCCAAAGGATCCCAAAAACTCACTGACTGACAGGACACCACAGAAAGACACTTTATTGTCACAACAAAACAAAATCCAATAAAGTCAAATGGAGCCGGTAACACATGTTAAATGCACAAACACATACATTTTTGCTGCTATTTCGTTATAACTGTAATCAGAGCACAGTGGATTCACAGAAAAATAGTGATCACATGCCCTCCGAAAACAGATCACACATTACAGTGTGGCCACCACGTGCGATTCTCAGATTATTGTAAGCATGTAAGAAATGCACTAGTTTGTCTTAGCCCTTAGTGTTATTAAGTTCATACATTATGTCATATTCCAACACGGTACACCAATTAGAACTTTCTGTAGTACTTGGTACACAATAGGCTGCATTGGATAGCTAAGCATACCTGTACAGGGCACCCATAATTAGGGCCAGGTCCCAATATCACCCACGCAGCACATGCAGGATTTTTGCAATGTGCTGCTGTGTGTGATACTCCTTGTGCGCTCCATTCCGTGCAGGGGCATAACTACAGGGGAGAAGGGGGGCCCGGAGCCAAGAGGGCCCCATCTTCTCATTTTCCTATGACAGATATAGCCTCCTCCCAGAAAACATGTGGATGAGCACAGATAGGGCCCCATCATAGTTTTGCTGGGGGGCCCAGTGATTCCTAGTTACGCCACTGGTTCCCTGTCTTTTCTATTTGATTGGTTATGCTCAACATTTTACAAAGAAACAAAAATTCTAGTTCCTCTATATCTCCATACTATTAAATAGAAGCAAGGGGCAGATTCCCTATGACTCATCACCTCCCCGGTTATTTACATGCATTTGATAGCGCCTTTTCTTGCATTTGGTTTAATCTTTTTCTATGAGTGACAAGAAACATAAAATACGTGTAATATTCTGTAGTTTCTATTCATGATCTGTCTACAATAACAATAGAGCGAGAGATGCAGGTTCAGTGTTTGATTTACCAAATGACCCAATGTAGACTTGTTTACAGAAATCATATAGAATGTCATATCTTTGTTACCTGAATATTCTTACGCAATTTCTGCTATTTTTAAACTGGTTATAAATATTTTAGATGATCAGATCATCAGGGCAGGACCTCATTCTTTATGTTTTTTTTTCTTCTTTTTTTTTCACTTATGCTCCTGTCTTTACCCTTTATATTGTTTTATATATATATATCGTTCGTTTTCAGTAACCCTCGAATGTATGGATCGATTTCGCTAACCCGAGAATCTATCGTTCACTAACCTTTGAAAGTATCATTTGTTTTCAGTAGCCCTCAAAGTATTGTTCGATTCCGGTAACCTCGAATTTATGGTTCTATTTTCGGTAACCCTCGAATGTATGGATCGATTTCGCTAACCCGAGAATGTGTCGTTCGCTAACCTTCGAAAGTATCGTTTGTTTTCGGTAGCCCTCAAAGTATTGTTCGATTCCGGTAACCCTCGAATTATGGTTCTATTTCGGTAACCCTCGATGTATGGATCGATTTCGCTAACCGAGAATGTGTCTTCGCTAACCTTCGAAGTATCGTTGTTTTCGGTAGCCCTCGAAAGTATTGTTCGATTCGGTAACCCTCGAATTTATGGTTCTATTTTTGGTAATCCTCGAAAAGTATTGTTCGGTAATGCTTGATTGGCCGTAACCCCCAAATGTAGCTTGCGCAAACCTGACAATTGCCCGCTTGTGTTTAAGAAGTGTTTTAACAGGTTTTGGTGATAGTTACATGTTCCCCAGACCATTTCCCAGGTGCCACAGCCATTTACAGTTTTGTTACCATTGTTAATTTAGTTGTAAATCATCCGGATTTTTCGAACTATCACTATTTAATGTCAAAATTCGAACTTTCAAACTTTTACTGAAGTTCAAAGTTCGAAAACAGACTGAAATTTTGAAGTTCGGCCATCTCTAAGTGTGGGTTACTTTGGATTTCCCATTCACTTTGAAAATTGTCCAAGGGTTTTAAGGGTGAACATGCCCTTACCACACAGTGGATCAATGGCTATCACTGATGCCTTGCAGCACTGATTGTGAATTGAAATCCACTCTTGGACACATCTGCAAGGTGTTTGTATGTTCTCTCCATGTTTCTTCTGGGCACTCTGTTTTCCCCCACAATCATAAAGACATACTGATTGTATGTTGTATGTGATTGTAAGCTCTTCAGGAGGGCATGATGTGACTGTATACATGTAATTGGCCCTATCTAAACCCACAAGAATAATAATAATATATAGGGGGATATTCACGCAGGCTTTGGGACTGATATTGAATAGAGTTCAACAATAAGAAATAACACCAGATGCCCAACAGGTGAGACTCCCATAATTTGATGAGATGAGGTCCATTTTAATTGTAAATTCTTGTTTATTTATGTATAATGTGATCAGGGATTTCAATGCCATAGTTGTTGATTTGGTGGGATTGACTTTGAAGCTAGAGATATCTTCAAAATCTTTAAAGTACTTGGAATAGGGCTAGAAGTTATTGTATCGGTTCTTGTAAGGATATTAAGTGTTGTCTATGAACATGGACACTTTATAAGTGTATGCCTTATCTGTAGTCCTTAATATATCTGTGAAGTCGGATAGCTTGTGCAAGTGGTTCTGTACAGAGTGCAAATAGGAGAGGGGACATCCTGTCTTGTACCATTTTTAATGTGAAAAAGTTGGGAGTTGAAACCCCATGTATGTTGAATGTATGTATTGTATTTATTTTATTTCTTAATAAGCGCTACATATTCCGCAGCTGGTCAACTTTGCTGTTGGTGTGGAGTAATATTGGTTATGAGGTTAGGAAGTTTTAACTGTTTTAACTGTTGCTGCTAGTGTGGAGTAATATTGGTTATGAGGTTGAGGAAGGGAAGTCTAAGTATCGTAGTATTGTGAACATATAGTCCCAGTCGACCCATCAAAAGCCTTCTCAGTATCAAATGCTAAAAAGGCCATTGGAGTTTTTGTACTTTTAGCTATATGCATTAGTTGCAATGTTTTCCTAATGCTGTCCGTTGTTTGTCGTCTTTTGATGAAACTGATTGGTCTGGGTGAACAATCCTTGTAAGGATATCTTTTAATTCTCTGCCATTATTTTTGTTAGTATTTGTTAAATAGGGAGGTTAAATGAGGGAGAAGGATGGTTTTTTAGTGTTTTGTAATAGCCTGAGTTAAAGCATCAGGTCCTGGGGCTTTCTGGGAAGGAGATCTTTAATTGCCTTTTCTAATCTTGGGATGTTATGGGTGCATTTAGTAAATCTTGTTCCTGATTGGTGAGTTTGGGAAGTTGTAAAGGAGCTAGAAAACATATAAGATCATCTTTCGTAGAAGAAGATTTGTTTGTAGTTTTGACTTCATACAGTTTTAGTGTAATAGTTGGTAAACTGTGGTAGAATTTTGTGTTGAATCATGAGTTAGGATCATCAGTGGGAAGAGTTGGTTCAGAGTCATCCTCTCATTGAATTTTTTGGCTTACATAGTGTCTGGTTTATTTGCTGTTGTGTAGTATTTTTGTTTGGATAATCTGAGGGCTTGGTTCACTTTGTTATTGAGAAGTTAGGTAAGCTGTAGTCTGAGAGTGGTTAAAGTGTTTAGAGTTTGATTATTCTGTAAGGTGATATGTTGATTTTTCTAATTCTTTAATTTGAGACATAGTTGATTGGATTTGTTGTTGTTTGTGAGCTTTTTTTGTAGCTGTTTTAATAAATATGCCTTGTATCACTGCTTTGAGCAGCCCAACTGTAGAGAAGTTGATATCTTTGGGGATGTTCTCTGTAAAATATTGGTGTACAGCTTGTTTAATGTTGATGAGTGTTCCCTGGTCTGTTAATAAATTTTCATTGGACACAACATGTATGTAGGTAATGTTGGAGTATGTTTGGAGGTCTAGGGAAACTACCACATGATGGGTAAAATATTTGCGTCTTGTTGAGGGGATGAGTTAGGGGGATATAAATATATAGTCTATGCTTGAATATGATTAATGTGGGTGGGAGTAGAAAGTAAATTGTTTACCTCTTGGGTTTGTGAGTCTCCACGAGTCCCATAGGCCTAGTGGCTGGGTAAATTGTAGTAATGGTTTGGGTGAGGAAGAAGGGGAAGATTGTAAAGTGACTACATGCATTGAAGTCTTCACTACATTAGTCTACCGGTATTTTGTTGCTTTATTTTACGTTCCGGTTTGATGAAGGTTTTGAATTTTCGTTGGAGCATTCACATTGAAAGAGTCAGTGTTATGTTTCCAATGTAACCAGTTATGATTAAATATCTACCTTCCTGGTCCTAAATTGTAAGCGTTTATGGATCAGTATTGCTACTCCACCCTTTTTAACCTCTGCTGAGGCAAAGAGAACTGTAGTAAATTTTTTACTTAGAAAACATGTTTTTTTCTCTAAGTGTGTCTCTTGTAGAAAGATTATATCCCCCCTTTCTTTTTCATAGTATTTTATTGCTAGGCAACATTTCATGGGGCTATTGAGACCTTTTGTGTTGTGGTAATGAGACGAATATTTAATTCATGTGTGTGAGATACCATCTTAGTAAAGACAAAGGGCCAGATTTACCCATGTGTGCTGTGCTAGATAGGTTAAACTCGTGCTACCTAATATTGAATAGGTTAGCACAAGTTTAACTCCATAATGTACTGGCTGCACCAGTTCACAAAAGACACCCGTGCAACCGGCACAATCTATTTAATAAAGAATTAGACACCTTTTAACTCCACAATTAAAGTCACACTTAATGGCGCTGGTAAAATCCCTTTTGGGATTTACCCACCAGGTGCAAATCCAGTATTAAATACCAGAAGCCATATTTGCAGCTTCGTATAAATGAGGCCCAAAGTCTTGTTGTCTGTCTGGGTTAGGGATATCCTCCAGCCCAGTTTGTTACCTGAAAATTTATGTTGGGGAGACCGAAAAAAGTCGCTCCAGCACTGATTTCCTGTAGATGTAATTGATATTCTGCAAAGATAAAATATTTGTTATATATGGCAAGTATAGAAGGGTAAATAATAAGTATACAAATAGGTTATTTGCCAACAGGGCAACGAATAAACTGGGTAGGGCCAACTTAAATCAAAATTAACACTGATAGCTTTCCAGCTATCTATTTTGGGGGGATGCCTCAGGTAGGGAGACATTATACCAAGGGGTTTATCGGGTGCAAGAGGGTCTTGTAGTTATTTTACCCTTATAGGTGGTGGATCCAGTCCTAGGGTATTAAGTGGATTGTTCCATATATTCCTTATACAGAATGATAGTTCAATGTGCCCATACATGGTCTAATGTTATCAGCTTCCCCTACTGTAGTAAAGGGAACCGTAAAAGGAAATTTCCTGTCTTGTCCGATAGGTCCCGATACCGACAATATTCAGCAAATTCTGTCAGATCCACTGTGAGTGTCACAGCTCTGACTTTGAAGGACACTAATGGTATTGAAGGGCAAATGTGGATTTCTTGGTAAGAGAACATTAGGCTGGGAAACAAATTTTTCATCTCGACCATTCGCCATTACGAGCAGTCGGCCGGGACTGTTAGTCACAGCAAATGTCTCCAATGGACCGCACAATCTGCGGTGATTTACCGACATTGGCCGATGCCGCCACCGAAATCTCCTCAGATTTTTTAGACCAACCAACCGATACACATAAATATCATCAGGTTGGGCCGAAAAATCTGCTCGTATGTACCCAGCCTTAATGAAGATACTTTGTAACAAAAGTGGTATTTGGCTAACTTTGATGATAATTATGGCAAGTACAGAATATATAATATTATTATATGATGCATATATAATAGAATATATGGATGTATTTGGTCATGAACCTCCTTCTGGGGTTGTTTGGTGGTAACCCATTCAGGAATCCCCCCCCTTGAAAATTCTCCACTTGCCCCTGGGTATGGCTCCAATATTACACACCAGGAAAAGTTATCATTACAGCAATTATCGACAAATAATCAGATATTGATAAAACCAGCCAGTCAGTATAATTGTCCTTTCAACAGTTCCTCAGACAGTCAATTAGCAATAATGTAAATTACTAATTGATATTATGTGTATGGTTGGTGGTCTAAAAATCTGAGGAGATTTCGGGTGGCGGCATCGGCCAATGTCGGTAAATCACGCAGATTGTGCGGTCTTGGAGACATTGCTGTGACTAACAGTCCCGGCCGACTGCTGTAATGGCGAATGGTCGAGATGAAAAATTTTTTCCCAGCCTAATGTTCCTTACCAAGAAATCCACATTTGCCCTTCAATACCATTAGTGTCTTCAAGTCAGAGCTGTGACACTCACAGTGGATTCGACAGAATTTGCTGATATATGTCGGTATCGGGACCTATCGGACAAGACAGGAATTTCCTTTTCGGTTCCCTTTACTACAGTAGGGGAAGCTGATAACATAGACCATGTATGGGCACATTGAACTATCATTCTGTATAAGGAATATATGAACATCACTCCTGTGTATATAAATATATATAATGACATGTAATGTCAGCTACCAGCTCCAGGATTTAATTCCTGCTCAATAAGCTCCTCCACGTGGGGTAAGTACAGTAAGTAATGTATACAAACCCAGTCTCAGCAATCACTTAAAGGGCATGTCCACCCCCAAACCTGAAATTTAACCCCATACTGGCCCCACTCTGTAGTGTACAAAAAATCCTACTTACACCCAGCTCCTTATGGTTGCATGCTGTGCCCCTCCAAAGTCCAGGAAAGTGTAGTGTAGAAGGTCTGGTGGACTCATCCGTGTCTGTCTCAGCCTCAACCTTGACAAGGTCTGAGGATGCGCAGCAGATTCCTCCCCCCCTTCCCTCTCCCTCTTGTCTCTTCTCACTCGCCCTAGTGTAAAATCCCCTGTATATTTTATAGATATTGGTCCCCCAGCCCCAACCGCCCCAATAGTTACTTACCTTCCCTCTATCCACCGGCGTTCTGAGCAGCCGGTCCCGCCCCCTTCTTGCATTTCCGTGCAAGCAGAGGGCCGGGCAGTGTGGCAGAGGAAAGAGGGAAGGTAAGTAACTATCGGGGCACTTTCTAAGAATTCTATTACGGCGGTTAGGGCTGGGGGACCAATATCTATAATATATAAAAAGTTGAAAAAATGGCTGGACATGCCCTTTAAAGCAACTGCAGGGTTAATATTGATACAGTTTGTATCAATATTATTAGTTAGCTGCTGTCATACCGACGACTGGATACATTTTTGAAACATACAAATGCTGCTTCTCACTCACAGCTCAATTACAATGTAACTATGTAACAAACTATGTAACAGTCTATGGACACCAGTAGAGGTAGAACAGCAGACTGCAAGAGCAGACAGAAAGGGGGGGGGGGATTCCAGGCACCAGGAATCCCCCCTAAACACGCCCTTGATACTTCTGTTATTTTTCCTTTTTATATAAGGGGGCATGAGTCTCTCCCTAGGATTGGTTACATCATATAATTTCTCCACCTCAGATATAATAAATCTGAAAAAGTTCAATGTAGGGTCCCCACTTTACATGGAAAAAAAGTAGATTATTCTTTAAATCAGTGCTAACATAAGAACTCTTATTAGAAAAACTGGTTAATAAAAGGCATTTAAATAAATTTATTTTTCTATGTGAAAAATAGATCTTCTCATTCCCCGAAAATTGTTATCTGTTAATCCAAGATCATTAATTCCATACAGTCACATTAGCTATTATTACAGTATATCCATATGAAAATGTCCCATCAGGTCAGTTTCCTGATATATCTGTTATACAATCAATACGTCAAAAATCTTTACTTCCGATGTAGGTACGAAATTTAAACCATGATTCAAAAGAGAAATATCGGAATCCGAAAGAACTGTTTTCAAGATTATCACATTATTGGTAACAGTACCTTGTTCATCACTCGTATTGTCATCTGCTTGACGGGCTCTCAACATGATGTTTGGCAAGCACTGCTCCAAGTTTTGCCCTCCTCCATGTCTTTTCGCCGATATCATAGTCGGTCCCTGTAACTCGAGGTATTTATCATTGGGGGGGCGTGTTCATTCACATCTTTGGATCCATGGTGTGTGCTGTAAAAAAGTATTAACGGAGGCAAAGAGTGTTTTGAACATTATCTATCATGCCCTCCTAAAAGAGCACCTTTTTAGGAGCAGTTTGGAAACTGGATCTCGGTGATTTTGTCTCTCACCCTTTGATCTTCTCCTGGATGCGAGGTGACCAGACCTGCTCCTTATATGGAGATTTTGTAGGCGTCTTTTGTCCCGAATACTGTGACCAATTATATACTCTGTCCAGATCATAATCTAATTTGTCTCTTTTAAACTTATTATGTTTGTTCGCCTTTATTTCAAACTCCAGTTTTGAGATACGATGTTCTATTGCAGACATTTTATTGTTAAACACATCCACTGAATCGGCTGTCAATTTATCCATGGTAATATCAATTTTCTGTTGTATCTCTTTGTGAACCTTTGCATGTTTCAAAATGAGTCCATCAACTTAAATGAACAATTTGATAGAATTGTATTCCATTCACATATACACTCCTTATCAATATCAGCAAATGTCGGGTATTTTTGATTCTCAATCCCCGGGAATACGTTTATACTTAAGGTAACTCTCCAACATGGTTATATCCCCATAAATGTGTTCAATAGATTTAAATTCTCAGCATCTGATACAGTGTGAAAAATCATAGTTTCACTTACAGTACAGTTTCAATGTCAGTAGGTTGAGAAAACTGTTTCAGTGTCTGATTTCTCCTCCGACTTGTCTGTGTACCATGCTCTGTGTATGGGTGCTGTTTCACCTGCGGCTCATTAGCACTCTGCTACTCCATGTTAATTCTAATCAGATCGGTGATTGATCCGCTGGGACTCAGTCCCCACTGGTGTTTAATGGCCGATGGCTCTATAGATACAAAACAGAAATACCTGCAGGCAACCGGGAGTTACACACCTTCACACCTGACATCAACAGGGGCCACCACCTCAGTCACACTAAACAATTTCCAATACGGAATATATACTGCAACAAAATGAGACAACGGGGCACATCTCCGGAAATCAAATCAGCTTATTAGAACATCATGTGCATAACAACACCCATCGGGGTCGCGTTCACGATTTGTGGGACCAGCGCCCACTTCCTCAGATGTGTCCCATCACCATATTTAAAAGGAAAAGGTTGTGAGGGGAAGAGGAGCTAGAGTGCTCCCAGCCAATAATTCCAAGATCGAAACTCCCAGGTCCTATCTAACCCCTTCACAACCCTACGTTAGCATCATTCAAGTTATTAAAATCATCAGATCATAATATAGAAACATTTAAAATAGTAATTAACAACAAATTACCCATATCCAAGTCATTGGGTACATATTTAAACGAGAAAATACCAATAAGAATGCATATCGTTAGAAATAACACCTTATGGGGGAACGTGTGCCAAAATGAATTTAGGTAAATTGAGGTAAATTGATAGGAATCGCTCTCCTGAGAATTTGCAATTTATTTCATTGTTTATTTGTCTAGTTTTGAGATATTTACATTTTGTGTGTGATATGACAGCAACATCACCAGGTCCCGCACTTCCCACTTCCTGCTTTGAAACTGTCAGTCAATCTCATTTTTGTTGAGTATATGGATTCCGTATTGAAATTGTTTAGTGTGACTGAAGGCCCCCGTTGATGTCCGGTGTGAAGATCGTGTAACTCCCAATTGCTGCAGGTATTCTGTTTGTGTCTACAGTCCTGTGTGACCACCCTAATTACCACTCCACACCCAACAATATTTCAACATGGGAATATGTTTGTACAAACACATTTAGTTTATAGCAGTTGGCCCTGTATAAATGGAAGCGAAATGAAAACAAGTGGTGATATGGTGGAAATGTCTGGACAAATGATAACAGAGAGGTTTGTGTGAGTTATGATTTAAAGGGGAGCTAAACTCACCAGGCAAAATTGTCCCAATTGACACTGTCTCATTGACAATGATGCTCGAAACAACGTCGAAACCCACGCGGCGAACGACCGTGTCAGGTAAGTCAATTCAGGGGCATCTTTGATAACTATGTGAAACTGCGGTTTTGGGGGTAAAACTGGGGTTTGTCAGGTAATTGTGCAGGTCGTCATGTTGGTCTCAACTGACAGCCGCAACCAGGAGCTAATCTACCCATCTTATTTTGAAACAGTTAAGATAATTTTTTTTTTAAATTTTACGTTTTTATGAGAGTTTAACTGTAGTGCAACAGATACATCTAGTAGCATAAGATATTAACAATGGTAGGTAGTTTAAAGGACAACTAAAGCCACAGAACAAACTGAACCAGAAGGCAGAACACCTTGATATAAAACCAGTAATCTGTGTCTTACCTCTCATTTTGATACGGGATACATATGGTTGTGTTTTTACTTCCCTAGTATCAACATTGGTCACGACCATTATGTTCTGCACATGCTCAGTCCTTAGCTATGGCAGAAATGGTTACAGTTGGTCACACCCATTAATAATCTCTAGCCAATCCTTTTACTGGACAGATGCAGCAGGAAGCATGTGACTGATGTCAGAAGGTGTGGTCTGACACTGCACATACACAGATACTTCATCCACGTTCTTAAGGGACTGTAACTCCCATCATCATAAAAATAACTTGTGCCATCCATTTCTTATTCACACAGAGGTGAGAACGCTTATCTCACCTCCCTGTGAATAATAGGACGCTCGGGGGACTTGGAAACTTACCTTACCGCCGCTCCACTGCAAGCCGCTCCTTCACTGAAAGCCGATCTGTCCCGACCGCGTGCCCTATATTAGGCGCATGAGCGCCATACAAATGATAGGGTGCGCAATCGGGAGAGAACAGGTGTTCTGTGAAGGAGCGGCTACGAGAGAAGCGGCGGTAAGGTAAGTTCCAGGTCCCCCGAGGTCCTATTATTCACAGGGAGGTGAGAATAAGCATTCCACCTCCATGAATTAGAAACGGATGGCACATAGTTATTTTTATGGTTTAGTGTTAATTTAACATGCTTACATTTACTTAATACAATTTACTGTAGTGGTTTTATACCTAATTGGTGTTTTTAGGGGGGTTGTTTTCAGATTCTAGAGTTATAAAAATTGGGTTTAGTTCTCCTTTAAATATTGTTAGATAGGTATCAAACATACCTCAGGAATGTCCTAAGGGAAAGTAATCTTTATATGTATAGATTGATTTAAGAAGTCCAAGTAGCGTCGTTAGAAGTCACGACCCAGAGAAAAATCCAAAAAGATCCAGAGAAAAACTTTGGATCTTAAGGTAGACTAATGTTTACATATAGTATTGCAGTTTTGGTTATATATAATAATACATATTAATAATTTTATTATATAAATATATACATAAACAGCCAAATAAAAAAAGCCAAGTAAATAAAAGCAAAAAAGAGAACAGTGATAATCAGTCATGCATGGCAAGTGAAATTGACGACTACTCGTCATTCCTAAAACCTCACCCATTAACTGGCTGCGACCCCCATTGTTCACCCCCCCCCAAAAACAAAAACAAAACAGACAACATGCATGGATGGATGAAAAGGCCACAGCAATTTTTTGAATACAATATAAACACATCAAGCTGTTCACTCCGTAATCTGTAAACCTCCCACCTACGTGTGCCCCCCCCTCCAAAAAAGAAAGAAACTTAGCCTGTCAAACTACAGCTTGGATTCTTCTTCTGACATGTCCAAGGCTGCTGTTCTTTATAGTGGGAACACTTTACTAGTTGGTAAGAAGGGCACGTGTACCAGGTGGAAAGTTCGAGAAGTTAGAGTTGTTTGACTCGGGTTCGAGTTCTAGTCCATTTCTAGCAGTATGTGGCACCAGTGTTCTCCCCAAAATTGTTTCCAGCCGGGTAGGGCAGAACAGAGAAATTTGGTGAGATCTTTCAGTGCCAGCCAAGAAGGCATCCACCTTACAGGTGTCATGCAAAAGTGGTATGAACTGCTTGTCAGTTAAGGACTATCATTATTTTATAGTGTCTCCTTAAATTACATCTATGGCAATTTTTTAAATACCAACTTCACTGCTCATTCCCCCGTTTTACACAGGATGTATAGTGACACAAAAGACTGGAAACCAAGTGCTATTTGATGAGGAAACAAAGTAGATTTTTATTATGGATGTCTAGTTTTACCTAACAGGTTATATTGTTGTAGATGGAAAACTTTGTTAACTTAACTTTCAGTGTTAACTAGATGAGGTGAAATATCCTACTAACCTATGATTTTCAGGTTATACAATGTTTTGTGTTGTTTTCTGTGTAGGTGTTGGCAATTTTGAGTCATATTTACCTTTTCAATACCACGATGAGTTTGGAATTTGTATTGGTTGGTTTGTTTTGTCAGTTCAGTGGGTGCAGTACAGATAAAGAAAGGCATAGGAGTGGAAGTCACACACCTTCCATATAGCCCTACTATAACATAGATCAATTAAGATTCCTTTCTGCTTTGACAGTTGAGTTGCATGTGACTGGTTAGGTGATGTTGTAATGCAATGTGTGAAAACGTTTTCTATTGTCTGAGCTATAAAAAAATGTATTGTGTTATGATTGATAAACGCTCTCAGCAATCTCATGCTACTGATGCAAATAACCTATGTTTTCTCCCCCGATTTCCTGAACTTCCTTATATGCAATCGTATTCAAACTGCTACGGGGAGATCTACCTACAGGATGGCCTTTTAAAAATTTTTAAAGGAAGAGCTTTTGGGAAAAAATGATGGCTGATTTTAATACTTAATGTCCTTGTTGTTTTTTCTTTCCTCTTGCTGCTCTGTGTAGCCTTTTCTGTTGGTAAAGAAGTGAGAAATGGATTATTACAGGGAAGGGAACAGGGGTTAAACTAGCACTCAGCGGGTCCGCTGAGGCCCTGTAAACAAACTAAAATGAATAATGTGCAGGATACATAGGTGTAGTTACACCACTGAGGGAGCATGGGAGATCAGAAGGGAAACAGGAAAAAGGGTTTGGAAGGTCTTGGTAATAGTTTCAAATAGTTCTGGTGTTTTATAACTATTCCTGTCATAGTAGGAATAATATTAAGGGTATGCCACCCTTAAAAAAAAAAAAATGGTGACTAGTCTTGTGCTTGTGAAGGTTCTTACATGCAGATCATGGTATATCTGTTGTATTCATTTAGATCAATGGACTTGAAGTTTAGTTCTTGAAGTGGACAAGAATCTGTGGCAATTATGTCTGGAATGTGTCACAATTAGCATATCACAGCAGGTGCAGAGACCTCCTGAATGCAAGATTACATTGAAGGGGTTTTATCAAAATTGCCCAGGGTAGGCACAAAAAGTATTGTATATGGCAGACAATTGGTGTAGGGCATGTCCACCCTTTAAAAAACATGATATATTATAGGTATTGCTTCCCCAGCCCCAACGGCTATAATCATATTAGCAGTGCCCTGATAGTTAATTACCTACCTTCTCCTTGCCACACTGCCCCGGCCCTCTTTTGCACGGAACTGAAAGCGGGGCAAGACCGGCAGCGCGTCTGTGATTGTCGAGGGCAGCCAATCACGGAGGCGGCTGCCAGCAGTTCAGAATGGGGAGGAGAGAGGTAAATTAAGTAACTATCAGAGGACTTTCGCTAATATTATTATAGCGGTTGGGGGTGGGAAGCAAACCTATAATATATGGAAAGGGTTTAACACTAAGGGGAGGGAGACCAAATCGAGTGGGGGAGGGAGGGAGAGGGGGAGAGGCCTGCAGTGCGCATACCAAACTTCCCTGGAAGGGAGAATATGGACTCTGCTATCCTTCTGCAGGCCATTTTTTTGGAATTTGGGGTGGGATTATGGAGAACTATTTGGAGCTGGGATGTAGTAAGGATTATATTACACTACACAGTGGGCCAGTGGTGGGGGAAACTATAGTTTTGGGGGGGACATGCCTTAAGTTTGGGGGTGGGACTAATCTTGGTACACACATTCCCGATAGGTGGCAATACCCTCGGTATCGATGGGATCGATCCTTTATCAGTAAAGTGTGTACGGCAAAACTATAGTTTTCTGATGCCGACAAACATTCCGCATCGGCATTGGGAATGATCGCTTCGGACGAAAAATTTCACTTGTTTGTGCTCGGCTTCCTGTCCTAAGGTATAGGGAGTAGGCCTCGATCTTAGGGAGTATGGCCGTCACTAATTCTCCTATACTTTATACTGTACATACTTTATATAGGGAGAACCCTCGGGACTGTATCTACTCCCATCTGTCAAAGATGACAGACAGATCTTGGAGATGGTACTGTGTTACCCACCTTAAAGAGCTATTACATATTTTTATACCGAGAGAAAATTCTGTTTTTAGGTAGATAGAAAAAGTAACATGCTAAATATCATAACCAGACATTAGATATACATTAGTGTATACAGCAGCTTGCCCCAAGAAAGGGGAACTAAGAAGAGCTCACCCGCGCGGGGTTCATGGCCCAGGTTTCAAGTTTCAAAGCAGATTTTTAGAAACCATAATTCTGTGGCAAGATTTCTTGTTAATGGATTTAAAGGTCAAGATTTCATTTGTAGTTTCAAACGACTAAATTTCAACGGTAAACTTTATGTATTAAACTAAAAAGACAGGTTTTGAAAAAGAAAATCATCATATTCTTCTTAGAATTGATTAGACAGATGCATACCAAACATACCCTGTGAAGGCTTTTTATAAAGACTTAGAGGGGTAGAGAAAATGGAGACACTTTAAAACAGAAACGAAGTTTTACAACAACACAGACTTTAGACCACAGAAAGATGTAAGTACGCAGGTTACGCATTTATAGAACCCTTTACTGTGTGATGTATGCATTATCTTTGATTAAAAAAAAAACTGCTAGCAGAACTAAAGCATGGCTGTTTATTTATAATCAAGGTGAATATGGCTATAAGCAACTAAGATTATTGCAAATCTTTCAGTATAATAATCTTGAAAGCATGGACGTTTTTAGGCTGTGCAGAGCCTAAAACTCTGCGTGCAGAGTTTTTAACAGTGGCCCCTGTGACTAGCAGCCATTAGATCCCTATCCCTTTTCTCCCTTCACCCAAACTCTCCAATTAGAACTTAGAGTGGGTTGAGGAGTGAACAATTCAATGGAGGAGACATGGAAAGCAGGTACATACTGTGATCATGTCAATGCTGGCAGCTGAAAGGCAATACATTACTGGCACTGAAAGTGTTAATGGCAATACTCTGGTAAAGTGTGGAGCATGAAAAGTATTAATAGGAGTATGTGCATTGAAGAAGACAACTGTTTTTAGACCAACCAACCGATACACATAAATATCAACAGGTTGGGCCGAAAAATCTGCTCGTATGTACCCAGCCTTAATGAAGATACTTTGTAACAAAAGTGGTATTTGGCTAACTTTGATGATAATTATGGCAAGTACAGAATATATAATATTATTATATGATGCATATATAATAGAATATATGGATGTATTTGGTCATGAACCTCCTTCTGGGGTTGTTTGGTGGTAACCCATTCAGGAATCCCCCCCCTTGAAAATTCTGCACTTGCCCCTGGGTATGGCTCCAATATTACACACCAGGAAAAGTTATCATTACAGCAATTATCGACAAATAATCAGATATTGATAAAACCAGCCAGTCAGTATAATTGTCCTTTCAACAGTTCCTCAGACAGTCAATTAGCAATAATGTAAATTACTAGAAACAGATATTACATCCCTTTCTCAAACAGCTTGTGTTGCCTCTACCATATTGTTCCTTTCAGGTTTTGATCCCCTTCCTAAAGCAGACAAATAGTACAAAAAGGTATATACCATTTTGTACTATTTGTCAGACTAATGAGCACACATTATATATAAATATATTTAAATAAATTTATCAAAAATAAATAATGCATCATGTCTGTGACTTCTTTTAAAAGGACAATTTTACTTACCTCTCCCTCTACCTCTCCACATGTAGAACCAAGACAGGCACCCTAGAAGGCCCAATACACAAAAAAGACCAAGGCCACCTAAAACGCAAATAGGCCCAACACCCCTTTCAAGTCAAACACCCCAAAAATGCTCCCAGAAACACACAAGCACACTCAATACTTTGACATATAAATCTCACTCTCACAGCAATTTGAAATATTCTGAGATGGAAAAGGCAGGCACCCAGCAAGGCCCAGGACACCCAGAAAGGCCCAGCAACCCACCCCAAAGGATCCCAAAAACTCACTGACTGACAGGACACACACAGAAAAGGCACTTTATTGTTACACAAAAACAAAAATCCAATAAAAGTCAAATGGAGCCGGTAACACATGTTAAATGCACAAACACATACATTTGTGCTGCTATTTCGTTAATAAACTGTAATCAGAGCACAGTGGATTCACAGAAAAATAGTGATCACATGCCCTCCGAAAACAGATCACACATTACAGTGTGGCAACCCACGTGCGATTCTCAGAATGTGATTGGTAAGCATGTAAGAAATGCACTAGTTTGTCTTAGCCCTTAGTGTTATGTAAGTTCATACATTATGTCATATTCACAACGGTACACCAATTAGAACTTTCTGTAGTACTTGGTACACAATAGGCTGCATTGGATAGCTAAGCATAGCCTGTACAGGGCAACCATAATTAGGGCCAGGTCCCAATATCACCCACCGCAGCACATGCAGGATTTTTGCAATGTGCTGCTGTGTGTGATACTCCTTGTGCGCTCCATTCCGTGCAGGGGCATAACTACAGGGGAGAAGGGGGGCCCGGGAGCCAAGGGGGCCCCATCTTCTCATTTTTCCTATGACAGATATAGCCTCCTCCCAGAAAACATGTGGATGAAGCACAGATAGGGGCCCCATCATAGTTTTGCTGGGGGGCCCAGTGATTCCTAGTTACGCCACTGGTTCCCTGTCATTTCTATTTGATTGGTTATGCTCAACATTTTACAAAGAAACAAGAAATTCTAGTTCCTCTATATCTCCATACTATTAAATAGAAGCAAAGGGGCAGATTCATCACCTCCCCGGTTATTTACATGCAGTTGATAGCGCCTTTTCTTGCATTTGGTTTAATCTTTTTCTATGAGTGACAAGAAACATAAAATACGTGTAAATATTCTGTATGTTCTATTCATGATCTGTCTACAATAACAATAGAGCGAGAGATGCAGGTTCAGTGTTTGATATTACCAAAAAATGACCACAATGTAGACTTGTTTACAGTAAATCATATAGAATGTCATATCTTTGTTACCTGAATAATTCTTACGCAATTTCTGCTATTTTTAAACTGGTTATAAATATTTTAGATGATCAGATCATCAGGGCAGGGACCTCATTCTTTATGTTTTTTTTTCTTCTTTTTTTTCACTTATGCTCCTGTCTTTACCCTTTATATTGTTTTATATATATATATCGTTCGTTTTCAGTAACCCTCGAATGTATGGATCGATATCGCTAACCCGAGAATCTATCATTCACTAACCTTTGAAAGTATCATTTGTTTTCAGTAGCCCTCAAAAGTATTGTTCGATTCCGGTAACCCTCGAATTTATGGTTCTATTTTCGGTAACCCTCGAATGTATGGATCGATTTCGCTAACCCGAGAATGTGTCGTTCGCTAACCTTCGAAAGTATCGTTTGTTTTCGGTAGCCCTCGAAAGTATTGTTCGATTCCGGTAACCCTCGAATTTATGGTTCTATTTTTGGTAATCCTCGAAAAGTATTGTTCGGTAATGCTTGAATTGGCCGTAACCCCCAAATGTAGCTTGCGCAAAACCTGACAATTGCCCGCTTGTGTTTAAGAAGTGTTTTAACAGGTTTTGGTGATAGTGACATGTTCCCCAGACCATTTCCCAGGTGCCACAGCCATTTACAGTTATTGTTACCATTGTTAATTTAGTTGTAAATCATCCGGATTTTTCGAACTATCACTATTTAATGGGTCAAAATTCGAACTTTCAAACTTTTACTGAAGTTCAAAAGCTCGAAAACAGACTGAAATTTTGAAGTTCGGCCATCTCTAAGTGTGGGTTACTTTGGATTTCCCATTCACTTTGAAAAATGTCCAAGGGTTTTAAGGGTGAACATGCCCTTACCACACAGTGGATCAATGGCTATCACTGATGCCTTGCAGCACTGAAGTTGTGAATTGAAATCCACTCTTGGACACATCTGCAAGGTGTTTGTATGTTCTCTCCATGTTTCTTCTGGGCACTCTGTTTTCCCCCACAATCATAAAGACATACTGATTGTATGTTGTATGTGATTGTAAGCTCTTCAGGAAAGGGCATGATGTGACTGTATACATGTAATTGGCCCTATCTAAACCCACAAGAATAATAATAATATATAGGGGGATATTCACGCAGGCTTTGTGACTGATATTGAATAGAGTTTCAACAATAAGAAATAACACCAGATGCCCAACAGGTGAGACTCCCAAATAATTATGATGCGATGAGGTCCATTTTAATTGTAAATTCTTGTTTATTTATTGTATAATGTGATCAGGGATTTCAATGGCCATAGTTGTTGATTTGGTGGGATTGACTTTGAAGCTAGAGATATCTTCAAAATCTTTAAAGTACTTGGAATAGGGCTAGAAGTTATTGTATCGGTTCTTGTAATGATATTAAAGTGTTGTCTATGAACATGGACACTTTATAAGTGTATGGCCTTATCTGTAGTCCTTGAATATATCTGTGAAGTCGGATAGCTTGTGCAAGTGGTTCTGTACAGAGTGCAAATAGGAGAGGGGACATCCTAGTCTTGTACCATTTTTAATGTGAAAAAGTTGGGAGTGAAACCCCATGTATGTATGAATGTATGTATGTATGTATTTTATTTCTTATATAGCGCTACATATTCCGCAGCATTGTCAACTGTTGCTGTTGGTGTGGAGTAAATATTGGTTATGAGGTTGAGGAAGTTTTAACTGTTTTAACTGTTGCTGCTAGTGTGGAGTAAATATTGGTTATGAGGTTGAGGAAGGGAAGTCTAAGTATCGTAGTATTGTGAACATATAGTCCCAGTCGACCCCATCAAAAGCCTTCTCAGTATCAAATGCTAAAAAGGCCATTGGAGTTTTTGTACTTTTAGCTATATGCATTAGTTGCAATGTTTTCCTAATGCTGTCCGTTGTTTGTCGTCTTTTGATGAAACCTGATTGGTCTGGGTGAACAATCCTTGTAAGGATATCTTTTAATCTGTCTGCCATTATTTTTATTTTGTTAAATAGGGAGGTTAAATGAGGGAGAAGGATGGTTTTTAGTGTTTTGTAATAGCCTGAGTTAAAGCCATCAGGTCCTGGGGCTTTTCTGGGAAGGAGATCTTTAATTGCCTTTTCTATATCTTGGGATGTTATGGGTGCATTTAGTAAATCTTGTTCCTGATTGGTGAGTTTGGGAAGTTGTAAAGGAGCTAGAAAACATATAAGATCATCTTTCGTAGAAGAAGATTTGTTTGTAGTTTTGACTTCATACAGTTTTAGTGTAATAGTTGGTAAACTGTTGTAGAATTTTTGTTGAATCATGAGTTAGGGAATCATCAGTGGGAAGAGTTGGTTCAGAGTCATCCTCTCATTGAATTTTTTGGCTTACATAGTGTCTGGTTTATTTGCTGTTGTGTAGTATTTTTGTTTGGATAATCTGAGGGCTTTGTTCACTTTGTTATTAAGAAGTTAGGTAAGCTGTAGTCTGAGAGTGGTTAAAGTGTTTAGAGTTTGATTATTCTGTAAGGTGATATGTTGATTTTTCTAATTCTTTAATTTGAGACATAGTTGATTGGATTTGTTGTTGTTTGTGAGCTTTTTTTTGTAGCTGTTTTAATAAATATGCCTTGTATCACTGCTTTATGAGCAGCCCAGACTGTAGAGAAGTTGATATCTTTGGGGATGTTCTCTGTAAAATATTGGTGTACAGCTTGTTTAATGTTGATGAGTGTTCCCTGGTCTGTTAATAAATTTTCATTGAGACACAACATGTATGTAGGTAAATGTTGGAGTATGTTGTGGAGGTCTAGGGAAACTACCACATGATGGGTAAAATATTTGCGTCTTGGATTGAGGGGATGAGTTAGGGGGATATAAATATATAGTCTATGCTTGAATATGATTAATGTGGGTGGGAGTAGAAAGTAAATTGTTTACCTCTTGGGTGTGTGAGTCTCCACGAGTCCCATAGGCCTAGTGGCTGGGTAAATTGTAGTAATGGTTTGGGTGAGGAAGAAGGGGAAGATTGTAAAGTGACATACATGCATTGAAGTCTCTACTACAATTAGTCTACCTGTATTTTGTTGCGTTATTTTACGTTCCAGGTTTATGATGAAGGTTTTAGAATTTTCGTTTGGAGCATTCACATTGATAAGAGTCAGTGTTATGTTTCCAATGTAACCAGTTATGATTAAATATCTACCTTCCTGGTCCTAAATTGTAAGCGTTTATGGATCAGTATTGCTACTCCACCCTTTTTAACCTCTGCTGAGGCAAAGAGAACTGTAGTAAATTTTTTACTTAGAAAACATGTTTTTTTCTCTAAAGTGTGTTTCTTGTAGAAAGATTATATCCCCCCTTTCTTTTTCATAGTATTTTATTGCTAGGCAACATTTCATGGGGCTATTGAGACCTTTTGTGTTGTGGGTAATGAGACGAATATTTAATTCATGTGGATGAGATACCATCTATTAGTAAAGACAAAGGGCCAGATTTACCCATGTGTGCTGTGCTAGAAATAGGGGTTAAACTCGTGCTAACTAATATTGAATAGGTTAGCACAAGTTTAACTCCATAATTGTACTGGCTGCACCAGTTTCACAAAAGACACCCGTGCAACCGGCACAATCTATTTAATAAAGAATTAGCACAACTTTTAACTCCACAATTAAAGTCCACTTAAAGTGGCGCTGGGTAAAATCCCTTTTGGGATTTACCACCAGGTGCAAATCCAGTATTAAATACCAGAAGCCATATTTGCAGCTCTGTATAAATGAGGCCCAAAGTCTTGTTGTCTGTCTGGGTTAGGGATATCCTCCCAGCCCAGTTTGTTACCTGAAAATTTATATTGTGGGGAGACCGAAAAAGTCGCTCCAGCACTGATTTCCTGTAGATGTAATTGATATTCTGCAAAGATAAAATATTTGTTATATATGGCAAGTATAGAAGGGTAAATAATAAGTATACAAATAGGGTTTATTTGCCAACAGGGCAACGAATAAACTGGGTAGGGCCAACTTAAATCAAAATTAACACTGATAGCTTTCCAGCTATCTATTTTGGGGGGATGCCTCAGGTAGGGGAGACATTATACCAAGGGGCTTTATCGGGTGCAAGAGGGTCTTGTAGTTATTTTACCCTTATAGGTGGTGGATCCAGTCCTAGGGTATTAAGTGGGATGAAGATAATGGGGTTTCTCTTTAATGAGACAGCCAGAAGGTAATTGTATCTATAAAAATAAAGGTAATAAATATCTGTAAAAGTGATTCTGCAAGTGCTTTGGATTCCTCGTTTGTGGTTGAAGAGTTTAAGTCATGGAATATGTGAGCTGGTGAAATCTACCAACTGTTATGGTTTCCATCTGTGACTTGTTCGCTGCGAGAGTAAATTGAATGCAAAGTTCAAGTTGTTACCTGTTGTTATTGTGACCCAGGATGGGGTAATGCTTGAGGTTAGAATGGGTGAGTCCATAGTTGAATAAGCTGTTATGGATCACCGTTAGTTATAGAAACCCCATTGAAGTGGGATTATAGATAAGATAAAAATCATTGGTCTTGAACATTATGGTTCATATATAATATATATAAGTACAGTTGAAGAGGAAAGTTAGTGTAGGTGATTGGGCAAGGGGATGTTATGTATTCCTTGGTTTATTCGCTGCAGAGATTAGGATGTATCCTGTTGGAATTGTGTTCCATAAGGAATTTTGGAACATTGTTTGGAGTTGGTAAGTTCAAAACCATGATTAAGTGTGCACATATAGATCACTGACAGAAACTGTATCACACTTGAAATAAAGGTATATTGTATGCAATAATCATTAATCTTGGTTGAGGTACTTCGAATTATGGGGTCAAAATAAAGGGATAGCTTTATGAAAATAGAAAGTTTTTCTGGTTGATAGTTATAATTGAAGAGGACAAAATGGTGTAGGTAAGTTGATTTGAAGCTGGTATGTTCAAGATGCAGGCCATGTGAGCTGGCATATTCTTTCACCATATGCTGCATCTTGATTGAGGTGCAGGCATAGTACATACAAAAGTCATTGTGTGGCAGTCCAATAATGGGGCCAAAATAAAGGTATAGCCGTAAGAGAATAGAGGGTTTTTTAAGTTGATAGTTATAGTTGAAGAGGAATAAATATGTAGGTAAAGGGGGTTTTAACCCATCCAAGTCTTATTTACTGTGGAGGTGTTTGATAACAGTATTTAGATCGTCACCTGTTGTTACTGTGTCCCAAAGAGAATTTTGAAGAATATAGATCTTTTGTTTAGGTCGCTACTTCCCAGTCTGGTGTAGGAGGTGGAATCCGGGGGGAATCCCTACTTTGAATTGGAGGGGCCTCCGCCATGTTTCCTTATTTTTGTAGGAGTCCTGGGCCGTCTTCTGGTGAAGAGGCCGTAGCTGTTCTCCCATTGTGTAATGCAGTTAAACGAAAAGGGAAGTCAAGTTCCATCGGTACTTTACCTTGTGGGCAATCAATATCTCTGTTATCGGTCTTATCGGTCTCATAACTCTGCGTCTTTGGACTGTGCGTGGAGCTAGGTCCTGGTAAATATGCATGGTGTTGTCGCAAAGTTATATGCCAATAGCAAGTAAACACTAATAGCATGCATTAAAGGCACCACAATGGTTTCTGGGACTTCTATATCAGCATATAAAATCAGTGGCACGTTTTGCACCAGGGGACCAATAGCAGCTCTCTGTGTATCTCCCAGTATTGCATTAAAATATTTCATAATGTGATTCCTAACAGGGCACAACCCCTTAACTGCTTTGAATTTTAGTGGCTTTAAATAAGTTTGAAAATGAGGAAATAAATAAACATAGTGAGAATACAGAGTAAGGGTGAGGCCACACTATCGCGTTTTTCATGCGTTTGAGCACATGTTTCGTAATCACGATTGTCGCTAATATGGATTTCTGATGCGATTGCGCGTCCGTTCTCGTCTTGGTAATGCATGCGTTCACCATTTTTGGTGAGTTAACGCATGCGTTTCCATAACGCAAAACGGCAAAAACGCATGCGCAAAATGCGTGCGCAAACGCAAAACGCACAAGAATAGAGCATACATTCCTGTGCGTTGCAGTGTGGCCTCAGCCTTAGTTTAGGTTTAAAACCCCATTTATTCCCTATAGTTTGAATAGAAATATAAAAACTAAAAGTACAACCTGGAAATAGAATCAGAGAAAGCAATCGTGGACATCAAAATTCTTATTATATGGCTATGCAAATATTGGTCACGTGATGATATTAAGTCAGATTTTCTGATGATAAAAAGCATATTGTGTATTCCATGTGTCCTGTATTATGAGTATGTAGCACAATTTAGAAAATAGGCAACTCGTGCAACTGTAATCTGATTTTCTATGACTGCCATCTACCGTAGTTATTTCTAAATACTATGCACTCATTATAAAAAGATAATCACGTGATGTGATCACATCATGTGATGCCTTTTATTCTAGACGATAACTACGTTTCCTGCCCACTGTCAAATTTTTAGCATGTGATCAACATACTGTTTTTTAGACAACTCATGGGCTAAGTGCCATGGCTTCCTGTAAGGAACAATATTCATTTGTGCATTAAAGGGTGAAAGCTGACAGAAGGGATGATGCAATAAATGGTGGAAAAGTTTCCCCCTGCTATTAACCTGCATCAACAATTCAGTTGTTATCTACAGTAATTGCATTAACCTAGTAAAAAGTCAACATATGACTGGTTGCTGCTAATTACTATGTGCTAAGATTCTTAATGAATTTCGCACGATAATCGCATGTGTATGCGTTCCGTCAGGCGTTCGTTAATCCGCCATGTGCACATGCTCGGGGGTTATTTGTCGGGTTCAATATCTTACGTGGGTACGAAGGTTAAGCTGTATAGATGTGTAATATACCACAGTGGATCAGATGGTGGTGTTCTATTTCATAGCCCCATACCAGAGGCATAAGTACCAGTTGCAGGGGGGCATCTTCTTAGTTTTCCTATAACAGATATAGCATCTTATATATAGATATAGCTGACCAAATTACTGACCCAATTTTCACAAAAAGTTTTTTTTATAAACACCACTATGGTTTTCACAAGATTTAACGCCAGTAAATATGTATTTGCGATATGTGGTGATTCAATTTCGCCTAAAGGTAGAAAAACAGAATTTCCCCCATTTCATAAATTGCACGAATGTACTGTATCGAAAACAGAAATAAAAATTTGTCATCCACGCTTTAAATGTTTCTCCACTGGGAGCACAATGGACAATCAGAGGGCCCCTGTATGGCAATTCTCCTTGACCACATGGCAATCCCAAAGCTGCATACCGTCTTCTCAATTCATACAAATTTCTTGAACATTTGATGTGGTCTTCATTTATTTATGTGGGTGAACGTCTATGGAAACCAGCACTATGTGGGAGGAGGAAGCAAAAGATTTTACTAACTGGTTGTATTAGTCCTACAAATGTGTGGGTGTTTCTTATTGTTATAGCTGCCTTTGGTCATAAACAAAAAAAATACCTATAAATTTAAATCTTTCCAGATTGAGATGTTATCAGTGATGTTAGAGTGAAGTTTTCACTCTTCCTGAATCGGTAATCGGATACTTTCTGATTGTCGTTTGGAGTCAGGAAGGAATCCCCCCACTTTTTTTAGCTTGGTTTTTTGCCTTCATCTGGATCAACTTAGGTAGAGTTAAAAATGAGGGCGAAAGGGTTGGACTTGATGGACATATGGCTTTATTCAACCTCAATTGCTATGTAATTGAGGTTAATTGTAACACTCTTAACCCATTGCATTACATGTAACATGACTCAATGTAAAAGGTGGAAATTACTCCACTATTTCTACTTGTAAAAATACACTTTACTGATGTAAAAATACAGAGAAGCTCTACAGATCTCTTGTAAACATATGTGTATTTATAATGATACTTTTCTTTAGTTCCGTGTGTTCTCATATGGTTAATAATACCACTCACAAAGGTTATATATCAAATAAGGATTTATTGTATGGAATAGTTACAAATTATGCAAAGTAAAAAGCCAGTCAAGTATATTAGAGACAGCCTACATATAATAAATATATACTTTAAAGGATAAGTACACTCAAAATACAAATTAAGTTTAAATGGAAGCTGTAGCCCTAACTAACCTTTTCCCTTTTTTTTTTTTTTAGGTCCCTTCAGAGCCTACCTGTGCCCCAGTATGTCTTCAGTCAGGCAAGCTCCGCCCCCCAAGACTTGCTGGACCTCGTTGCAGACTTGTGTCCAAATATCCAGTGGCAGTTCCCTCCTTGCGTGCGCATCACCCGCCTCGCGCGCGAGTTACGTCAGCGTGTGCACGGAATCGTGTGTGACGTCATCACGCCACGTGCGCTTGTAATATTTGGACACAAGTCTGCAACGAGGTCCAACAAGTCTCAGGGGGCGGAGTTTATCTGACTGTAGACATTATCCAAGATGGCCAGCACTTTACTGGGGCACAGGTAGGCTCTGAAGGGACCTAAAAAAAAATAAATAAAGGGGGAAAGGTTAATTAGGGATACAGCTTCCATTTAAACTTAATTTGTTTTTTGAGTGTACTTACCCTTTAAGCATAATTAGTCTATTATGGTGTATGTGTGTGTGTAGTGTAAAGTGTATGTCTGCTTACCTCCTCCTCCTACCCCCTTCCTACTAACTTCCTCTCAAAGTTATATACCTCTATGAAGGCTTAGGTTACACTCTAAAAGTTCCATGAATGGTCACAACTTACAGTGGTTTGCAAACGTATTCGCCCCTCTTGAAGTTTTCCACATTTTGTCACATTACTGCCACAAACATGAATCAATTTTATTGGAATTCCATGTGAAAGACCAATACAAAGTGGTGTGGAACAAAAATCATACATGATTCCAAACATTTTTAACAAATCAATAACTGCAAAGTGGGTTGTGCGTAATTATTCAGCCCCCTTTGAGTGCAGTCAGTTGCCAATAGACATTACCTGATGAGTGCTAATGACTAAATAGAGTGCACCTGTGTGTAATCTAATGTCAGTACAAATACAGCTGCTCTGTGATGGCCTCAGAGGTTGTCTAAGAGAATCTTGGGAGCAACAACACCATGAAGTCCAAAGAACACACCAGACAGGTCAGGGATAAAGTTTTTGAGAAATTTAAAGCAGGCTTAGGCTGCAAAAAGATTTCCAAAGCCTTGAACATCCCACGGAGCACTGTTCAAGCGATCATTCAGAAATGGAAGGAGTATGGCACAACTGTAAACCTACCAAGACAAGGCCGTCCACCTAAACTCACAGGCCGAACAAGGAGAGTGCTGATCAGAAATGCAGTCAAGAGGCCCATGGTGACTTTGGACGAGCTGCAGAGATCTACAGCTCAGGTGGGGGAATGGTTGTGCACTGCACAAAATTGCCCTTTATGGAAGAGTGGCAAGAAGAAAAGCATAAGAAGTCCCGTTTGCCACAAGCCACGTGGGGGACACAGCAAACATGTGGAAGAAGGTGCTCTGGTCAGATGAGACCAAAATGGAACTTTTTGGCCAAAATGCAAAATGCTATGTGTGGCGAAAAACTAACACTGCACGTCACTCAGAACACACCATCCCCACTGTCAAATATGGTGGTGGCAGCATCATGCTCTGGGGGTGCTTCTCTTCAGCAGCGACAGGGAAGCTGGTCAGAGTTGATGGGAAGATGGATAGAGCAAAATACAGAACAATCTTAGAAGAAAACCTCTTGGAGTCAGCAAAAGACTTGAGACTGGGGCGGAGGTTCACTTTCCAGCAGGACAACAACCCCAAACATAAAGCCAGGGCAACAATGGAATGGTTTAAAACAAAACATATCCATGTGTTAGAAAGGCCCAGTCAAAGTCCAGATCTAAATTCAATCGAGAATCTGTGGCAAGATCTAAAAAAACTGCTGTTCACAAACGCTGTCCATCTAATCTGACTGAGCTGGGGCTGTTTTGCAATGAAGAATGGACAAGGATTTCAGTCTCTAGATGTGCAAAGCTGGTAGAGACATACCCTAAAAGACTGGCAGCTGTAATTGCAGCAAAAGGTGGTTCTACAAAGTATTGACTCAGTTAATACTGCAGTTATTGATTTGTTAAAAATGTTTGGAATCATGTATGATTTTCGTTCCATTTCTCACATGTACACCACTTTGTATTGGTCTTTCACATGGAATTCCAATAAAATTGATTCATGTTTGTGGCAGTAATGTGACAAAATGTGGAAAACTTCAAGGGGGCCCGAATACTTTTGCAAACCTCTGTATGTTACTGATGACCTTCATTTTCCAAAATAACTTCTACTACTTTGTGAGTAAGCAAGACAGTTGTGCATCCATAACAAGCTTTAGTTAACTCTATACAATACTGATTAATCCTTTATATACTGGATTACACTACTTCCCACACATGTATGTACCCAAAACTAGAAAAGAACAAAATTGTCGAGTTTCCTTCCTCCAGCAGTTCTGCCGGAACTTATTGAAGATCTAAAAATCCGATTTAAACTGAATATAAATTCTTTGATCATAATGTTCAAATATTCAAATATGCAATCGCAATTTTCAAATTCTAGATCTCAATATTTCAATCTAATTTTTGATTTCCCGGTTTTCTAATAAGTTCAGTTAGATTCGTGGATTTATAATAAACAAATAGATTTACATAAATTGTACAAAATGCAGTGTATTACAGTCTTAAGCGTCTATATCTATTTTCCTCTAAATATATGGCTTTTCCCGAATGATGCTGTCTGATTTCTAAGTCTGATTTCTAACTTCTTTATGTTTCACTTGAACTAAAGATGCACAGAAAGTAATTTAGAGTCCTAAAGCATATAAATATTTGATAAAGTACAATCATTAGTGATTTATTAGCAATCTGGACTTTTTCCTTTGACCAGAATTATTACCTACGGTATATTAAAAAGCAATATACATTAATTAGTGGTAAAAAAACAGCAAGTTTATTTGTTTTTTGATAGGAAATAATTCCCCAGACAGCCTTTGGGAGACCTAACCCAATAGCAGAAATTGGGTTACCTATTGTGTGTACCCCCCGGGCACACACAATACGCTGCTGAATACCGCTTGCCTTGGTCTGCTTCAAAATTCAGTCCGCCACCTGCACTGTTTTTCAATATCTGCAGTGCATGCTTGTATATATCATGGATACATCATTACGTAATAGCGCGCTAAATGCACAGACAGAATAGCACAGCATACAGACATCTTAACTAAGGCTTATGTGGGTTGTGGCTTTGTCCAGGGCCGTTTCTAGCCATTTTAGTGCCCTAGGTGCTCCCCCCCTCACCTACGTGCACCCCCCCTCACCTACATGCACCCCCCCTCCCCTACATGCACCCCCCCCCCCCCCAAAAAAGAAAGAAACTTTGCCTGTCAAAGTACAGCTGGGTTTCTTCCTTCTGACACTGTCCACTGCTGCTGTTGTTTATAGTGGGAACACTTTACTAGTTTGTAAGAGGCGCATGCTGTACCAGGTGAGGCAGGCGTATATACATAGGTTTTTGCATTTGCAGTGACACTGGCAACCAATGGAATACTGATTGGAAGAACAGGATAGGTTTCAGTGGATGTGCATTATGTGACACCAGTATTCTCCCCAGAAAATGTTTCCAGCCGGGTTGGGGCGGAACAGGGAAATTTGGTGAGATCTGAGATGTTTATCTCTTTCAGAAGATTTTCCATGAGTATTGGCATTAATAATTTCAGTGCCAGCACTTTACAGGGAATTGCCCTTAACCCTTCAGTGCCAGCAGTCTTCCCCAGAGTATTGCCATTACCACGTTCAATGCCAGCAGAGCATTACCATTAACCCTTTAGTGCCAGCAGACTTTACTATTAACCCTTCAATGCCAGCAGACTTCCCCATAGTATTGCCATTAACTCATTCGGTGCCAGCAGAGTATAACCATTAACTCTTCAATGCCAACAGAATTTCCCATTAATACTTTCAGTGCCAGCACTTTTCCCAGAGTATTGCCATTAACCCTTAAATGCCAGCAGACTTCCCCATAGTATTGCCATTAACACTTTCAGTGCCAGCACAGTATTACCTTTAACTCGTTCAGCTGCCAGCATTGACATGATATACAGTATGTGCCTGCTTTCCATGTCTCCTCCATTGAATTGTTCACTCCTCACCCACTCTAAGTTCTAATTGGAGAGTTGGATGGAAGGGAGAAATAGGCAGGGATAGGGATCTCATGGCTGCTAGTCACAGGGGCCACTGTTATAAAGTCTGCAGCAGCTTTCACTTGCACTTTTAGAACTGTTCTCCTCAGTACTATTAGCTGAGCTCATCTCATCCTCCCCCCTCTTTCCTTCACCTTCATTTCATTTGCAACATTGTATCCAAGTAGAGGGAGCTGAGTTCAGGCTCTCCACTCACTACAATGTTACAAATTACCTTGTACACAGGCAGTAAGATATTACACTTAGATTTGTGATATTTCACCCTAATTACGCCTCTCCTTGGTCTAAAAAAAAGGAGGAAAAAACATTAGTTAGACTGCACAGTGACTAGGTGCATTTTTTTATAAAAAAAAAGAAAGAAAAAAAAAACGTCTCTCAAACGTCTCTGAAAAAGTCTGGTGGCATGAATCCAGCTGCTGACTATTTGTATACACATTTTGCCCTTACAACAGGTGAGGCTGAATAAACACATCGGATTGGATGAATCTCTATATAAAATATGTAAATATATTTAATTTTTCTTTCTCTGTATGATTATACGTTCACTCACTATCATCTTCTAACAGCCTACAATACCAGTTACAGACCAGTTCCATAAACTGGTTTAACTTGCTGTCAAACTAAAATCCCCCAACAGTAAAACTTTAGAATTTACAGCATTTTGCAATGACAGAACAAACCCGAATGAACTGCATTACTCACCCGAAAAAATCACGCTGAATGTCATAAATGTGCATCATCACTGAAATCCCAAAATGACTTAAAGTGAAACTACAGAAAGCGCTTTCCTGGGTATTTTTGCCAAATGCTTTAATTACCTTTTTAAAACTGATTTTAAGATATTTTCATTTTTACTGGGGCGATTTAATGAGAGGTGTTAGTGCTAAAATCCAGCGCAGAGAGGTTCGCTATGTGATGTGTCGTTGATGCATGTATTTAATATAGTGGTGCTGTCAAGGCATTCATTTCAATATCACATTGATATTTAGCACCTTTTAATTGCTGCCAGTGGAAGGTCAGTCTTAAAGGTATGCTACTTGTTTGGGCCATTGTTACCGCTTACGTCATGCCAGGTAAGAGTTTTCCTGACCTTATATTTGCAATGCGTACCTGTAAAGCTGTCAGTTTACTGAGTGGAACATCAGTGGTGAAGGTGGCAGCACTTACTTTTCCTGAGCCTGGGTACACACTGATGTGGGTGACAGCTTTCCCAGGGCTCAGTAGGGTAAGAGTGCCAGCGAAGATAGCAAGGCACACAGAGGGAACAGTCACAGAACAGGAAAGGTAGGATGAGTAGACTCAGATGGCAGAAGCAGCTGGTGGTGATGTAAGTGGAGCTGGAAACCTGGAGTAGCTGATCAGCGGGTAAGTATAGCTGGAGACCTGGAGTAGCAGATAAGAAAAGTGTTTAAAACCTGGAGCAGCTGATGATAAGGTAAGTATTGCTGGAAACCCGGAACAGCTGATGATAGGGTAGGTATTGCTGGAAACCTGGAATGGCCGCATACCTCCCAACCGTCCCAGATCTTGTGGGATTCTCCCACAATAGGGCGAGAATTCCACAGTTTAGTGACAAAAATCCCACCGCTGCCTGATATCCTGACTGATTTCCAGCCACAGTGCAGCTGTGGCATAGACCCTGACTGGCTGCTTCTTTCCCAGAGCTCTGACTCGGCAGCCAATTGGATCATGCCATTTTCTTAGGGTCCGGACTTGCAGCATCATGAGGCAGAGCAGTGCCTTCTGTGGAGAGGCAAATAATTGCATTCAATATAAGTTTCAGCCACGAGGTTAGTTATTTGAACTCTCTTATTTGTATGACATTAATGTGTTTTTTTTGCACTGGACACCAATGAAAATTTATCTGAGGGGGGGTTGCATTGGACACCCATCACACCAATGGAAATGTACCTTCCCCCCCACACACAAAGAAGATTTTAGGGGGTTTGCACTGAATTAATGATTTAAATTGTCTGGGGCAGTTCTGAGGGGGGTTTGCATTGGACATCAATGATTTAGTTTGTGAGGCGGGATTAGCACTGGATACCAATGATTTATGTATTTGTTGGGGGGAGTTGCACTACTGGGCAAAAATGATTTAATGTGTTTGAGAAAGGAGGGGGGTTGCACTTGACATCAGTGTCTGGTGGGTGGGGGTTTGTGAGAGGTTGGGGGGGTCACACAACTGCAAACTGACATGACATCACTGTTTAATTAACCTCCTATTGTGCTAGGGCTGGCAGTGTTAAGCCCTCCTCTTCACCAGCCAGTGTTAAGCCAGCCCTCCACTTCACCAGCCAGTGTTAAGCCAGCCCTCCACTTCACCAGCCAGTGTTGTCATCCCTCCACTTCACCAGCCAGTGTTAAGTCAGCCCTCCACTTCACCAGCCAGTATTAAGCCACCCCTCCACATCACCAGCCAGTTTTAAGCCAGCCCTCCGCTTCACCAGGCAGTGTTAAGTCAGCCCTCCACTTAATCAACCAGTAAGCTAATGCCAAAATGTTTAGCGAAGAATTAGGGTTTTACTATATATATTTTTACTATGGCATATTCACTAACAAAAAATATTACACTCTTACATTATATTACTGATAGGGGCTTTGGTAAGCAATTGGACATAGAGCTTTTGATGAATGTAAAATTTGGGAGTGGTGGTCTTTAATATGGGAGTAACCTAAACAAAGTGGGTGGAGCCTTAGAAAACTGGGCATGGCTAAAAAAAATTGCGCGCATCGCTGTGCTCTTCACCTGTCCCTCTTTCATATTTTTGAATGTTGGGAGGTATGGATAAGGTAAGTGTTTGCTGGAAACCTGGAATGGCTGATGATAAGGTAAGAATGCTGGGAAAACAAAGGGAACGAAGTACTGAACACCCCTGATGAAGGGGGTGTTACCCTCGAAATGTTGTGTTACTTGTTGATGCTTGGTTCACAATAAACAGTTCACTTTGGAGTGCAAGTCTACTTTGTTTCTCTTCAGCACTCCAATTTCCCAGCCACTGCTAGGTCAGACATAACAATGGCTTGTGAACCAGAGGGCTGACCTAACAGTGGCTGGTAAAACTGGAGGGCTGACCTAACAGTGGTTGGGGAACTGGAGGGCTGATCTAACAGTGGCTGGTGAACTGGAGGGCTGACCTAACAGTGTCTACTAAACTGGAGGGCTGACCTAACAGTGGTTGGTCAACTAGAGGGCAGGCTTAACAGTGTCTGTTGTACTGGAGGGCTGACCTAACTGTTCACCATCCACTGTCTAAACAGCCCACCCCCACAAGTTACGTCCACTTTGCTGTGGCACAGAAAGATACAGGGGGAAACTTTAAAAGTTTTGCAAAAGATCTAGAAGCACCCCATGCATAAACCAGTTTACCTTATTGTTTTTAAATACAGTAGTATTGTTATAGAGCAGGGAAAGACAACCCGGTAGCCCTCCAGATGATTTAAAACTACAACTCCCAGCAACTGACTGTAGAGGAATGCTGGGAGTTGTATTTTTCAAACATCTGAAGGGCAATTGTCTGCCTCTCCCTGTTATAAAGTTGTGTTTTTTAGACTGAAACTCTTGACATCACAAAATAATGGGTCACACCTACGTTCAGAATGTTGGCCCTGATGGTTTTAACTTTGATTTATAGAGTTTATAAACTATATGGTGTATATTGTAATAGAATCAGAATTTAGCCAATTTAGTTTAAAGCTGTTTTTGCTATATAAAGATTAAATTACAATCAGGGTTATTTAATTAAAGTTCTTATCGTTAAAAATAAGAACTTTTATTGAATCTCCCTGAATATACTCACCGACGCGTTTAGCCCGAAACTAATGGGCTGTCATCAGGGTTACAGACCTAAACGGAACTTACATTTAAAAAGGCAAAAGCCCTACCTCCCTCCCGCCCCCAACCCACCCCTCTTATACATACTCAAACAGTGACACGAGAATACTTCATCTATTAGTGGCTAAAAATCTATGTGAAATAAAAGATAAGCAGAATTAGCTGTATCAAGTGCACATAATAAGGAAAACGTGTTATAGCCTATTCCAGAAAAAGGAGCAGGAGAGATACACTAGTGCTACTATGTATAAGGGAAGTACAAGGTGTAAAGATAAAAGCAATGAACTACAAGTGTCAGATACAAAGTGACTAAACCTCAAGTCTGTTCCAGAGGAAGGAATAGATGAGATACCGTATATACTCGAGTATAAGTCGACCCGAGTATAAATCGAGGTACCTATTTTTACCTCAAAATTTAGTAAAAACTGGTTGACTCGAATATAAGTCGAGGGTAGAAAATATGACCCTTCCACTACAGTACAGTACAGTTCTTACCTTACCTTACCTTACCTTACCTATCCTGTCCCTGACCCAAATGACTCCCTTACTCTTTCCCTGCCACTACAGTACCCACCCTTCCACTACAGTACAGTTTTTTTTATGCAGACTTACCTTTTTCCAGGTTCTGTGGGTGCTGTCACAGTTGAAGGAGAGTCCGGGCCCCCGACATCACTTACTTGATGGAGGAATCCGGCTGCCGCATGCACTGTGATGGAGGAATCCGGCTGCCGCATGCACTGATGGTCGCATCCACTGACGTCAGTACTCGGCGCCGTTCTCATTTCCTGGCGCCGAGTAGTGACGCCAGTGGATGCGACCAACAGTGAATGCGGCAGCCGGATTCCTCCATCAAGTGAATGACTGACCCGAGTATAAGTCGAGGTTCAGTTTTCAGGCTGTAAAAACGACTTATACTCGAGTATATACGGTACATAGTATAAAAGTAAAAACAACGAAATCCAAATGTCAAATACACAGTAGTGCGGTCTCAAGTAGGCAATACTGGCTAATTAGGTGAGATAAAAAACTACCGTAAAATAGTGCCACTTATAGTTAAAAACATAGGGCACAAAGTGAGAAATATAAAGTGCATAATGTGAGCTTATCAAAGGAAATAAATATAGATAAAAACTACTGCAAGCCATAGGACTACATGCGGATAAAAGAAGCCAAATGCCAATAAAAACACCAATGTGTTAAAATAAGGGCATAAAAGGCATGCAAACAATCCCTAATCAATCCCAGTTGTTCATTAAGGCCCCGGGGGGGATAGTGTATCAAGTCTCTTAATCCATCTAATTTCACATTGTAACAGGGCTCTTTTACGATCTTTGCCCTCACGCTGGGGTTCAAAGTCTATGGCCATCCACCGCATAGTGGTGATCGGGTGGGCCAACTCTCTAAAATGGCGAGCCACTGATTGTTCTCCAAATTTGTCCGCTGGCGGAGAACAATCAGTGGCTCGCCATTGATACACTTGATACACTATCCCCCCGGGGCCTTAATTAACAACTGGCCCTAAGTTGTTTCCTATAAACACCATGTGCATGGGCCACCCTATGCCTTTAGAGTAGTTTATTGCCATGTCTTGTTTATATGCTTATTTGTGTTATTTAATATCTATGGGTCGTTACTAGTTTTTATAACACTACCGATTTATATTTATAAATCCTGTATCTTTTCGTATTTTGCCCTCTCTGCATTGATTAGGGATTGTTTGCATGCCTTTTATGCCCTTATTTTAACACATTGGTGTTTTTATTGGCATTTGGCTTTTTTTATCCGCATGTAGTCCTATGGCTTGCAGTAGTTTTTATCTATATTTATTTCCTTTGATAAGCTCACATTATGCACTTTATATTTCTCACTTTGTGCCCTATGTTTTTAACTATAAGTGGCACTTGTGCTATATTTTACGCTAGCTTTTTATCTCACCTAATTAGCCAGTATTGCCTACTTGAGACCGCACTACTGTGTATTTGACATTTGGATTTCATTTGTTTTTACCTTTATACTATGTATCTCATCTCTTCCTTCCTCTGGAACAGACTTGAGGTTTAGTAACTTTGTATCTGACACTTGTAGTTCGTTGCTTTTATCTTTACACGTTGTACTTCCCTTATACATAGTAGCACTAGTGTATCTCTCCTGCTCCTTTTTCTGGAATAGGCTATAAAACGTTTTCCTTGTTATGTGCACTTGATACAGCTATTTCTGCTTATCTTTTATTTCACATAGATTTTTAGCCACTAATAGATGAAGTATTCTCGTGTCACTGTTTGGGTATGTATAAGAGGGGTGGGTTGGGGGCGGGAGGGAGGTAGGGCTTTTGCCTTTTTAAATGTAAGTTCCGTTTAGGTCTGTAACCCTGATGACGGCCCATTAGCTTCGGGCTGAAACGCGTCGGTGAATCTGACCTTGTTTGTTTGAATAAACTTCGCTGCTAAGTCCTTTGAGTGCCCAGTTTCCTTCTTATATTGTATTCACTTACCTCACTGTTGGCACCCAGGCTGCTGTACGTGGATCGGAGTGCATCGGAAAAACGCTTGTTGCTAGGCCTTCAGACCTACTTTACCTAATAAATTACGTTGTACCAGACCGTGGAGTGCTCTGTATCTTTTGGATTATCTGTAACTTTACGGACAGCACCCAGGCACATGTGGACGGTGGACTTTTGCTGTATATATATATATATATATATATATATATATATATATATATATATCCCTACTGATCTGGTCAAAACATTAATACAATCATAGTAAAGATAATCAATGCACATTCCTGGGCCCCATACAATATCATATTATCTGCACACTGGCATACTTTATAAACAAAGGGGTTTTAGTATACATTACTGTCATCACATGAATGAAAAGCCTTCCAACCACATCAAGGTAACCTCAGTCTGGAAGGTCCTAACTTCTAACCTTTTTTACTTCAATTACCATTAGCAAACTTTTGCATTTCTAATACTTGCGCACTGGATCAATATAGCAGGCTTCCTCACTTCCCCCTGCCGACTAGCTTTTCATAGTGAGGGAAGAGGTCCATCCAGTGCTTTATATTAAATGCATAGGACCTCCAAATTATAAAATAAACATAAGAACAATAATTTAAACAAAAATACAATCACCAAAATGATATACATTAATAAAAAGCACAATCTGTCACATTAATAATCGTTAAAGGGTATCTCCACTTGTAATAACAATTTTTTGCCATTTAGATTTATTGATGAACGGACGGTAAAGGAGCTGTGTCTTACCCCCTATTCTTCAGTAAGGAATTTACCTGATCTCTCGCTCCCCCGCTGCGTAGTCTGACAGGCCCCGACGGGCTCTGTCTTCTATACGCATTGATCGGGCATGCGCATAGAAAACAGAGTCTGTTGGGACCTGTCAGACTACTTGCTAGGGGAGCAAGCGAGTGGGCTCATGATCGATTTTTTGAAGAACAGGAGGTAAGACACAGCTCCTTTACCTCCAGTTCTTCAATAAATCTAAATGGCAATTTTTTTTATTATGAGTGGAGATACCCTTTAAACATTTATTAGGAGGATATATGTTAGAAATAACCATATGAAAGAATAACTAAAGGGTTAATTCCTTCCTACCCAGTTATCTTTATCAATGACAAATTCAAGCAAAAAAAAATAATAATAATCAAGATTAATGTATTACAATAAAAAAATTTAGCAGCAGTGGGTGGATTAAAAAAACCCTTTATATTTTTCTATAATCCTGGAAGTGCAGAAAGTGGCCTATAAATCCAGGTATTTGGGGGAAGATGCAAAAAAAGGGGCACTATCACCCACAACATTGCTAAACCCACATTATCCAATGTCAAATCCAATTGGATTTTCACCGGTTTGGGGTCTATGCCGTTCCTAAAACATATACATGGTGATGCAGTAAGGAGCGCTGTGTATAATGTACCTTCCTGGTTCCTGAGATGCAGTAATAAGTATGCAATTGTTAACTGCAAGTTTGGGGAGTGTACTCATTATGGGGGACTTCAATTACCCTGACATTGATAGGTGGAGTGGAACAGCCAACACAGAAAAGGGCGACGAGTTCCTGAATTTGCTGCAGGATCATTTTCTCTCACAGGTGGTTGAGGTTCCTACTAGAAAAGGAGCTCTGTTGGATCTGGTAATATCTAATATTGTGGAGCGTATTATAGATATAAAGGTAACTGGAGGCTTAGGGAATAGTGACCATGAAATATTGGCGTTTGGACTTTGTTATCGAAAGGAAAAGTGCGCTGGGTTAACAAAGAGTTTTAATTTGAGGAAAGCAAATTTTCCCAGGTTAAAAGTAGCTCCTCAGAATGTCAACTGGGATAAGGTATTATCAGGTAAATGTACTGAACAGAAATATACTTTGTTTAAGGGGATTTTAAGCTATTTCACATCTAAATCTATACCCTTGGGAAATAAATGTAAAAAAAATAAATCCGCACCCATGTGGCTGAATTCTGATGTAAATTGGCAAATGGAAAGAAAGAAAAAGGCATTTAAAACCTTTAAGTCAGCAGACAGAAAGGGTCTTTAGGGATTATAAAAACTGTAACAAGGAATGTAAGAAAGTAATCAAACTAGCTAAGATTAATAATGAAGTTAGGATAGCTGAACAAAGCATCACTAAGGGGCATATTTATAAAGGTTCGTTAAACTTTTCGCCTTCTTTAACATAGTAACATAGTAACATAGTAATTAAGGTTGAATAAAGACATTCGTCCATCAAGTCCAACCTATTCCCTGGATCAACCGGAAAGTATCCCTGGATCAACCAGATCTATATGCATTAATACCAGTAATTCTCAATATTTTTTAGTTTTAGAAACTTATCCAGGCCTTTTTTAAAGTTATTCAATGAACTTGCCATTACCACCTCTGCTGGAAGACAGTTCCACAGTTTCACCGTTCTCACTGTAAAGAAACCTCTCCTAACCTGAAGATGAAACTTCTTTTCTTCCAACCTTAAAGGATGTCCACGAGTCCTCTGATATGACCTATTAGTGAACAATGCACCAGAGAGTTCACTGTATGGGCCATTAATATATTTGTATAAGGTTATCATGTCCCCACGCAACCGCCGCTTCTCCAATGTAAACAGCCCTAACTTGTCTAATCTGCCTGCATATTCAACCCCCTTCATTCCCCTTATTAATTTAGTTGCCCTTCTCTGAACTGCCTCAATTTCCAAGATGTCCCTTTTGTATATGGGATTCCAAAACTGCACCGCATATTCCAAATGTGGCCTTACCAGTGCCTTGTAAAGAGGGAGAATAATATTTTTCTCTCTTGATTCCATTCCCCTCTTTATACAAGACAATATCTTGCTAGCTCTAGCTGTTGCTACCTGGCATTGTTTGCTACAGCTAAGTCTGTTATCTACCAGAACCCCCAAATCTTTTTCCATTTCAGATGCACTTAACACAGAGTTATTTATGGTGTAGGTGGCACAGGGATTATTAAATCCCAAATGCATCAACTTACATTTATCAACATTGAATCTCATCTGCCATTCTGCTGCCCATTTTGATAATCTATCTAGGTCTGCTTGCAGCACTTGCACATCATTGGAAGTTTCCAAAGCTCTGCATAATTTAGTGTCATCAGCAAACACAGGAGACCTTGCTCTCAATGCCCCCTTCTAAGTCATTTATAAACAGATTAAACAGAAGCGGCCCCAGTACAGAACCCTGAGGAACTCCGCTTAGAACTTTAGCCCACATAGATGTAGCTCCATTAACCACCACTCTCTGTTTGCGGTCCAATAACCAGTTCTCTATCCATGAACAAATGTTTTCTTCAAGGCCAACAGTCCTCAGTTTATACATTAGTCGCCTATGTGGCACAGTATCAAAGGCTTTTGCAAAATCCAAATATACCACATCCACAGCTGTGCCTGAATCTAACTTCTTACTCACTTCTTCATAAAAACGCAGCCTTTTCGCCTAATTTGGACTTTTCGCTATTTATAAAGCAGTGATAACCAGTGGAGAAAAGTCATTACCGCTACTTTTCGCATTTCGCCATACATCGCTGCGGTAACCGCTCAATCATATTTATAAAATGGGAAAAATTTTTGCGTTAAGTTCAGCCATTCCAATTCGCCATGTCTGAGGTGTCGAAAACGCACAAGTGGCCATTTATTTAGCCTGCCTATGGGTCCATGGAGGTGTCAGTACATTGTGGAGTGTTTCTCAATACTAATAAGTACTCAGGGAGGTGTTAGATTATTTCCCAGCAATTACTGTAATACGATCTGAGATTTCACTTTTGTAAGGTAAATTTTTCGCTTTTTAAAGATTTTTTTTTTTAAGGTTCCAATTTTTTTTTATTTACCAATAAAGTTAAATGGGGGTCTGAGGGACATATTTATATGCTAAGTGGCAGATGAGGTTCAATGTTGATAAATGTAAGGTGATGCATTTTGGACTTAAAAATCCTTGTGCTACTTATACTATAAATGGCTCTGTGTTAAGTGAATCCCTGTTGTAAAGGGATCTTGGAGTTTTGGTGGAAAACAAACTTAAAGTTAGCAAGCAGTGCCAGACGGCAACAGCCAAAGCCAGCATGGTATTGTCTTGTATAAAGAGAGGTATGAAAAGGCGCTTGCGTGGGGATATGATTACTGTGTATAAATACATTAACGGGCCATACAATAAACTATCTGGGGCATTGTTCACCAATAGAACATGTCAGAGGACACGTGGCCATCCCTTAAGACTTGAAGAAAAAAGGTTTAGGCTTCAAGCTCGGAAAGGGTTTTTCACTGTGAGAACTGTAAAGCTATGGAACTGTCTTCCAGTGGACGTGGTTATGGCATTTTCATTGGTCAGTTTAAAAAAAAGCTTGATGAGTTTCTGCAAACAAGGAATGATGCAAGTTACTGGTATTGATACATAAAGTAGAGTTGATCCAGGGAAATTTCCGAGTCAGGAAGGAATTTTTTCCCCCTTCATAAATTTGGTGGAGTTTTTTTTTTGCCTTCCTCTGGATCAACAGTTAGGCAGGAAATGGGGATATTGCTAGATGGGTTGGACTGGATGGACGAATGTCTTTATTCAACCTCAAATAATATACTATACTAAACTATAATGCATTGTGGGTGTCTGGAAGGTAAGCTGCGCTCATTCTTCGGGCTCCAGTAATGACACTTTAAGCTTCACACTAATACCTTATATACCCGAGTATAAATCGAGTTACCTATTTTTACCTGGAAAAAGGATTAAAATTAATTGACTCCAGTAAAAACCAAGGGTAGAAAATTTGTCCACTACTGCCTTCTGATTCTGTATTGTTTTGAGGCTTTAGTTGCTCTTTAAATGGATAGCAGAATTTCTATACAGTAGTCCCATACAGTAATAGCCAAATCCAGAAGGCAATCTTTTTAACAGTAGATACCATCCTTTTTTTCTTTATTGTTTTGAGGTATTAGTTGCCCTTTAAATGGACAGCAATCCCATTCTACTACCCCCATTCCTTGGCACTCCAGATGTTTGGATATTACAACTCCCAGCATGCTTTAGTTGCTGGGAGTTGTAGTTTCCAAACATCTGCAGTGGCAAGGTACTGTTCCCCCCCAGAGCCTCCCAGTACACTGTTACGGTAACTGCCGGGTCAAGCACTTACCTTTCAGTAATCCGGCCATTCGGTCCGCATCCTCTGATCTGCCTGACCCGGAAGAACAGAGGAAGTGGAGATTGACCTGAGTATAAACTGAGGTTCGGATTCAGGCTATTTTTAAAGCCTGAAAGCACAAAACTGAACTAGTAAATTAAAATATAATATGTGGTTTACTCCTATTTGGGTGCCTTTCCCCCCATGTATCTTTTGCATTACATTTTAGGCTAGTATTTTCCACAAAATTAAAAGGACACTAAACTGTCCAATTAATGTTCCTTGCAAATGTATCTTTTCTTCACGGGGAGGTGCGATAGCTTATTCCCACCTCCCTGTGAATAATAGAAAGCCGGTTAACAGTGTCCTACCAGCGCTCCACTAAGGGCTTTTCTCCAGCAGATGGTGGATTGTTTCGACCGCACTTCTATAATTTGCGTGCCATGTTAGAGATAGGAGCATGATCAGGACATCCTACCTGCCAGCTGGGGAGAAGCCACAATTGGCCAACACTAGTGTGCGTTTTTTTAACTTGTGATTGGATTGCACGTTAAATAGAAGCAGTGTGGCCTAGCCCTTAATCTGGAGTGAATATGGAAGTAAAAAATTCTGCAACCTTTTGTTCCTTACCTTCCTCTTAGTAACCAGTGTGATTGTTACGGCATCAATGCTTTACCCACACCCTTCCTATGAATCAGGATTGCATGCATTTTCAAAATCAGAATTGGCAAGGATTCTTCAACCTTCAGGAACAAGTTTTGCATAATATAAAGAGTTTATTTGCATGTGTACTTTTAAGGAAAACAAAGACCTTTAACACTCAGATATGCTTAAATTATTGTTCTTCCTTCTTTTCTATCAATAAAAAGCAGATCTGTAGACAGAGCAAATGTATGAGTTATTTCTTTTAAAGGGCTATTAAAGTTATATACAGTAATATGACTAGGATTGCATCCATTATCTTTAGTTTTTAAAAGTTAAAGTATTGGGAAAAATTATATATAAGAAATTGCTTGATAAAGGTCAGAAACACAAGACCGGAACGTTGCATTGCACTTTAATTCTATAAATAATCATTGTTTTTAAGAAGACCTTGCAGTGTATTTTTCTATATTTAAATAAGCTAAATTGACCAAGACTACATCATTTGTAAAATAAAGTAGACCCTAAGTACACTTAGACCAGTGTTTCTCAACCTTTTTATCTGTGGGGACCACAGGAAACAATTTTCATGTCTCGGGGACCTCTACATAAAATTATGATTATATACAGTATCTTTTCTTTGTCAGTCATCAAATCATCAAAAAACCTAATCTATACAAATATAAATGATAGATCTATAAATACATCTCTATTGAACAAAATGCACTCTAATTCACTCTAATGCACTCTAAATAAATCCAATGGTCGGGGTGGCGTTGCCCCAGACACATCGCTCTACAAGGTCAGACAATAAAGCAACCAACAAGAGAAACAGAGGACATAAACGCACTCCAGGATTAAAGCCATACCAACACAAGCATTCCATGATGTTTTTTGGGCCCACTGCCCTTAGTCTTTCTAGCTCTTCTTTATGGCCTGTATTTCCTGCCACAGTTTTCAAGCTGGAGACACAAAATTTGGTAGAAACATGAGGGCATATAGGAGAAGTTAAGGAGTACTAGCTAAGGAATCCGCCGAAGCGTTAACAGTGTTATCAGCAAATTTTGAGGATTTCTTTCCCATTGTCTATAATGGGAAAAATCCTCAAATGTGAACAATTTGAGGTTTCATGGTCAGGAGATCAAAGCAGTTAAATTTATGGTCATAAATGCAAACACTTATACCCCCAAACCCCGCACAGACACAGGTATACACACCTAGTGACCTACTCTTCCATTCCCATAGCAGCCATACTTAAATGGTAACAATTGTCATAAACTAATTCTCCTAACTACTAAATATACTTGTATATGGGGTGTGCACAGATATGAAAAGTAATGTGCTTTGAAAAATAAGGAATACGGTCCCTGCCCTGAAGAGCTCACAATCTGAGCTGAGGTTACTGAGCTAACTCCTCCCAAGGGGCATTACTGGGGAGCCTGCGTAACTCTAACAGGCCTTTTAGAGTTAAGCAGGCTCCTCAGTAACGCCACTCGGGAAGAGTTAGCCGGTTAGATCCCTACCTTTCCATGACTGCGTGCGCACACGAGGGATGGATTAATGCGCTGTATTAGTGTCTGGCGTCACTGTTGAGATGACGCCTGTGACGATGTGGGACACAGCAATCTGCATGGTCTATGAGCAGTTCGGGTGCATGGGGAGACATGAGATAAGTGATGTGTATTATGATCTGTATATGTGATTTTTATTTATACATGGTTTTATAATGGTGATATGCACTTTAGGTGGTTGGGGAGGGGGAGGTTTTAAATAAGATGTGGGTCTATACACGTGGTTTGTACTTTCTGAGGACGGTTACCTTGAGAGCGTTTAATGTACCGTGTGTTTCAATATACTGTGATGCGCCTGTGATTCGCCTACTTTACTGGACACCCCTAAGTTTGAATGGAAAACTCAAAATGATAGGTTAAGCCACACCTCCAGGATTTCTACAGGGTCTCCATGTAGACACTAAAAGGAAGTGGAATTTTACTAACATGCAATGAGAGGTTTTGCTCTTACACTGTTATCAAATAAAAAAATTCTCTTAGGTACTGTCCATAAAAAGACAGGAAGTGTGAGGAAGTTCCTGTATTATACCCAGTTATGTGCTGTTTGTAAAACATGTGACAGTCTTAGCCAATTAGAAAATTCTTCAGACTCTCACATTTACTCCCCCTCCCCTCACCATAGAAAGTAATGAGACAATCCAGTTTCTGTTTGCTAGACAGGAAGTGGTGTCTGTAAATGATTAAATGACTTTGCATGTCTCTGTCTCTGAAAGTAACCAGCATTCTTAGAGAAATGGACAGTTTCCACTTTTATTCCACTTTTGATATAATAATAACTGTGAGGCTGTGGGGGTACCTTCTGTAATAAGAAGGCTCTAGTTCATTTTATACCCCGTGGGAAGCTTTTAGCTCCTTTATCCAAATCTCTCTATCACTTGTAAAGCTAATCACTATCCTGTGTTTCTAAGTCCTAACCCAATAGTGACTGTAAATTTGGAACTTGCTGTGGTTAATACCAATAAGTATGAACCTAGCATGTTATGCTGGATCCTGTATATGGTATCAGGATGACTAATGGTGCTGTTCACATTTTGTAGCGGGACAGGCTAGGTCCTTTTTAGGATCTTCAGCTTTCCCAATCGATCCCTCCCTGGAGACTTGCTGATGGCAGCTGGGAATCAAAAGGGGGGGCAGTATTGGTGGGCCTCCCATACCCTTACGGCACCGAGAAGCCCTAAGATCCCCTCTGTGGTGGGTCCAGTTGCGGCTGGACAACCGGGAGGGGAAGATGGTCCTGACTACCACGAAAGCACAACCGGGCTTTCAATAAAAAAAAATGGTGCTGTTCAGATTGAATTGCACATTGTGGCAGAATTGCCTGGATCTGTTTTCAGATTTGCAGGTTAATTCCATTAACTCTGGATACATATAATTCATATGTCCCAACTAATCATCTGCTTTGTGTGAGAGCTCTGCCAGAATAGATGACTGTTGGTCACAGCAACAGTGGCTGCAGCCTGCAATGCATGTGACAGACCGATAATGTGGTCCAATAGGGAACTGCATGATTGGCTGTGATTTACTAACTGACCTGTTTGTCTGATACGGCAACCAAACTCGGTCGCGGCTGACCGCCCCACACCATCAGATGTTTCCAGCCAACTGATCCATGGCACTATCGGTTGGTTACTGGTGTTTACCCAGCCTTAAGGTTCATACACATGTGCGATCGCGGGTGCTAACCCGCGATCCACTCTCTGTGGAGCTTTTAGCTCCTCTATCCACACCTCTCCCTAACATGTATATTCAATCAGTATTGTTGTGGTAATTACTAATAAGTATGAACCTTGCATGTTAATCAGGATACAGGATATAGGTGGCCAAACATATATCCTGTTTTACTTACCCAACCAAGCGCTCCTGCGATGTTAGATTGATCCTGCTGGAACCACCTTTCCCATTCTTCTGTGCCATGACAGGCATCGGTCTAATGTCGCGGGAGCGCTCAGTCGGTAAAAAGCAAAATCGTATATATATATATGGGCTGCTTTTGAATGCCCATAGGTGCTGTTTAGATTAACTGGGTCTGTTCTCAGACCTGTAGGTTTATTCCACATAGACCCTCTAAATTCTAGCTGGCAGGTAGTATAGGTAAGGGAGGATATAAGTGTGTGTTTGTTCATTTAATATGATGCGATTGCTTGAGTTTATTTCAGGACCTTCAGATTAATTTTATTAGGGCCCCCTGGATGTTTCCTGGTGGTTCCTGTGAGCACTGCATCTACACATAGCAAAACATACACACAAACACTTAATTTCCACTGTGCACCAAACGGCCACACTTTTGCTAGTGTTTATATATCTAAATATATACTGTATATATATATATATTGTAAAGTTCAGGGGATCAGGAATCACAAGCGCAGGTGTATTGAACAGGTAAAGCTTTATTTCTTTTTTTCCAGCAAGACCAACAGAAAATGCTTCCAGCAGGAAAACAAAATCAAATAGCTTTTCCTTCAGCACAGGCAGTTTAACTTTTTTTACAAGCAAAATAACATCTTCCGGTTTTAACAAGAAAGTCCAGGACTCAAGTTCACACAAAACAGTTTAGTCCAGCAGCCAGCTCTAAACAGCAAAGTTGGCTGTGTTCCAAAATTCTGTCTCTCTCCTCCCCCCACAGGTGCTTCTCAGAGATCTTAAACTGAAGACTGCAGGGAAGTTAACCCTCTGCTGCTCCTTAAAGAGACCATAACCCACATAAGGGTGAGATACCGCGCTCATCGTGGACCCATCCCTTATATCCTTTACATATCCCCCCTTCTGCCTCAACCCAGGGGTGGAGGCACTACAGAAAACCATACAGTGAACCCTAGAAAGAGCATCAACATTTTTGTGCTGTTTCCCAGGCCTATGCTCTACCACAAAGCTCTATTCTTGGAGAGCCAAGAACCAATGGGTCACTCTGGCATTTGCATCCTTATTTTGTCTCATCCAGGTCAATGGGGCATGGTCTGACACCAAGCGAAATTCCCGGCCTAGCAAAAAATTCCGCAGAGAGTCCAAAGCTCACTTTAAGGCCAGGCACTCTCGCTCCACTACTGCATAGTTTCTCTCAGCAGCTGTTAATTTTCTGCTAAGAAAAAACACTTCTCCATTGACCTCCTGAGACAAAACGGCTCCCAAATCTTCACTTGAAGCAACGGTCTCAACAATAAATTCTCTGGAAAAATCAGGGGAAACCAGTACCGGATGTTGGCATAAAGCAGCGTTAAGATGTATGAAAGCTTCCTCAGCCTTTTCACTCCATTGAACCATCACTGACTTTTTTACCTTTGTCAAGTCTGTTAGTGGTGCATCTAAAGTTGCAAAGTTTGGTACAAAGCGTCGGTAGTAACCAACTATGCCTAAGAATGATGCAGTGATCCTCTCTTGCATTTGGAATATATGTTTCACTACTGTTTTGTGGGGGGTAGCCTCACTTTCCCAAGTTTCTTTTACTAAGTCCAGCAATCCACGGGCCTCCAACCATACACCAACTCAAATGGTGAAATGAAATCGTGGATGCTTGCGGGACCTCACGTAGCAGAGCTGGAAGTAAACAATTCCAATCCTTACCATCTTTCTGTACTACCCTTTTCAACATAGACTTTAAAGTTTTGTTGAACCTCTCAACAAGGCCATCTCTCTGTGGATGATAGACACAAGTCAGTAATTGTTTGATATGAAATAGTTTACACAAATCTGCCATTACCCTTGACATGAAAGGGGTGCCCTGGTCAGTTAGTATCTCCTTGGGGAAACCTGTTCTGGAAAAAATGAAAAACAACTCAATTGTTTTAGAAGCAGTATTTATTATTTACTATTGTTGTTTTAGAGGCAGTATTTAGTATTTAGTATATCTGGTAGCATAGTTGAGTATCACCAATATGTACTGGTGTCCTCGGGCGGATTTAACTAGGGGACCAACCAGATCCATTGCAATACGTTCAAAATGCACTTCTATTATGGGCAAAGGAACTAAAGGGCTTCTGTAGTGTGTTGTCAAAGCGGTTAACTGACAGGTGGGACATGTATTACAAAAAGTTTTTATGTCAGCCTTTAACCCTGGCCAATAGAAACGATCCAATATACGGGACTCTGTTTTCTCTGTACCTAGGTGCCCTCCCAGTGCCTTATTGTGAGCTAAGTTGAGTACCAACCACCAAAATTACTGAGAAACCAATAGCTGGGTTATAACCTCTTCACGGTTACATGATATAGCAGATCACATTTGAGTGCAAAATGAGGAAACATTTTTTCATCACCAGGTACCTGTGGTACAGCATTAATAACTTGCTTTCTACCATTTACCAATGTAGGGTCACGCATTTGAACTGTAGCAAATGCCCCCCTTGCCACATCCAAGTCAGGTTGTACAGGAGTGGAGGAGGTTTCCTCCTCATCCTCTCCAGACATGAGTTGTAGAGGAAAATCTTCCCCACTCCCAGAAGTTAATTCAGTCTGTTCAAACTTTATGCTCTGTAGTTGTGGTCCCATAGGATCCTCTTCTATTGCAGATTCTGTGGAATTGTCCCCTTTGTCATAGTCAGTGGGGTGTGTAGGCAGTTCATTTCTCACATACTCCCACAGTTCCAAGAATAAAGGATAGGCACTTCCAATAATGATGTCATATATTAATTGTTACTACCCCCACCTCTAGGGTAACTGTACCCCAGGAAGTAGAAATGATCACCGGGACCAACGGGTACACCCTAGTGTCCCCATGGATACAGTCCCCATGGATACAGGCAAGAGTTTTTCCAGCAGAGGTGTTACCTTCAATTAGTTTGACATTAACCAGTGTGACAATGCTGCCAGAGTCTAGCAAGGCCTGGGCAGGAATGTGGTTTACTTGTACAGTACAAACAAACTGTCCATCACTTGGTATAGGATGTGTGGTGCAAACTTTATTAGCAAAAAAGGATACCCTCTGGACAGCCCCACATTGCATAGGCTCCTCCTGCAATGGACATTGAGCCCGAGTGTGCCCCCACGAGTGACACAGCCAGCATTGAACAAGGCCCATCTTCCAAGATGGGAAGATGGCAGCTGTGAGGCAGCTGGTGACATGTCTTCATTCATGCTTGTTCCCGGGCTCTGTTGGGCTAACTTTTTCAGAACTGTGAAAGACCTGGTTCCACTTAAAAAGGTGTAAGGATCTTACCTGCCGCGCTCCCTCGATGTTCCGGGACTGGTGACATCACCGGCGTCGGCGTCGTGACGTCACCACGTCCAGACGCCGGCCGGCGCGAAAATTCAAATAGGCACTCGCAGTGGGAGCGAGTGCCTATTCATAGACCTCGCTACCAGACTGTCAGGTTGTCAGTCTGTAGCGCTCCTTACCTGACATTGTAGCCATCCAGCCTTTGTATCCAGCATTGTTCCAGCCTTTGTATCCAGCATTGTTCCAGCCTTTGTATCCAGCATTGTTCCAGCCTTTTGTATCCTGCATTGTTTCCAGCCATTGTATCCAGCATTGTATCCGCCATTGTATCCAGTCATTGTATCCAGCATTGTATCCAGCATTGTATCCAGCCATTGTTTCCAGCCTTTGTATCCAGCATTGTTTCCAGCCATTGTATCCAGCATTGTATCCAGCCTTGTATCCAGCCATTGTTTCCAGCCATTGTATCCAGCATTGTATCCAGCATTGTATCCAGCTATTGTTTCAACTCCATTGCTCCAGCCATTGTATCCAGCATTGTATCCAGCCATTGTTCCAGCCATTGTATCCAGCCATTGTTTCAACTCCATTGTTCCAGCCATTGTATCCAGCATTGTATCCAGCCATTGCTTTTGAAGGTTCTCATTCATCCAGGTCATGGTATATCTGTTGTATTCAATTAGATCAACTGGACTAGAAATGTAGTTCTTGAAGACGTTTCGCTAGTCATCCAACTGGCTTTCTCAATTCAGAATGACTTGTACAAGAATCTGTGGCAATTATGTACCCTGGAAATTAGCATATCACAGCGAGGTGTTAAGGGTGTGATTGGATAGTGGCTAAGAGGTGTTATAGGAACGCCCAGAGTAAGGTGTTAAAACAGCATTGTACATGGCAGACAGTTGGTGTCGAACCCCCCCACCTCTATTTAGGCTTGGTTTCTTTATTTTCACATAAATGGCCTCCTTAACACCTCTCTTGAACCAGTCACGTCCAATCACACCCTTAACACCTGGCTGTGATATGCTAATTGGGATTTTCCAGGGTACATAATTGCCACAGATTCTTGTACAAGTCATTCTGAATTGAGAAAGCCAGTCGGATGACTAGAGAAACGACTTCAAGAACCACATTTCTAGTCCAGTTGATCTAATTGAATACAACAGATATATCGAGCCATTGTTTCAACTCCATTGTTCCAGCCATTGTATCCAGCCATTGCTTCAACTCCATTGTTCCAGCCATTGTATCCAGCATTGTTTCAACTCCATTGTTCCAGCAATTGTATCCAGCATTGTTCCAGCCATTGTATCCAGCATTGTTTCAACTCCATTGTTCCAGCCACATCGTATCCAGCCATTGTATCCAGCATCATTGTCTTACTCCATTGTTCTAGCCATTGCTTCTTGCTCCTTTTGAATCCTGCCCTACAGTCTGAACTCCTCCTAGAAGGTACAGTGAACTTCGTCCCTTCGGGACTCGATTCATTACAGTACGAATAGGCCATGGAAGTACCTGAGGAAGCTGCGGCAAGTTTGGGCAAGACTCTTCAGACTATTTCCCTCTGCATGGATGCCCTTGAGCACCAGCAGAATCAACTAGCTCAATTTCTGGACTCCATTTCTGCTCGGTTATCCCCGGGCCCTACTCCTCCTGCTCCTCCTGTTCTGCCCAGAGAACCTGTTCCCCATAGAGAGCCGCGAATACCACCTCCTGTGCGGTATGAAGGGGACGCTCAAGCCTGTCGAGGGTTCGTTAACCAATGCCTTATACATTTTGAGTTGCAACCTTCCCATTTTGTCTCGGACCCTGCCAAAGTCGGATATGTCATTGCCTTGTTGGGAGGCAACACCTTGGCCTGGGCATCCCCCCTGTGGGAGAAAAATGACCCAGTGGTTAACGACATCTCCTTATTTCTGGAAACTTTTCGAAAAATCTTTATTGCTGCTTCCTCCCGGTTGATGCAATTACAGCAAGGCTCCCGATCTGTAGGACAGTATGCTATCGAATTCCGGACTTTAGCCGCTGAGACTACTTGGAATAATGAGGCCCTGTTAGCAGCCTTTTGGCAGGGCCTGTCTGATCGTATCAAGGACGACTTAGTGTCTCGGGAGCTTCCCACAATGTTGGAAGAAATGATTTCCATGTGTATAACGGTGGATATTAGGGAAAGGCAAGCTGAAAAGTCCAGTAAACCGTCCTTTTCCTCCCAAATTTGTTCGTCTCAAAGGGCCGGACCACTGACAAACTGCTCCCGCATCTGAGGAACCCATGCAGATTGGGGGTACACACATTTCTGCTGAAGAAAAACTAAGGAGGAGGACTCATGGGCTCTGCCTGTACTGTGCCGCCCAGGGGCTAAAGGTTGTCCTTCCAATCCGGGAAACTTACAATCCTAGATTTGGAGAAGGAGTCTTTTCTAGGTAAATTCAAATTTCTTTCCACAAGAGTTCTCTCAATTCGTTTCTACCAGCTACCCTATATTCAAAACCCAACCTTCTCTACCCAAGCCTTTCTAGACTCTGGAGCAGCTGGTATTTTATTGACGCCACCTTTGCTTCTCTTCTAGGCATTCCATTATTCTCCCTACCATCCTCTCCGAGTGCTGGCTATTGACAATCAACCTTTGTCTAAAGAATTTATTTCCATGTTTCTGCAGAAATTTTTCTTCAAATTGGTTGTCTTCATCGTGAATCTATTTCTTTTTGGGTATACAAAGCCCACAGCTGCTCTCATCTTAGGACTCCCTTGGCTCCGACTTCATAATCCCATCATAGACTGGACTAATAATGAACTTGTCTCTTGGAGTCCATCCTGCCTTTCTAGATGTCTTTCCCTTCCTAAGGTCTCTTGTTCCTCTATCTCCTGTGAAAATAAAAATCTTACTTCTCTACCTCATCAGTACCTTGACTATAAGGATGTCTTTGATAAAAAATCTGCTGAAACCCTGCCTCCCCACCGACCCTATGATTGTCCCATTGATTTGTTGAGCTGTACCTCTCCACCCCGAGGTCGCACCTATCCGCTATCTCCTGCTGAGACCACCTCTATGGAGCATTATATCAAAGAAAACCCGTCTCGAGGCTTCATCAGACCCTCCACTTCCTCTGCCGGTGCTAGCTTCTTTTTTATGGAAAAGAAAGATGGAGGGCTACGTCCATGCATCGACTACCGTGGCCTCAATAAAATCACAATCAAGAACCCTACCCTCTACCTCTCATTTCTGAACTTTTTGACCAGTTAAAAGGAGCTAAAATTTTCTCCAAGCTTGATCTCCGTGGAGCCTACAACTTAATTCGCATTCGGGAAGGAGATGAGTGGAAAACGGAAAAAGAGTTTGTTAATGATATTTTTTGTGATCTCTTAGGTATTTCAGTAGTAGTCTACCTAGATGACATCTTAATCTTTTCTCAAGACCTTTCTTCTCATCGTCGCCATGTACTTCAAGTCTTGTCCCGACTACGAGCTAACCAACTGTATGCTAAACTTGAAAAATGTCTTTTTGAATGCCCACAAGTACCTTCTTTGGGCTACCTGGTTTCGGCTCAAGGCTTTGAGATGGACCCAACCAAAGTCTCAGCTATCCTTAACTGGACTCATCCCATTGGCACTAAGGCTATCCAACGATTCCTTGGTTTTGCCAATTATTATAGGCAATTTATTAAAGGGTTTTCTTCCATTGTTGCCCCTATCTTAGCCCTTATCAGGAAAGAAAATTATTTTTCCTCGGCTCCAGTACTTCTACATCCCGACCCTAGTCTGCCATTCATCATCGAAGTGGACGCATCTAATGTTGGAGCAGGTGCTGTCCTCTCCCAAAGGCAAATTGATAGTGGTAAACTCCACCCATGTGCGTTCTTCTCTAAGAAATTTCTTCCTAATGAACTAAACTATGTTATTGGGAATCGGGAACTTCTGGCCATCAAACTGGCACTGGAAGAATGGCGACACTTGCTGGAAGGGGCGGTACATCCTGTCACCATCCCTAATGTTTTCCATGTCTCTCTTATTAAGCCGGTGGTGCTGAATCGATTCTCTTATGATCAACGGTCAGCAAGAATTTGAGGTGGAGAAAGTGTTGGATTCTAGATTCGTCAGCAGTTCTCTTTAATATTTGGTTCATTGGAAAGGATTTGGACCAGAAGAAAGGTCCTGGGTCAAACATTCAGATTTACATGCACCCCAGTTAATCAAAACCTTTCATAGAAGATTTCCTGACAAACCTGCTTCAAGTGGTCCTGAGGCCCCCTGTGGAAGGGGAGGTACTGTAAGGATCTTACCTGCCGCGCTCCCTCGATGTTCCGGGACTGGTGACGTCCCCGGCGCTGGACGTCGGCGTCGTGACGTCCCCCCGGCACGAAAATTCAAATAGGCACTCGCAGAGGGAGCGAGAGAATCCTGCCCTACAGTCTGAACTCCTCCTAAAAGGTACAGTGAACTTCGTCCCTTCGGGACTCGATTCATTACAAAGAGGCAAGGTCGCCGCTTGGTAGCTCCGAGTAGATGCTCTACCACGGTGTATCTTTCTACTATGTCTACCAACTGGTCTGCTGTTTTAGGGTCTCCATGACTGACCCATAGCTAAAGTTCACCTGGAAGAGACCTCAGATATCGGTCCATGACGACCCGTTCTACCATTTGGGGACCAGACAGAAACTCCGGTTTTAGCTACTTTTTAACAAGCTGTACCAGATTGTGCATCTGGGACCTGAGCACCTGTTCAGGGTGATACCTCCACTTATGAACCCTCTGTGCCCAGACAGACATAGTCACGCCAAGATTTCCCCTTTAAGGCGTTCATAACTTCTAGCCTCTCCCGGCGGCAGATCGTAATAGGCCTTTTGTGGGTCTCCAATAAGAAAAGGGGCAAGGAGACTAGCCCACTGATCCTGGGGCAACCCCTCTCTCTCTGCAGTTCTTTCAAATGTGAGAAATGCCTCTACATCATCAGCTGGAGTTAGCTTTTACAAAAAGTGACTGGCCCTTACAGAGGCCTGGTTACTAGGGCCAGTTTGCTCACATTCCCGAGACATCCGCTGTACCACATCCTGCAATGCGGTTAACTGTGCCTGTGTGGACTCTCGTTAAGAGGCATGCTGGGCTGCTAACAAGCGGTACTTTCATGTTGTTCCACATACCTTTTTGCTTGTAGCTGATTAGCCTGCAACAGCTGGCGGAGAATCTCATTCATCTACATAGGTCTGCTGTTTAAATATCTTTAGATTTTAACGGCTTTCTTAAGCTAGGTACACACAGTACAGATTTCTGAAAGATGACAGAGCTGTCTGCCAGCTTTCAAAGATCTACATACACACAGTCCCGAGCGTTCTCCCTAGAAACATCTAGGGAGAACGCTCGGGACTGTGTGTTTCCATTGGCCGCGCTAGACACCTCTATATGGAGTCTAGTGTGACCGATGTAAATTTTACCGAAAATCTGCTTCGGCGATCCACACTGTTCCACCTCTCTCCTACTGTCAGTGACAGTCGCGAGGCAGCCAATTGGAAGACACGCCTCCTTGCAGAGCGTATCTTCCTATTGGCTGCCTCGCGATCTCTCACTGAAGCAGGAAGAGCGGAGGAATGGAGCGATCGGCGAAGCAGATTTGCGGTAAGTAGTGCAGGAGTTAGGGAAAGTACCCAGGGTGAGGACTTAGCGATTTTAGGTCCTCACCCTGGGTACTATGCAGCTATGGAGGAAGAGGAGCGAGGGTGAGGTGAGTATAGTTGTCCTTTAACTGAAGACTGCAGGAAAGTTAACCCTCTGCTGCTCCTTAAAGAGACCATAAACTAAGGGTGAGATACAGCACTCATCCTGGACCCATCCTTTATATCCTTTACAATACTTCCTTTATATAAAATTATTTTCCATTTTGTGGAGATTGCATTGATTTTTAGACTGTAACTATGTAGGTGGGGGTAGGCTAAATATATATAACATAGTAAAAGTGTATATTGTAATGTAAAAGGTATACACAAATAGTTTATTAATATGTACAAAATAAAGATATATAAGGTTGTAACAGTGTGTAAATGGCATATGAATAAAAAATAAAAAAGTACTAACCTACAGAATCTCCCCACGTTTGAATGGACTGGTCAAATGGGAGCTATAGACAACCCTCTCAAATTTATTAAATTCTGCATGAAGTTTGCTGCCATTTCCTTATTGTCCTTATTATCCAATAGGTGTGCTTCTGGTAGCTGCTGTAGCACTACATCACATCCTGACGCAATGCATGCTTTACAGTAACATCCTTTAGCTTTGCATTGTGGTAGAGACTTACTGAGCATGTGCGAGTTAATGGCCAATCAAAAGAAAGTTTGCTTTCCCAGTAAGTGTAGATGATATCCAGCTGTATTGCATTGTGGGAGAGACTTACTGAGCATGTGCGAGTTAATGGCCAATCAAAAGAAAGTTTGCTTTCCCAGTAAGTGTAGATGATATCCAGCTGTATTGCATTGTGGGAAAGACTTACTGAGCATGTGCGAGTTAATGGCCAATCAAAACAAAGTTTGCTTTCCCAGTAAGTGTAGATGATATCCAGCTGTATTGCATTGTGGGAGAGTGCTTCACATCCTGATGCAATGTGTAGTGGAAGCGGGTGGGCATGGCCAAACGACACTGTCTGTCTCTCTCTGTTTGTCTCTTCCTCTGTCTGTCTGTCTCTGTCTGTCTGTCTCTCTCTGTCTGTCTCTCTCTGTCTGTCTCTCTCTTTCTGTCTGTCTCTCTCTGTCAATTTCTCTGTCTCTTTCTCCTATTCTGTTAGCAGCAGTGCTCACAATGATCAGCTTCCAGGTTAGTACAATTATTATAAATTGTCCCATTACTGTAATAGTGGCCGACTGTATTCTAGCAGCCAATAGGAATACCCCATATTAAACAAGCACCAGGTTCCTCCTTACTGCCGGCTGCCGCATGTGTGTAAAGTACAGCATCTAACAAAGCCCTTCCACATTGGTCGTAATCCAGGTAAAAGCCAATAGTGTTCCATTTAACTGGGAGAGAAGGCATTGCCTATAGAAATGGTGGGCGATCCCTGCTGTTGCTAGGTATTGAGACCCTGTCTGTTCCTGCTTGAGAGCCCTGGGGATTAGCTGGAGGAGGGAGTTAATGTGTGTACAGTATTGTATGTATACAACTTGACAGCACCTGGTCTGGGGCTCCAAGTGCCGATGGAAGCCCCGCGGAGCCTCCCAACACTCGCGGCAGGACACCCCCTGGAAGACAGAACTACCGGGAAAGGCTCCAAGTGCCGCGGAGCCTCCCAACACTCGCGGTGGGGCCTGGGAGCCTGGTTTTCGGCCATGAACAACCACAAACACCCCCTGGAAGTTGGAACTACCAGGAAGAGCTCCAAGTGCCGCGGGAAGTCCCGCGGAGCCTCCCAACACTCGCGGCGGGGCCTGGGAGCCTGGTTTTCGGCCGCGGACAACCGCAAACTACCCCTGGAAGACGGAACTACCGGGAAGGGCTCCAAGTGCCGCGGGAAGTTATCATTAGGTAAAAACGTATCTTAAACATAATAATTACACTAAAAAAATAACAGCATTATTACTTAAAATATGTCATTCTTAGATAGGACTACCCTAATATGGAGGGCCTTGTAAGTGGCGGGTAGCTTACACATAAATTTTAATCAATATATGTAACTAACACTCCAGCAGATAAAACTTAATAAATTAACACATAAAAAACCCACTGTGCACCAACGGCCACACTTTTGCTAGTTATATATATATATATATATATATATATATATATATATATATACTAGCAAAAGTGTGGCCGTAATATATATATATCATATAATATATTTAGAAAATGCAACAAACAGGTAAGCACACCTTTCATTTAAACAGCAGCCCGGGTGTCCATCAAAAATAGCATATATGAAGGAAAAAGATGTCACTCACGGGTCTTTTGACGAAAACAGCTTTTTATTGTACAATCACAACATGATGTGATTGTACAATAAAAAGCTGTTTTCGTCAAAACACCCGTGACGTTTCGGTGCTTCACAGAGCACCTTCATCAGAATAATTTGACACACAGTGCTTCAAACTTATATAACCATAAACACACCCCCAGTGCCACCCCTTCAGTGAAAACATGTGACAATATGTTAACCCTTAACATGTTCATCTCAGGTTGGCAATATTAAATTACTTTAAAAACATATCACAATTATCAAACAATGTGCGTCTGCTTACAAAGTGCTGTAGTGCTATCTATTTATAAAAGCATAATATGATCATATACTTCAAATACTTAAAATGATAAATATTTGTGGTACAATAAATGTTAATATAAGTGATAATTAAAAGCGAATTATAGGCTATTATAAGTGATCATTAAAAGCCAATTGTAGGCTGTGATATACACACATACAATGAGAGAGATAAGTGATAATTAAAAGCCAATTATAAGCTGTAATATGCACACATACAATAAATATATTATATACAAAAAAGGGGAGAAACTAACTCATCACGGAAAAAATACATATCCAATAGTCTCGCATATGTTAAAGGGAATGTCCACCCCCAAAACTATAATCCCCCCACTAATGGCCCCACCATGTAGTGTAATAAAATCCTTACCTCACATCCCAGCTCCATCTGGTTCTCCTGTAGTCCCCCCCCAAAGTCCAAAAAACTGCCCACCAGGAGGATAGCAGAGTCCATATAGGACTGTGCCTCCTGTCTCGCCTCCGGGGGAAGTTTGGCATGCGTACTGCAGCCCTTCTCCCCCTCCCTCCCTCTCCCTCCCGTTTTGTGATCCCTCCCACTACAATAAAACCCCTTGCCCATATATTAGTATATCTTGCCCCAGCCCCAACCGCTAAAAAATAATTTTAAGAAAGTGCCCCGAACTCTACTTACCTTCCCTCTCTCCTCCGGCATTCTGAGAAGCCGGCAGCTGCGTCCGTGATTGGCTGCCTCTCAGCCAATCACGGACGCGGCTGCCGGTCCCGCCCCCTGCTTGCAGTGTCTTGCAAGCAGAAGGCCGGGCCAGGCGTCGTAGGAGAGAGGGAAGGTAAGTAAAGATCTGGGCACTTTCTTAAATTTATTTATGGGGCTGGGGGAAGAATTCTATTATAGGGGATTTTTTTTTTTAAGGGTGGACATGCCCTTTAAGATATCTCAAATGTGACTAAATATCCCAGGTGTACATTATATTTCACTATACATATTGCACATTAAAAGGTTCTTTATTGCACTATATTATATTGCACTGGCCATATATTGTACTAATATTAGCTAATCATATTATACTAGTCACATTATACTTTATTGCATTATACCATATTGTACTGGCCATATTGCACTAATATTAAAGACATTGCCCCTGTCCCCCCAGCCCCAACCGCTATGTTAGTAATCTCAGAAAATGCCTCCGCCGTGCTGCCGGCCCTCTGCTTGCGAGAAAATGCAAGCAGAGGGGCGGGACCGGCAGTCGCGTCTGTGATTGGCTGAGCAGCAGCCAATCACGGACGCGGCTGCCGGGAGTTCAGTGCGACGGAGGCAAGAGGGAAGGTAAGTTATGTTCTGAGCATTTTCTGAGATTACTAACATAGCGGTTGAGGCTGGGGGGACAGGGGCAATGTCTGGTGAAATGTTTTTTACGGTAGGGGGAGGGAATCCTAATCGGGAGGGAGAGGGAGGGGGAGATGGGCTGCAGTACGCATGCCAAACTTCTCCCTTAGGCCAGGTAGGAGGCAGAGTCCTATATGGACTCTGCTATCCTCCTGGTGGGCAGTTTTTGGGACTTTGGGGGGGGACTACAGGAGAACCTTATGGAGCTGGGATGTGAGGTAAGGATTTTATTACACTACATGATGGGGCCAGTAGTGGGGGGGATTATAGTTTTGGGGGTGGACATGCCCTTTAACTAGCCATATTGCACTTGTCACATTATACTGCTTGTACTAACATAGTTGCAAACCGTTATTTCTGTCTTGTTTAAACTAACCATATTACATTGGCTACATTGTACTCCATGTATAAATATCCTTACATACAGTTCAGTAAGTTCACTTTGTTTAAAGGTAAAGTCACACATCTTATGATCTTCCTACATATGTTTCTCTGCAACAAAAGATGCACATATTTTATAAGATATTTAAAATATAACAGTAAAATCTTCAAGTGTCTAGAGAACAGGGCAAAAACATTATAAAGCGAGTCTTATAAAACCTTATAAAAAGCTTTTAAAAGAAAGTTGAGTATTTTGCTCCTTAAGATGCACCGTGTCTAGAAGGTAAATCCACTTTGCCTCTCTGCACAATAATGATTTACCAATATCCCCACCACATTTCGGTTTCAATACCTGATGAATAACCATCACTTTCAGTGTACTGATAGAATGATTTTCCTTAGCAAAGTGCAGTGCAACAGGATTTTCGTCTCCCCTAAGGGTGTTGTGAGCCATTCTTTCCTTGGCTACCTTAAGATGTGATTTGTTATTTGCAAACCGAATTTTAAATGGGGTAGTGGTTTTTCCCACATATACCAGCGCACAGGGACACTTTATTATATATATACAGTAGTCGGTATCACAGTTGTATCTGCCAATGCCATGCAGTTTGATCTCTTTTCCATGCTGTGGGTGATATATACTTCTCCCCACAGTCATGTATTTACACATACTGCAATTTCCACAGGGAGGATGAAAAATATCTTCATGTAGCAGCGTGTTCCTATCCGTCCCTTTCCTATATAGAGATGTACATAACATGTCTCCTTTTTTCGTAACTGTCACATCCAAAAAATGTGTTTCCCTAATGCTGTACTCAGGATTGAATACAATCTTGGGACATATGTTATTGAGGTATACAAGAAAGTCGTCCAATTCATCTCTAGTGCCATGCCAAATCATAAAGACATCGTCAATATAGCACCACCAACAGGTGGCGCAATTTACAAACGCCTCAGCAGAGTAGATACATTTTTCTTCCAGATACCCTACAAATAGATTGGCATACGTGGGTGCTACTAGGCTACCCATTGAGGTACCTGATACCTGTAAATAATGTTCCTCCTCAAATTTAAACGTATTGTTTCCCAATACTAATTTCAATAGCTCAATCATATATTCTGTGGGTATCCTAGTGTCCATTTTATTCATGGCATGTCTCACAGCTTCTATTCCAATATTTCCCTCAATATTAGTATATAGAGATGAAATATCCATCACTACCAAAAAATCCTCCTCTCTCACCGTACCAACCACCTTCAACTTATTCAAAAAATCTTGGGTATCTCCAATATATGATGGTAATTGTACTACCAGTGGTTTAAGAATCTCATCTAGAAACTGGGAAGTGGGTTCTAAGCATGACTCTATCGCTGACACTATTGGTCGCATGGGCGGATCCACCGCATCCTTATGGACCTTGGGCAAGCCATAGATTACAGTTTCCTTAGGGTAAGTGGGTACAAGAAAACTTTCTTCTCCCTCCCTTAGCCACCCATTACATTTGCCAATATCAACCAAGTTTCTTATCTTCATTATCGTATCACTTGTTGGGTTACCTGTGAGTTTAACATAAGTATTATTGTCCTTTAACAAATCCAACATTTTCTTTCAGTAGAATACATAGTCCATTATTACAATCCCACCCCCCTTATCTGCAGGCCTGAGGATAATACTTTTATCATTTTTTAAACTATTCAATGATTTTAACAATTCTCTGGAAATGTTCATATGATTCTTCTGCTTCTTCCTCCTTAATACCTGATGTTTCACAGTTCTTATAACTGATTCTATGGTATTATTACTTTTGGGGGGTATAAAGTTGGATTTCTTTTTAAACTTGGACATACAACTTTGTGTCTATTCTCCTTTAAAAAAAATCCATTAACTTTGATTTCCTCTCAAATTAAAATAAATTCACAGCAAAAGAAAATTCATCAAATTTAGCAGTTGTGCAAAAATTTAGCCCCTTGTTTAGTAGTTCACACTCACCCCTATCTAGACTCCTTGATGACAAGTTGAAGATGGCTGTCTGTATTCCTACAGCTCTGAAAATTTCTTCTTTATTGCTCCTCTTCCTTTTCCCCCTCCTTGTGGGTTCGGTCTTTGGCTTTTGCCTAAAAAAGGAAGTGAAGGTGTAGAGCCAATTCCGGAGTCTATTACTCCTCTCTTACTCCTAGTAACTTGTATGCCCCCTTCTTGTGTGTCCTCCATTGCACTGCTCTCAGCTCCAGTCTCGCCGCTGGAGTCCTCAGTGATGACATCACTGTTGCGTGCCCGGAGGTCACGTGGCCGGAAGCATCTCTTCCTGTGTTCCATTCCTCCCCTCTTGCGTTCCACAGCACCATCCCGTCTCCTAGGACCGAACGCTCCTCGTGGTCTCTGGTATGTTCCAGGGTTCTGAAGCCACACATACACCCGATCTTCCCCATAATCTTTGCAGATCCATTTGTATTTATCTCTTTTATACTTTTTAAGCCTATCTGCATAGGAGTTTAAATCGGTGTCCAGTTTTTTGAGTAATGTTTCCGTTTCTTGTACATCCGCTGTTTTACTTTTAATTTCTATCTCAGTCCTCATAATTTCTTTATTAATTGGTCCCATTTGATTTCTCACTTCCTCTATTACCAATAACATAAGGTCTAAAGAACATTTGTTTAACACTTCACACCATTTATTGCAGAACTCTTTATTGTTCCTACCTATGGTGGGTAGGTTCTTTATACAAACTCCTCTTGGTATCCTTTTCGCTCGATAACATTCCGACAAGCTATTTCTTTCTATACTTTTTTAAGTCATGTATCATGTCCCCTGTTGTATCGACTCCAAAGGTCTGCACCAAATCAGAGGCAAACAGTATCCTGTCTGCATCCTCCTGGGTGAGTATTCTAGTTTGTGCATGTTTTTCCGTGATAGTTTATTTCCCCAAACAAATCCATGATGAATCATGCAGCATGGGATATCTCCTTGTATCTGGATGGTGCAATAGCATCAGAGGCGCTCAATTCACAAAAAACCATGTGGTGATGCCTGCACTCAGTCTTCTTTCTCCTTTTTATATATATATATATATATATATATATATATATATATATATATATATATTACGCAGGGTGCTTCTAGGAACACAGATGCCTCAAATCTAAGCATGACGATGTCTTTATGATTTGGCATGGCACTAGAGATGAATTGGACGACCTTCTTGTATACCTCAATAACATATGTCCCAAGATCGTATTCAATCCTGAGTACAGCATTAGGGAAACACATTTTTTGGATGTGACAGTTACGAAAAAAGGAGACATGTTATGTACATCTCTATATAGGAAAGGGACGGATAGGAACACGCTTCTACATGCAGATAGTTTTCATCCTCCCAAATTGATAGAAGGATTACCTGTGTCACAATGCATAAATTTTACGCATCTGTAGTGATGATGATGAAAGAGAGGAGGAAATTATAACAATGACCCAAAGATTTTTGTAAAGAGGGTACAAGAGAAACTTAGAAAAGGCGCTTTGTAAAGCCAGACAGATTATGGCAAATGGTGTAATAGCGAAACTAAAAGATGAGAAAAAGGGAGCCCTACTAGTTGTGCAGTATAATAACACCAATAAACATGTAAATAAAGTGTTACATGAGAACTGGGACATTATTGACAGTGACACAAGGTATTAACTGGAGAGTAAAAGAAAAGCCTTTTACGGTATTTAAAAAGAACAGGAGTATAAGGGATGTACTGGTGAATGCAGACCCACAAGAGAAATATAAGAAACAGAGATTGCCTGAACTTACTGAACTGTATGTAAGGATATTTATACATGGAGTACAATGTAGCCAATGTAATATGGTTAGTTTAAACAAGACAGAAATAACGGTTTGCAACTATGTTAGTACAAGCAGTATAATGTGACAAGTGCAATATGGCTAGTTAATATTAGTGCAATATGGCCAGTACAATATGATATAGTGCAATAAATTATAATGTGACTAGTATAATATGATTAGCTAATATTAGTACAATATATGGCCAATGCAATATAATATAGTGCAGTAAAGTACCTTTTAATGTGCAATATGTATAGTGAAATATAATGTACACTTGGGATATTTAGTCACATTTGAGATATCTTAACATATGCGAGACTATTGGCTATGTATTTTTTCCGTGATGAGTTAGTTTCTCCCCTTTTTTGTATATAATATATTTATTGTAAGTGTGCATATTACAGCTTATAATTGGCTTTTAATTATCACTTATCTCTCTCATTGTATGTGTGTATATCACAGCCTACAATTGGCTTTCAATTATCACTTATAATAGCCTATAATTGGCTTTTAATTATCACTTATATTAACATTTATTGTACCACAAATATTTATAATTTTAAGTATTTGAAGTACATGATCATATTATGCTTTTATAAATAGATAGCACTACAGCACTTTGTAAGCAGACGCACATTGTTTGATAATTGTGATATGTTTTTAAAGTAATTTAATATTGCCAACATGAGATGAACATGCTAAGGGTTAACATATTGTCACATGTTTTCACTGAAGGGGTGGCACTGGGGGTGTGTTTATGGTTATATAAGTTTGAAGCACTGTGTGTCTCATTATTCTGATAAAGGTGCTCTGTGAAGCACCGAAACGTTAAATAAAACTTTCGTGTGAAGAAGGAGTGCTCGGAACCTCTTTATTTTTATTTTTGGTTCTATTATATATATATATATATGCAGAAATGATGTAGTCGGAGCACTCCACGGACTAAATAAGTATTTATTGTAAGCAAAAAGCAAGTCCGTATAACTACGCGCTGAAATGCGTAGGTTATATGGACTGCTTTTTGCTTACAATAAATATTATTAGTCCGTGGAGTGTCCGACTACATCATTTCTGCATATTTCTATATTGACAGCACCCGGCGTTCTACCTGTGTATGGAGTGCGTGGGATCCTCTACACCTAATATCTATAATATATATATATATATTATATATATATATCTATTATATATGTATAAAAATGTCCAAGGACACTGCACTCAAATATACCGCTTCAAATAATTTATTGTAAGCAGAAATTGATATACATCCCGACGTTTCGGGGAAACAGAGCCCCCTTCATCATGTGAAAAAATTGACTGTTACAACACACATAAGGTACATACATATTTATAGGGTATAACAGGAAATGACCTATACCAAACTCCTCCCATTACTCCACCACTCCCATCTAACCACAAACTACCTCCCTACACAATACATGAACCACCCTCTAGTGGAGGTTCCAAAAAAGACCACAGATTTGGACCCATAAAATTAATTCAGATAAATACATACAGGTCATAGTCCCTGTTAAGGCCATTGGGGGCAAGAAACTTCAGCCAATGAATCCACCAAACATCTCGTTGGCGGAGCTTCAGCTTACGGTCTCCCCCCCTCAATGGAGCAGGGACCACTTCCAGTACCATAAACTTGAGACAAGTCCCTTGTCCATACAGTGTTTTGAAGCTGGTAATTTACCATCCTTAAGTCTAATACTAGATCTGTGTTGAGAGATCCTCGACTTTATGGACTGAGTAGTTTCCACAACATAAAGGAGCCCACAAGGGCACCACAAAACATACACCACAAATTGGCTGTCACATGTATAATAACCTCTAAGAGTAAATTCTTCGCCTGTGTTGGGATGAACAAAGGAGGTGCCCTTTTTGACAAATTTACACTGTTTACATCTCAGGCATGGATACATGCCCTTACTCCTCAACCGGGACTGTATGTCATCCCAACACAGGCGAAGAATTTATGGCTGCCATGCAAATGAATGGGTAGGTCAGTAGGTGTGCGTACCTGTGTCAGGTAGGGGGGGTATGTAGTTTTTGCATTAATGACCTAAAAAATTTACTTTTTTTGATGATTTAGCAAAATTTTTTTTTTCTATAGTTACCCTTTAATTATGGCTGCCATGAGAATGGCAGGGTAGGTCAGAAGGTATGTGTACCTGTGTCTGTGTGGGGTTATGTGTACCTGTGTACCTGTGTCTGTGTGGGGTCTGTTTTTGGCCATAAAACTAGCTCTTTTGTTCACTTGATCCTGATTCCTGGAATTACTTGATCCTGAATCCTGGAATTATCCATTAAAAACAGGAATGGAAGGGTAGGTCAGTAGGTGTGTGTACCTGTGTCTGGCTGAGGGATAAACAATTGATCTTTTTGGATGATTGGATAAAATTTGTTTTTTGACCATGAAACTAACTGTTTTGATCACATGACCATACAACCACGTAATTTTCCCATTTGAGAATCTTCCCACTATACGAATTTCATGTCTCTAGTTTAAAAATTGTGGGAGGAGATACAGTCCAAAAAAGTGGAAGAAGAAAATGGAAGAAGAAATAGAAAGAACAGTAATTCAGATCTTCAAGCCAAATAAATTAATTAACTAGCAGCTTGGACAAGGTTAAACTTTCACAACTGTACAATGTCCTATACCGAGTCTCATATACAGTACATCCAGAAAGTATTCCCAGCACATCAAATTTTGTTACTTTACAGCCTTATTCCAAAATGGATCAAAGTAATTTTTTCACAACACCCCATAATGACAATGTAAAAAAAAGTTTACGTTAGGATTTGGCAAATTAATTAGGTCCGATCTGCAATGACATTTTATTTTGAATGGAAATCGCAGGAACCAGTTCCCACTATGTGCGTTACATTTACAAACATGGACAAGCGGACACAAAATCGCACTGCATTTTTAAACCCGATGCAGTGAGACCTAGTCCTAAGTATTCTGAGAGAGGTTATGTACTGTATATGTCAAGATAACCAATGCATTACTTTGCCTTATTGTGCTGGAGAATCTGTATCTAGACATTAGCTGCAGACTGTAGTGGTTCGTAAATGCATTGTACCATTTACTGACAGGTTACATTCAACCTGTTTTTAAAAAGTGAAAGGTAAGAAGTAATGGAAAATGTGAAAAGAATATACAAACATAACTAAAATGTATATATTTATATATATTTAACTAAAACATAGTTTAATCCATATAATAAAAGACAAGAGATAAAGAGAAATAAAAATGTCTGAAAACATGCAGTGTTTACACAAGAACTGTATGGCTCACAGGTAAGTTAGATACAGCTGTGTATATTACTCTGGGAAGAACAAGTTCTGCCAAGCATGATAATTGGAAATTCTACATGAACTGCTATTAGCCATGATAATGGTGTGTGTTGTTTTTAACTAGGTGCAGACCTTTTTGTCTGGACAGAAGCTAATTCTGCACTATAAGAAATGTGACCTTTTAAAGAAATCTATTTAAACTATACAGCAGTATAGTATGTTTATTTTTATCGAAATTGGCTGAAAAATAGATAGTATGTAGCAGAAATTTTGCCCAATCGTGTGGATTTAGATGGGTCAGAAATTCCGTCAGTGGTGCTTTATTCCCATAAGACATGCAACCAATCGAGTTTGCCAACCAGTAGTCTGTCTAATGGGAAAAATCTACAGTGTAAACAGCCTAATGTTCGCTATACACAAAGTGATCGCGTTTGAACGATCTGGTTATCGTACGTTCTTGGGACAATCCCTCGTACATGGGTTGATGATCGTATAATACTTAGATCATTTCCCCCCCTTTTCAGCCAATATTATCGTACAATCCCAGACCGTGCATACCTATCTGCAATGTTCTATTATCCAGCAATAGAGAAAGAAGGCAGGACAATTAAACAACCAAATGTTTGTTATAGCTTTTGTAATTTTATAAAATCTATATATAGATGGATTCTCTACATTGGCTAGAAGTCTATATACCTGCTAACTTTTGAGAAGCACATGACATTTTGGAGAAAGAGTTAATACTATATAATGTAATGGAGAAAATAACCAATACTGTTCCACTATAATAGGTGTGTATCCCCACCCATGCTATGCAAAAGCTTTTTGTCCTCATTTAGGGCGAGGCCACACTGATGCCCTTTAAAGCACAATCCGATTGCGCTTTTTAAAGCGCACACTAGTGTGGCCCAGTTGATGTGGCCATGCACTGCGTGTGCGATCCATAAATCGGAGCACACGCGATTAATTACGAGGATCTTCGGTTTTTCCGGATCCCGTAAGTACCGTAGATCCTCGTAATTACGGAGATACTTGTATTTTCGAAAATTTTCGTAAAAAAAAAAAATCCGCAGTTCGGAAGTTCGGAAGTCCGGAAAGTCCGGAATAATCCGCCGTTCGCGGACGGGAGAAATCCGCGGCGGATCCGGGTTCGGGTCCGCGAACCGGCCATCTCTAATTATAATTCCCAATAATCCAGCCAGCCTTAAATCAACCAATACAAATTCAGGATCCTACTCTACTATTGGGTAGCAACACAAGGAGAAAAGGATGATCAATTTGTAGGAATGTTTACATGTGCAAGACATGCAATTCTATGAAAGTGTCTTATAACCTTTGAGTGATATTATGTTTTTTTTCTTACAGCACAGGATGGCACTACTCTGTCTGCACTGTTGGATTCAGCAGCAGGTCTAGACTTTAATAAAGAAATTGAAGCTTTTGTTTCTTTGTACAAGGTAAGTACATGTCAAATGTGTATGTTATGTTATTAACTAAATTACAATAACTAAAGCTACACTACACTAAGCCAAAGTTGTTCTGGATCAGAATCCTTTACTTTAACATAACAGAATCTATTCTTTCTCCATTGCATTGCCAGCAGCTGCATCTGTGATAGGCTGTCTCTTAGCCAATCACAGACGTGGCTGCCGGTCCGGCCCCTGCTTGCAACTTCTGGCAAGCAGAGGGCCAGGATCAGAGCGCCAGGGGAACGAAGGACAGGACAAAGCTGTATGTATATTTGTGCTGCTTTTTTTACAAAACAAACTTTGCGGGCGGTTGGGGGTGGACTGGGGTTGGCTACACAACTTTAGTAAAAGTTCTATAGTTTGGAAACAAACTGAACTTTAGGAAGTTCAGCCATCTCTATTTCCTGGCATGCGGCAGGTTTTACACCCAGATGGATTACACTTTAGGTTTCATGCTACTAGGTTATATTGCATCGGGTGCGCTGGCAAAGTCTGAACATTTTTTGACTTCATAAAGGCCCCACAGAGTGAGTGTAAAGCTCACACTAACCCACAAGTTCATGGGGTTCACACTAATTTATACTAAATTATATTGCATCTCCCTGTAAAGGTTAATTGGCCTCATTAGGAAACTGCTCATTAAATGGGATATAATAAAAGCGAATCAGAGTATTAATAGCATTGTACAGTGTAAGATACTTTTTGTTGATGTAAATAGGCAGAAATAGTGTCAGAAAAGGATTGATCCTAGCTTCTTATTGCATTGCTTTATTTTTCTTATGCTAGAGTTTGAATGGAAAAAGTGTATTACAGCTTTTATGTGGTTAAATGTAAATAGCTGTCCAAGTTAGGCCTGATAAACATTGGGTCTTCTCTAATGTATGTTCTCCCTGTGCCTGTGTGGGTTACCTCTGGGCACTCTGGTTTCCTCCATTATCATAAATTCACAGGATAGGTTGTGTGTGAGAGATACTATGATTAGATTGTATACATACATACATGCAGAGAGAAGCAAATCCACATTTCAGACATTAATGCAGAGTAATTATGGTTGTAGTATGCGTTATCTTGATCTTAGTGGAGAAGATTTACACTGTGTTACAACTGACCTATTTTCATTCTTTTTCAATGTTTGCAAATAATATTTTCCCTTGAATCCATTTCACAGCAGTTGCCATGCAGCAATGAAACTCTTCCATGCTGGATAGAGTTGAAGAATGGATTGGAGACATTTTACTGGTTGGTTATGTCTCTTAACAGTTCATCAAACAGCAATGCTTGTAAGTGATCCGTTATACCAAGTGTTGCTTTTATCAATACAAGTAACATAGTAACATAGTAATTAAGGTTGAATAGTCATCCATCCATCCATCAAGTCCAACATTTCACCATCCTTTTTACCACTACCTAACAGTTGATCCAGAGGAAGGCAATAAATCCAGCTAAAGGGGGGTAAGTATCAGAAAGTTTCTCTCTTAAAATCTACCCCCCTCTTTATACAAGGCAATATCTTGCTAGTTCTAGCCGTTGCTGCCTTGCATTGTTTGCTACAGCTAAGTCTGTCATCTACCAGAACCCCCAAATCTATTTCCATTACAGATTCACTTAAAGGGTATCTATACTTGAATTTTCAAATTATACCTATAAATACAGCAAGATCCCACTGCTTCAAAACATTTTTTTAGATTTTAAATCTGGGCTGTAGATCCTGAGAAATCATCATTTTAATCACAGCATTTACAGGGAAAGACCTGTCACTCCAGGAGCAGATATTGTAATATGTGACCCATTAATAACCTCTTACTAGGATTTTTAGCTGTCTGACAGCACACATTTTGCAACAATTAAGAGACTCAGGAGTGAAAAGAAGGCAGGGGGAGGGAGGGGGAGATGTGTAAGCAGAGCAGTGTCTATGGTGAGGCTGTGCAGAACTTATAAGTGTCGCAGACACTAAAAGAAGGCAGTGAGTAAGGGAGGGTTGGGGCAATTAAGAGCACTCACTAAACATTAATAATTTTATAACAAAGCAAGCACAGATAAATATGTGAGTACCACCATTTTACTTTTCTCAAATTGTAGTTTCAGATAATGTAAAGTTGTTTCAGCGAGTACAGTGACCCTTTAACACTTATGGTGTAGGTGGTACAGGGATTATTAAATCCCAAATGCATCGCCTTACATTTATCAACATTGAATCTCATCTGCCATTCTGCTGCCCATTTTGATAATCTATCTAGGTCTGCTTGAAGCAGTTGCACATAATTTAAAGTTTCCAAAGCTCTGCATAGTTTAAACACAAAGACCTCAATGCCCCCTTCTAAGTTATTTATAAATGGTTTTAAAAGAAGTGGTCCCAGTACAGAACCCTGAGACACTCCACTTTAGTCCACATAGATGTAGCTCCATTGACCACCACTCTCTTTGCAATCCCATAACCAATTCTCTATCCATGTACAGAGAATTATTCCTTTAAAGGGTATGTCCAGCAAAAAAGTAAGTGTGTTTCTAAATGATTTACTGAAGAACAGGAGGTAAATGCACTTCAGTAAATCTTCCAGGAGAGGAGGAGACACATGCGCACACAGTGCGAAGGAGCGAGGACGCGTCTGGGATTTCAGCGCTGGAGCGGGTCTGCTGGTAAGTGTATCCTCCTCTCCTGGAAGATTTACTGAAGAACAGGAGGTAAGAGATAGTGCATTTACCTCCTGTTCTTCAGTAAATCATTTAGAAACCTACTTACTTTTTTGCTAGACATACCCTTTAACAACATTAAATTTGCTTTCCCAAAGTTAAAAGTTTTTTTTTTTTAACCCAGAGCACTATATTAAATGACACTATATCATGATTAGAGATGGTCGAAACTGCCGGGTTTCGTTCTGTTTTTAGGTTTTCTGATCTCGGGAAACTCCAGAAGATCTAAAAATGGAACTTAAATTCGGGACTTCGGATTTTTATCGAACATTCAAGCTATTTATAATCCTCGAAAATACGATCGGAAACTATTTTCGAACTTCCGACTGTATTGCTGAATATATCTGTTCATGAATACCAGGGACATAGAGTTTGGGGGGACTCTGATCGGAAGTATGAAATTTATTGTGGTGAGTTAACATGCTAGTCCAGTGTTTCTCAAACTCTGTCCTGGATAGCTAGGGATGGGACCAGAAATAGCTTAACAAATTTTCACCTGTTGAATTTAAATTTTTTACGCCCTGTTACTTTTTTAATTTAATGAATATAGTTAATGTAATTTAACAACATTTATTATATTCAATTGCTATTACTACACCTTAATGTTTACTGTAAACTTTACACAGCACTTTAAATTGTGCCAAAAGTATTTAAATGGTCAAAGTTTGGAAAGGGAGCCCCATAGTGATGTTTTCCCCAGGGGCCCCACAAACTTTACTCTGTCCCATATAAAATTATAACTTGTAACTGTTATCAAATTATCCCTTAAATAATTTAAACTAAAGGTCTGATTTCTTTTCTCATTAGGCACATTTAATGTCTCTGAGGTAGTGTGTAACAATTCTATTGATTGGGAGTACTTGTATAAAAGCTCAGTGTCTATCCTACAAGAAATTAGAACTGACCCAGTCGCACTTCTAAGGTAAGAGAGTTTTAATGCAGTAAAAAAAGTAACATGGGAATACTGCAAACCTGCTATCTAGTAAACGTGCATATACTTTTTAAATGGAATCTTGCAACATATCTGTTATTCAAGCTTTAATCAAATATCTAATTATATATATATATGGTAAGTATATATATATATATATATATATATATATATATACCTATGTATACTTTATATAGACCATACTGTACCTCCCAACCATCATAGTTTTACCAGTGGTCCAAAATCCCAATATAGGCAGGGCTTGGTAGTTTCAGACATTGCTGGATGGTCCAGGGATGGCGTGCTGTGGATAAGTTCCTGTCAATGTCCTGGCCCTCTCCAGTTATAATTCGATATCTATCTATTATGCTACCTATCGATAGAAGTCAGGGTCTAATTATAAATCTATATAATTTGACATCTATCTGTCTGTCTGTCTATCTTTTACAAAGGTCTGTGAGTGTTTGATTTAAACTAAATGTATTCCTATGTCTCTGGTGTGGTATCTTGATGTTTTTTATGGATTAATCTGAGGGCTCTCACCTTTATTAATGTTTAATAATTTCAGGATTCTGACACAAGCAAGGACAGTTATGAAACAAAATGGAATTGATGACCTCATCTATCAAAAACTTCAGCAAACACTTGTCAGCCAGTATCCAAATAATCTTCAAGTTCAACTTTCTCTGACAAACGTTGTAAAATTTCTGTTTAACGCCACAGAATTATTCTTAAATGGATTATCTACAAACCCCCAAATGCTCAATATGAACAGCTCACTGGAAGTACTTCAAGCACTAGCAAATCAATTTAACATTCTATTATCTCAAGCCAAACAAAGCGAATTACTAAACATCACAGAAACGGTTTCCCTGGCGCTGGAAACTTTTATTCAGAGTTTTCAATACTGGAACAATCTGAGTGGATTTAATTTGCCCTATAATGAATCTGACAATGTTCTGAAGGAGCTTCAAAGCCTAATTAATGTCTCATTAGCCATAAATTCAGAAATTTCCCCCTTAATTGACACTACAACAGTAATCCAGATTCTTTCTGCTTTTAATCAATCAGTATTCGATCCAGTAAAACAGACATTTTTAGGTCTTATGAACTCAGAACCAAGTGTGGCAAATATAACAAGTGCTTTTACTGAATATTTAACCATTATAAACCAGGCACTACAGTTGGCTTATGTATCAGATAGCTCTTTACTTGCTAATTTTTACTTAAAACAGATATCAAACCTTATTTCCAGTAATAACCTGCAAAGTAACATCTGGGAGTTACATTTCCTTTTCCACTACAGCAATCTTTCATTTGTGCCATCTGATAATAATCAGAAAGTGGTATTGGAAATGCTTTCTTTTATTACATCATCCAACCTGCAGCAGATGAGTGCTAATCCAGTGGACGCAGCTTCAACTTTATTCAACATCTTTTCCAAACTAATTCCCATTGAAAGCAATTTTACATTTAATAAACTAGAAAATTCCACAATAAACCTCCTAAAATCCATTGTCATCTGTCAGAATTCCCAATACAACTGCACTAAAAGTATTTTTATGTTTCAGCAAGTGTTGGCTCAGTCCATACATGATCTTCAGAAAGGGTTGAGAAATGTGTCTTTAATACAATTCAACACTTTTAGCAGTGCTGAGATTGATGTGATTAATAAACTATATGTGACTATATTGTGTGCTCAAGAGAGCGCTAATAGTTTCTGGAACATCTCCAAAGATGTCTGCAACGAGACAGGAAACTTAGTAAATGGAATAATAAGCTATTTGTTCAACAATACTCTCGTAGAGGAGGTTAAGAAAAACCTCACAGGTATTCAGCAGGTTCTTACATATAGAGATATGAGTAAGCTAGTGCTTCAACTAGAGAAAGTTATCAATGAATCTTCATGTTTTGCCAATAGAGAGCCCAAGCCCTTGGATTGCACAATGAAATTATTCTCTTCCCTCGTGGATCTCCTCCTTGTTTTTCCATTGCCACAACAAATGAATGAAACCATCCACTTGACATCAACAATTGTAGAATTTTGGCTGAGAGATTTAAATTCAACATTAGATTTTGTCCGAGCGTATAATTTGACAATGCTAACATTTCAAAGTAATTCCTCAACTCATGACATTGGCACAGTTATTTCTTTTGTTGCCCGTACTGTGGAGGAAGCTGGAATAAAACTGAACGCACAAGGAACAAGTGAAATTCTTGGGGTTTTATTGGAAATGATGAAGTTTAGCAATATTAATATCTCCCTTACAAATCCAGCATTATTTAATTTGAATGAACAAAATATAAAAACCCAGCTTCAGATGACACTGTGGTATATTCTCTATTTAAAAAACGTAACTGAGTCAATTCAGACAGGAGATTTGTATCAGCTTGTGACAGCAGTACATCTTATTTTAAACAATATTATACCCACCATAAAACAAAATCCCTCATTAACGTCATTTGCATCTGAAATCAACAATATTGTTTACTGGCTGGAAAATTCAAATCTGATAATGTTAACTCAAAATATAGCAAATGCCGTATTGCAAGGAAATACAACTGAAGACCAAACTTTCAACCAGATTATGTCTATAGTACAAATTATATTGCAGGACAGTTATCTTTGGAATTCTGTATATAATGAAACCAGCCAAAAGGATGTGATGTTTGTATTGAGTTTATTACAGGAACTCAGCCAGCAAAAACTGACCAATTTAAAATCCATTTTAATTCAGGTGGAGAACATTCTTATCACACTGGAAAGCATACTGAATGACTCATCCCTCAAAATAGCTTTTAATGATGGGCTCGGGGAAAAAATCTTTAAGTTATCTATTGGTTTGATAAGCATTATTTCTACTACTGAGCAAGGAGACTACATCAATAAGGAAATATTTTCCAACATTTATCACTTGCTGCTACAGGACTGGGACACAAGCAGCTTGCCAATAATACATTCTTTGGAATCAACATTTCTAGATCTGTTAGAGCTAGACATTCAATGTCTTTCAAAGAACATTACTGCAAAAATCAATCCAAATTGCTCCGTCACAGATATTATGTATAGGATGCAAAATCTATTATCTAATTCTAGTTGTCAAGTTTCACTGGCCCTTCCTGGGATTAACAATGATATAACATTAACTAGTGTGCTGGAAACAATCTTGAATTCCACCCTTAAAATAAATAAAACCGAATGTGCTATAGAAGGGGTCAATCTTGCAGACACATTGGGCTGCTTTGCTGAAATATTCAGGTTCTCCACTGAATTTCTTTCTAAAATGAATGATGCCTTTGGTTTCAACATTACTTGGGTTGCACAATTTAAGGGACAAATCAGTCTAGTTTTAGACAAATTCTTAGAAAACAACATAACATGCCCAATGGACATGCAGGCTGCCAATATAACCCAACAAGCCTTTGAAAGCCAGTTGGTCCTTTTGCGGAAAATATATTACCTAATTGGAAATTACTCAAATTTCTCTGGCCATAACCAACCATTACTTACTGAACAATGGATCTGGGTGGGAGATATTGTGACATTTTATATATCTGAAAGCCATTCAAATCTTTCAAACAGCATGTTCAATACTATAAACAAAACCATGTTTCAGATCGTAAAGCTCACAGAGAACCTCAGAAATACCACTAATATGTCTTTAGTTACAGAAACGTGGAAAATGCTGTACAACCTGTCAAATGAAATTGTTCTTGGAGAACAAATGGGAAACTTTTCTCAGCTGCTTAGTAATGTAAGCAAGGTAATAGCTCTTGTTTTTAGAGCAGTTAAGTTGGATGGGATACTTTCAAGCACTTATGGAAATTTCTCTGGACAATCAATAAATGTTATTAATATTTTGATTTCAGAACTAAACGTAACCTCAGTTGAGAGCTGTAAAAGCTCAATGGAGTCTATTTTTTCCCACCAGCAAACCATGGGCAAAATTATAAACAGTCAATTGATTTCCAACATGAGCTCCTGGACATGCAAAATGATATTTGGTAATGATTCCATGATAAACTGGATGGAAAAGCTTAAGAACATGATAGATCTATCAAAGAATATCACTACACTGAAAACAGACCAAATAATTATATCATTAATACAGGAGCTTATCCAGTCCGCCACAACAGAGAAGTACATTGCATTCATTAAATCCCTAACAGCAGATTTCAAAGACCAAAATGCCTTAATATGCTGGGATGTGTATAAACCTGTACGTATATTTGTTGACTCTATACTGTCATTACTACAAGAGGCATTATCCAAAGAAACTGTGGATAATTTCCGGGCAGACGAGAAGATCACCAGTAATGCTTTTGAAGTACTTGACATCTTTCTTAATAGTCTAAACATTACAGGGTATGAAGATATCTTGTCAATTACCAACAATACGTTGCAGTTATATTTCAAATTAATTTCTTTACCTCTGGAAAATATAACAAAAATGTAAGTTTTTACTGCTACTTTTTTTTTAAACTTAGATCACCACCCCACTCCTATTTTAGGGAAATCCTAGTAAACAAAAGAGCCACAAATTTAATGTTTAATAGCCAAGTAAAACAGATGGGCCAAGTTGAATAAATGATTTGTCTCTACTAATTCTTTTTGTGCAGAATTAGTAGAGACAAACAAATCATTTCTGTAAAAAGCAAAAGTGGGTTGATTGTATTAGGATAATTTTGTTGATTGTCAGTAGGTTTGAGGAAAATTAGTTGTTTAAAGCTAGGTACACACAGTCTTTCTGAAAGATGACAGACAGGATCTGCAAGATCCTGTCTGCCATCTTTCAAAGATCTGCATACACACATTCCCGTGCGTTCTCCCTATGAACTTCATAAGGAGAACGCTCGGGACTGTGTGTTTCTATCGGCTGCGCTAGACTCCTCAATAGGGAGTCTAGCGCGGCCGATGGAAATTTTCGGCCTTTCCCGAATGAGCGTTTGGCCGACCCGATCGTTCGGCGGCCCTGCGCTCGTTCGGGAAACGAGCCAACACACATAAGGATAAAGCCCCGACACCGTCGGATCCGACGGTATCGGGGCTTTATCGTTAGTGTGTGTACCCAGACTAAGTCTGAATGCTAGCCCCAGAGTGTGTAAACAGCAGCTAATTGAAATTTGAATCTAGTTTTTTTGCAAAGGTTCATTAACTAATTCTGCCCGTACTAGTCACTTATCTTCTGATGTTCCCCTGACATCAGTGCAATTCCAGAATTACCACCTGATCCAATCGTTTTTGGGATTTGATTTTGCAAAAACAATGGGACAGACAGAATGGAATCTAAATTAATATATTTATAAAGCATCTATTGTTTAAAGGGGAAATTCAGTGCAAATACATATACTTTTAGGAAAAAAGAGCAGTATCTTTCCATCCTAATGACCTTAACTTGCCCATTGGCTGTTGGATGGGTCAAACATGTTAAGATCTCAACCGAGCAAATGAATCAACCCATGCGTTGGGTCAAGGGCAAGACCTTAATGGTCTCTATTAGGGGTCCTGCAAACAAGAAGTCACTATTTTGAAAGCATTCATTTATACACAGACAAAATGCTGAATGGGCAGGTTAAGGTGATTTGAATGGAAACATACTGCTCTTTTTTATTAAAAGTACATGTATTTGCACTGAACTGCCCCTTTAACACCCAGCCAGGGAATGAGGGCAGGTAAGAACCACAGGGGCAGTTGATTTGATGTTTATGGCCACCATTAAACTGTCGCTTCAGATTTTGCATGTCTCTGTTCATGCAAACCGAAATAGCATGGGGATATCATGAAGTTGTCATTTGGTACATTGATCTAAAAGAGGGGTTCAGTCTTAAATACTTTTCACTGGGTTATAGCTGAAAAACTACTGAATAAAATGATGTACCATTGGAATTTTAATGAAAATAAAACCAGAAATGCTTGTGTGAAATTAAGCCCTCTGATTCACTTTTAACCCCTTATAATCTCTAAGCCACTGGCTTAGGGTTGGTTAGTCTGCTTCTACCTGGCAGAAAGAGAGAGGCTGCTCAAAAAGAATACAAATTAGTCAAATGATCTCTGTAGTAAAAACGAAGAAATCTGCTTTTTTTTTAGCTTTTCATATGGAAATTATGTATAACTTAGTAGTTTCTGAGCTATAAGTCAGGAATCAGGATATCTTTTAACAAGAAATTGTCCTATAAATAGATATATTAACTCAGTAATAATGTGCACTTGGACAAGGTTGATACTCTATTATTAATTAAAATAAATAAGAACAATCATTCATTTATCATTATTCCTTTTACATTTTTTTTTTATTTCTGTAGGACATGGACACAGTTTTTGACATATTTAAAACAAAGTGGATTTGAAAATCTCTTAATTCAAATCATCAACAGTCCTAATACTGAGAATCCAGAGACGGTTAAAATCCTTCAGACTGTACTAAATACCATGTTCAACTCACTTGATGGACCATTTTCTGAAATAATTCTCGAGGCACCATACCTAAACAGTAGCATATTAGCGAACATGATAAGATTTATTGTGGGGAAACTCAATGACACAATACTTCTGAGAAACTCAACGCAAGACACCGAAACCATCATAAAATTAACTGCTGCTCAATCATTTCTGAGCAATCTCATAAATAAATATAACATTACCATGAGATCAGAAATCATACAGTTTTACGATTCTTTAATTTATAATCTCAGCCAAACACATTTCACAGGATACACAAGTTATGCACAAACGTTGAGTACCGCTTTAAATCTGTTATCTAAAATGAACTGCCAAAATGTCTTTGATGTGATTACTTACTTGTATTCAATAATACAGAAAGAGTTTCCTTCAAATGTGTGGCCAAGCAATTCTGTCATCTCCAACACAACCAAGGAGATTTGTGAACTAATTCACTGGAATACCTCACAGAATAATTTGCCCACAATACTTCGTGTTTTCAGAACATTTATTGCAGCTTCTGAACCTTTTACAGATGGCAACACAAGGAAATATATGAATACAGCAGAGAACATCGTGGCAGTGGCAGAAGAATTAATGTCTGGAACTACACCATCTTATTATACAATAGTGACTATTATGAAAATGATACCAAATATCACAGATTTGTTTAATTCTACTGCTGCCACAAAAGGGTGGGTAGAAAACACAGCTTTCCATAATCTACTCTATTTACTATTGGACCTGGCTTGGAGCTCATCTTCACCTGAAGAAGTTTTATTTGCAAAAGTGAAAAATGTGACCTTGGAGGCAATACAATCAGTGCAAGATATTCTTAAGGGTCAGAATGAATCTTCATACACTGCCATGTTTTCTTTATCACTGGATGGAGTAAAACTTTTACTTAAGGGGTCCTCTAATACATCTAATGACAGCTCTATCATCCTGTAAGTAACATTTTTCCTTGTACTAACATGATACCGTTTACCTTAACTGTTCTATTAAATCCATATTTTTGTAAATGTAGGAGCAAGGCCGTCTACCTCTATGTCCTGAATAGATGCTCTGTACGTAGCCATGAGTACAGCCTCTGCAATCTCCTACCACAAACACAGTCAGACCCTAAATATGGGCGCATATGGTAAAGAATGAGAGGGTGGACTGGAAAGCTGTCAGCCACTGCTCTCATGGCTTATTTTAAAGCTACTATTCAAACCTATAAGAGTAATAACTCTTACTGGCCAAACATTATAACATTAATAGAGGTTAAGTTTAATAAACAAAAACAGGGAGATTCAATAAAAGTTCTTATTTTTAAAAATTGTGCTAATTTTGCCCCAGCCAATCAGATCATATTTAACATTTGAAACATCTAATTGGTTGTGGAAAAATTAGCACCATTTTTAACGATAAAAGCTTTTATTGAATCTCCCTGACAATTTTGCCACATACATTGCATTGTATTGATCTCTGTTTAGAGAAAAACAAACCAGTAAATTAACAAAAAATTAAAGTTAAAGTTTAGAGAGCATGTACAGATATGTAGAGTTAAAAAAAAGTTCAGAAACACTCAGCTGTTGGCTTGCTGCCAGACAATAGATAGGTTCTATCCCCCAGCTCTACTCCACAAGCTCAGGTAATACAAGAACAAACCTCCTCTTGTAGCTCTGCAATATTTTGTTTCTATAATTGTACTTCGTATATATTAATGTTGGAAGGTATGATGTTGTTTGTAAATTAAAATGCTATCACTGATATTTTTTAGTGTGATGGATCCAGTGGTCCATTGTAGACCAGCAGGATCAGCATGATTTTACCAACATGTCAAATCACACATACCCTCCAACATAACCTTTTTAATAGGTACACTTATAGAAATAACATGGTGCAGAGCTGCAAATGGAGGATAATATAGTGAGCCTGATCTCAGCACAGCTCTGAGCAATGCATTTCTCAATAGTTTACCCATTTCAAGGTGTATGTACAGATAATGGGTACATAGTGGATATTTCAAACATTCACTAGAAAACTGATACTTTATGAGCAAAATTAAATGTCCATTCACAATTTAGAAACACCGATGTAATAATAAACTATTAATTAGATTTCTTGAGCTGTGTGCCAAATGGGAAGGGCTCATGGCTTGTGCCTCTTTATGATATATTGTCACTTCCTGTATGTGTCAGTTATGGGCATTGGCTGACAGTTATGATCAAATGGTTCAAACCAACTGAACAGTGCTCAGATAATTTCTTACAATAATATGATGATTGTCATCACAAAGCAATGATTGCCCAAGTTAGTTGTAAATGATCATGTAAGTTGGTGGTAAAGCTTTACTTTACTGTACAGGGACATTAGTATGGAACTTAATCATGCAATCCTCATGAATAAGGAATATTTGTAGTGTGTTACCTACAATCTAGATGTGATGTAATTAATTAGGTTCATCTGCTTGGAAAAAACTGAACTATTGTCTCTTTTCTCTCTACTACTTTCTATTTTCCACAGATTCAAGTGTTCCAGAGTTCTGTTTTTAAACCACAAAACCATGTAATTTAATTTAATACTATTTTATTCTTTACAGATTTCTGAAACAATTCTGGGATTCCTTTAGACAAAGTAATGCAGAGAATGTAATCATCTCAGGCATCAAACAACAAATTTTATCAATGTATCCAAGTGGCTCAAATGACTCCAAGCTATGGGACAATATTCTACATGTGATGATTAGTTCAATAGATTCAGTTCTTTCTGACACCACATTTAACCAAAGCACCAACACAAGTGTAAATATTTTGCCTTCTGTATTAGAAACCTTTCAAGAGATGTTGCTTCTGCATACTGGCAATGTAACAGTGTTGCTGAATGATACCTGGCATCTTAACATGTTGATCGAAACACTGGCCTCCTTAAACATTGGGAAAAATATGTTCATTAACTCCTCTCAACTTTTGTCTTTAATAAATCAAACAAGCCTATTTGAAACATACAAGGCATTACTGCAAGTATTCAGTGATGACAATGTACAAAGTGGGAAGTTATTCTTAAATGCGCTAGATATGTTTGATGTCTTACACAAATTATGTAACGCAACAGACTTTCAAGTCATTTCTGCAGTCATTACAAAATACTTACCGAGTTTAATAGACAATGGAAACCAAACAGAAAAGGCTCTAGATGTCATTTTAAATATCATTTGGTATTTCAACAAGTTAACAGGACAGCAGTCATACAACATGAGTGACATTGTTCTGGATATATTACCATTGTTCCAATCCACTGAGCTACTAAACCTTAGTGCTAATATTAAAAGCAAAGCAGCTGTGCTCTTCCAGTTGATCTCCAATTATCTACCACAAGGAAAGCAGGACATATTTGAAAAAATAGCAAATACCAGTCTTATCCTAATTGAAGCAGTAGAACTCTGTAGTTCTAAACATGAAAATTGCACCAACCTTTTTAAAGGAATTCAACATTTTTTATTTGATGTAACTCAGATTCCAGCAATAAAGAAGAACAGAACTCTAGGCGGACTCTTGATAAACAGCACATTCCTACAGTTTGAATCATTTGACCAATCAACGCAAGCTTTAATTAATGACATACTTTTGATGTTGTGGAATACACAAGGAACAAATGTTTCTTCAGAATCTTTGTCCATGATCTTTGAAGAGATTCTTACATTAAAGAACTGGATTCTAAATCGGACATTGGAAAATAATCTAGATTTAAACATATCTCAATCCCTCCAGAGCATTCTGGAGGTTCTGGAATCCTTAAATATTGAAGACTATCTTTTCCAGATAGAATATATAGTGAACACATCAAACTGTGTTTACCAACCTAATAGTGACCCAGTGCTGTGCAACTTAAACATTATACTGAAAATCACACGTCTCTTAAATCTCCTTTCTTTTTCACAACCAACCCTTTACAGGCTCAAAGTCATCTCTACAATTGCGGAAGAATGGATAAGTAGAATTAATGATACTATCTCTACACATCAGCAACTTACTGAGCTTTACAATGTAACAGAACTAATATTTCATTACAAACCAGTTCTAAATGAAATTAACAGGTCACTTGCAGGAATTCTGCAATTATTGCATGAAACTGGTGCTCTAGAAAATGTCACTTTTGTTGGAACAAATTCAATATCCACAGTTGTGCCCGACATGTTACAAATGATTGACATTTATACCTCAAAGTACAATCTCCCAAATTTGTTGCAATATGATATACGTGACATGTTGGTGGACGTAAGTTTGCAATTTGATATTGTGTATTGGCTCATGCTCCAAGTAAGAAATGAGACAGCTCTGTTTAACACATTTCCAGGTACCTATACCATGCAGGCATCTGCTCAGTGGATAATTAACAATTTTCAAAACATAAACATAATTACTAGCAATAAAGGACTTGTGTTAGATTCAATTCATCTCATTCTGAATCTAATTGATGAAATGCTAGTGTCTAACACATCCAGCTATATAAATCATACATTTGTACAGGTGTTACAGTGTTTCTTGGCTCCTGAACTGAACAATACAAATACCACTGTAACAAACCACCTTTCTATGCTTATCAACATAATCTCTAAATTCATCCCAACAAGTGAACTGGACATGTTTCAGAAAAGAGCACACAGCTTTCTGCTTCTTCTTAATACAATAGACAACTGCAGTACTAAAACCCAGAACTGCAGTAATGTCTTTCAAAAATTCCAAGATTTTGTTTTAAATATAACACAGATTCTGCTGATACATAATAGAAGCTTGGAAGGAATTGTAAATAATTCACTCCTTCACATGGAATATTATGACCAGATAACAACTATCATCAATGACATTGTTTTGCCATGGTATTCTCAAGAAAACCCAGACAATGCCTCCAAAACCTTGTCATTGCTTAGTGAAGAGTTACTTGCATTGAGAAACTGGATTTTGAACTCTACAGTAAGAAATGATGTCAATTTTACTTTATCCCCATCACTGCAGAGTTTACTAGTATTTATAAGGTCTAGGAACATTACACATTTCATTAAACAGATAGAAAGTCTTTTGTTAACTTCAAGTTGTCTAAACAACACAACTATAGGCTTATTACAGTGTAATTTAAATCTTACGCTAAAGCTTACACACCTATTAAATCTTCTGCCCTTGACACAAAACACTAACAACTGGATCTCAATAATTTCCTCAGCAACTGAACTATGGATAGATGAATTTAACATTTCTGTGAATGAATATCAACAGCTTTTTAATCTTTACAGTGCTACTTTGTTTTCTTCTGAATACCAACCTTTTATAATCGCAATAAACAGAACAATTGCAGATATCATGAAGTTATTGCAGGGAACTGGGCCATCTATGAACGACAGCTTGAGTGAATCAAATACAATAATCACAGTTCTCACAAGGGTATTACAATCAATGGCCTTTGATACTTCAAATAATAATATTTTCAACTTCTTACAATATGGAATCAGTGATTATCTGGAGAACATAAGACTACAACTTGATACTGTGTATTTTTTTATGCTCCAAGTGAAAAATCAGACGTCGATGGGCATATCGCCAGGGGCTTACACAATAAGGACATTTGCCACATGGCTGCTGGATAATTACCAATATTTAAATGTAATCATTAAAAATGCAGAAAAAGCCGTTGAAGTTTTTAAACCTTTACTAACATCAGAAATTACATTTAACATCAATCCAACCACTCAAAATGAGCAAAACAAACTTATACTACAGAGGGTTAACATAATATTGCAGAACCTGTCAAATATATCCTATTTAAACAGTTTGGGTGTTTGGCACTTAGCTATGAGTCCATTCTTAGGAGGAAATATATCAGGGCAATATATTGGTAACTGCTCTGTTCAAGATGTCTTACATATATTAGTTCAGTCAATTTTCAAATATGGAACTGGAAATGTATCTTTGGAAGAAGTAAAAAGCTTATGGCAATTTGTTCTTGATACCTCCAAAAATCATACAACCGATAATCATACACTGAATGATATTATTTACTCTGTATTGCAGAGCTCACCATTATACCATAACATCTGCAACAATGAGAGTTTCCACCTACTAGCAGATGAAATGAAATGTTTGATGACCATGCTAAGACTTTGTGTTGGTGTACTTAAACAACTAAGTAACATTTCTGGCATAAAGAGTCCACTACTTAATTTACTACAAGATAGCTTTGTCCTTGTTTTTATGGATCTTCTGAAACACAATTCTTTGTGTGCAATAGAAACACAATTCATACAATCTGATAATGACCTCTTTTTAAACCAGTCCAGTCTAAATGTTTTCATTACATTTCTTATGAACAGTACAGGTTCCAATGCCCAGACATCAGATTTACCACTAACCTGGGAAGAGATATCAAATAGCATTACAGTTTTGGCTTCAATATATGGACCATTTGATAGCCAGATATACAAGATTGCTGAGTTAATTTATAATGGGACACACTTGCCTAATTGGCTTGCTTCTGCACACAGCTTACTATGGCTGAACTGGACTGTTTCTGACATTAACAGGTTGATCTCTTTTGTAAATAATTTCAGTGTGGCATCATTTGAACAATGTGAAGCTGGTCTGATTGCATTTTCCAGATTTTCAGACTCTATATGGCTATCGTTTGACCCAATGCATTCAAAATTGGAAGAAACATTGCTTTCTAATTTAAGTCTGTTGGCTTGTCATCTTCTATATATTCAGTCACCCCAAACCAGTGGAATTCAAGATCTTGGAGTCCTAAGGCACATTATGTCTCAAATAGCATATCTTGTACCAATGGGGATCACTAATTATTTCACTGCTTCAGAGTTAATGGTTTCATTTTGGTACGACACTCTGAGTTCTACGGATAAGTCTCCTGAGAAAATTCTCGGGGGGATCTCTAACTTGATTATACAAGAATTAAAGCTTTTCAACAGCACAAGTTACATAGCAGATCAGTTTGAATATCTTCTACTACAGAACATTTATTCATTTTTTATTAACTATGACTTTATAAATGATACTGCAACTCAGATGGCCATGAAAGCACAGAAGGATGTTTCCAATTTAGTATCAAGAGCTTTAACTGTTACTTCATATGGCCAAGCAAACTCCACCTTAGCTGACTTGGCAAAGTTGATCAACAACGCAGGAAACTACACCTTATCTAGCAGTATAACAGCACAGTAAGTAGCACTTTATTTAACTTTTTATCATGTCAGGGTAATTATTTCGACATCCTCCTTGATACTGTCTGTTCTTTATTGTTTCCCATTTAAACAGTCTACAATCTTTTCTGTCATTTTCCCCATGGCTCCAAGGTCTTGTTGAAGGAACTTAATATGCATGTTATTTAGGGTTACAGAAATACTTCAGCACATTTTCTGTATAAGACAATGGGTCATAAGTATGGGTTTTTAATGTAACGTCTACCTGCACATATTAAATACAATGAACATTTATACAATGAACATAATTAAATTGACATATTTGATTTAATAATTTTCTATAATGCTCTGAAGGGGTCAACATGAAATGTTTAATAATAAAACAGATTACAAATTAGATTTTTATCTTGCAGACTCATGAATGTTATGAATGAATTCACAGTCATTGTGCAGGATGCAGCACTGTTTGGACCTTATAAAAATGCTACTTGTTTGATGAACAATGTCTCTAACCAGTCACTGGGTATGCATCAATTATTACTAGGGGTTTGTGGGCATTGTTGACACTTTTCTGCAAATATTCAGCCAATCGCTGAAAACAAAGCATACACTTAGTCAGTGTAATCATTTTAAAAGGAAATGAGGCACAAAAGGGGCCAATGCTGGCGTTCCTTACCTTACCGTTATACAGAAGGAAATGTGCATACTGCATTGTTGGAGTGTAGTAATGTAATGAGCACTGGCTTACACAGTAAGCTTGTTATATAGGGTAGTCACATTTTCCCTCTGCTGGTGGAAGGTTTGTCATAGTTTCATGAAAAGGGCATGTCCACCCCCCCCCCAAAAATAAAATGTAACCCACTACTGGCTGCAGGGTTTCGTTTAAAAAAATCCTTACCTTACATCTCTGCTCTTTATGGTTCCCCTGCAGTGTTTTTCAAAGTCCAGAAAACTGAAGAGTAGTAGCTGTCTTCCTGTATAAAAGGTTTCTACCTCTTTCTTGTCCTCTGAGAGTACAGTAGCAAGCGCAGGGGAGCCTTTCTCCTCCCACCATCCGGAACCATCTATAGCTGGCCATCCACCTAGCGTTAATTCCTGTAGTGTAGGGCATCCCTGCCTGCCCCCAACCACTCTGTCATTTTGTTAAAAAAAGATTTAGAATGCTACTTACACCCCTTCATTCCCGCGGCGCTCTCTATTGACGGCAGACATGTCTGTGATTGGCTGCCTCTCAGCCAATCACAGATGCGGCTGCTTGTCTGGCCCCTGCTTGCAAGTTCCAGAAAGCAGGGAGCCAGATCAGTTCACTGAATGATTGGGGGTTTGTAAATAACATTCTAAACCTTTTTTTTAACATTCTGACATGAACATGCCCTTTAAAAAAAAAAAAAAAATAAAGATAGATCTCGCCAAATACAAATGCATCAATTTTTTTGTAGAAACTGCAAACATAAAACTGGATGCAGTGGAAGCCATATCATGTTTAAAGGACAACAATTCTGTAAAAATTTACTTTTTAAAAATGAAAAGTGCCAGAAAGGTAGGATTGATTATTCCCACCTCCCAATATTTTTTCGTTATGGAGCTATAGCAGATATCGTTTTCATCTGCCAACAATATGGAGTGGTTATGCACACCTCTATTATATCAATGAATAAATGTCAGTATGATATGCTGGGTGCTCTAGTATGAAAGGCAGTAGATGTATCCAAAATCAAAATGAAAACCAGGGCACACCATTCTTAAAAACAAGACACCGTATTTTTAAGACTAGAGAGCACACCTTCTTTAGATAAAGCAAAACTTTTTTTTAATAATGGATGGTGTCATAATGCTTGTTTAACTTTTATACTGTTTCATTATTTTTAATGGTTTTGACACCTTTTAGCCTCTAGTGGGCTATTTTCTATTTCCTGTTGCTACACTATAAATGAAACACTAAAATATGTACTTTGGTGTGGCTTTGACTGAAGGTGTGCTCTCACACCAAAATGTGTCTTTATTTGCTTTAATGACTAAATAAATTAGTATTTATATAAGACTGGTGTGCCCAGGTTTTTAGTTTTTGTTTTAATCTGCCAGTTTAGTAACCTGGGTATTCCTGTATTAAAGATAGCGCTGAAGCACTGCAGCTCTTCATAGAAATAATATTAGGAGGTAGAAATTACCAATCCCACCTCCCTGTCCGAGGTACTTTTTATTTACTGTTTTTGAAAAAAACTTTATACACACTATAGTTCTCCTTTAATCACCAATATTATATATTAAGTATGGTCATTAGAACACATGTATATCTGGCGAGTGAATTCTAAACTGAAAATCCTAAAATCCTTATGTTGCCTGTTTTGGTGAGGTTTATGTTGTCAGGCAACATTGCATTTCATGCACTTATGGGGCGGTGCTATATCGGCCATATTTGTGGTTTATTAGTGCAAAACCCATGCTACCCGATTTACTATCAGGTCAGCATGGGTTTTTAACTAATATTGTGCTGCCCACGCCATTTCCAAAACCTTTGTAGTAAAAGGTTAGTTAAGATTAGCTCAACTATTTAACTCCATTACTACTGTGGCTTATGAAGTTGATGAAGTACTAAAAAAGTTACATCTTACCTGAGCAGGATCATGGACTTTAAAGCATCACAGGATCCCGGTCAGATAAGATGTAATTTTTTAGTATTACATCGGCCTGGTAATGTCTTCTCTGGGGATCTCAGGTTGTAGACTTTAAAAAAATAGACTTCATTATACATTTCCTTGTCATTAAGAATCCATGATAAATCATCTTGTTCTCCTTAGGGCACCTTGAAGAGATGTTTAAGCTTACTGAAGCTTTGTTTACTCAAAGTAACGAGTCAGCCAGTGCATCAGAGAATCCAGATTTGTTCACTAAAAAGGCAAGTCAGCTGAAATTGCTGATTTTATTGTATAATACATTTGGCTTTGTTTTAATTTAGCCAGTTGCAGTTGTTATGCTGCTTTTGCTGTTGTCACAATATTCCAGTACATTGAAAAAAGCACACAGATAGTTGTTATTTTTACGTGCGTTGCTATGTCTTTCTTTCCTCACCACCCATTTCTCCAAGCCAGATAACAACTTCTGAAACATCATTGTCTTGACTGTGATCTATATTAGCAGAGTGGGTTTTTTTGTTTTGTGGGGTTTTCCATCATGGATGGCATATCTAGTATTGTTAGTTAATTTCCCCAGACTGGTTATTGCAATAAGTACAGAATAATAAGTAATATTCCGATGTTCAGATGATCAGTTTGGGCCAGTATTAAATGACCCCAGGGGCTAGGGATGGTTGTTCTACAGTAAACCTGTTTCAGCTGTTTCTAATTTTCTCTTTTTTTTACTTTCTTTTCCTCAGCACAACAAATCTTATCCTAACCTTGACAATAGCACATCAACTGAGAGGTTCATTTTTCTTTACTTGCTTCATGTCTTTGGGGCATATTTCTAAACGATCGGTAACTTTTTGCAGCCGAGTTTCCCAACCTTTTTGGCAAAATCACTATCAATGTGATTTATAAAAGGGCGAAACCCAGCAGCGAAAAGTAACGCCACGGTAACTTTTCGTGCTTTGCGCATCAGTTACTGCTCGCTTCTATTTATAAAGCGGCAGTAACTGATGCGCCGCGTTAATCTCGGTTGTTCCATTTCATCAACGTTAAGGTGGCGAAAACGGCTGAGATTGCAGGGGGTTTGCATCCAACCTGCGGCGGGTAGTTGCACCCACCACGCCGCAGGTGGTCACATTCGCCGGAGGGGCGCAGTGGGAGGCTTTCGCCTCCCGTCCTTGCCCCCCATGGCAAGGGCCTGGGCGTATGCCCACACAGCCCTTGCTACCCGCTGTGGATGCGACCACCTGCCGCAACCCCTTCCCAGCAGCCACTCCCAGACCCCTACCCTGTACTCTCGGGGGGAGGGGAAGGACCCGCTGGGAGGGGTGGAGGGACCCTCCAGCGGAGGGACCTGCCAAGTGCCCGCAACTTGAACCGGGACCCCCCTCCCTGGCCCTATCAGGGCCTTGCGGCACTTATATCAGTGCCCTTTGGGGCTTAGGAGGCCCTGCAGCTCGAGCCGAGACCCCCCTCCCCAGCGCTATCAGGGCCTTTGCTGCACCTGAGAAGGGCCTTTGGGGCTTAAGGGGTCCCGCTCAAGCCAGGACCCCCTCCCCGGGGGCCCTTGTGGCACTGATAAGTGCCCTTGTTGGAGATCCCGCAGCTCAAACCAGGACCCCTGTCGGCTCTTAAAAGAGCCCTTGGGCGATATCTTCTTTATTTCATCCGGTGACACCAACTGGCCGAGGCCACTGACCACGAGAAGTATCCCTGCGGCAGCCAGGGGTACCTCCGGCGCCGGTGTCCTCGACGAGGCCAAAGTCACTGGCGTCTTGATCCGATGCAACGTCTTTGGGCTAGCGACACCAAAACCACTGAAGTCGACAATGCCAGGCAGGCTCACTGCGGCTGACAGTGAGCCCGATGGCACAGCAGGCCTCAACGGAGACGATTTTGCTAGCGGATTCTTTCTTCTGCCATCTACTGCGATGACCTCTGAGCTCCGCGGAGGTTTGCGCTTCTTTATATAGGTTTACAGGACACCCTAATCTGTTTCTGATCAATTTGGTAAATTTTTTGGTCAATTTGGTTTTTGATCAATCTGGTTAATTTTTCAATGCTTGGTTTACATGGTTTACATTAACCAATCAGATTTTCCGAAATATGATTGGTTACTGTAAACCAAGCATTGAAAAAATTTGTGAATGCCTAAGCTTCTTAAAAATAGATATAACCAAGAGGAATCAAGATGAACTTAATATTTTTTATCTTTCACGTGTAGTTACAGCAGCTAGAAAATCTTACCAATCTGATCTGCCTTTGGGGAAGTTCGGACCTGTCCAACAGCTCTTGCTACTTTGCTTGTCAGTATCAAAGTTTTCTGAAATCTATTGCAAATCTTACAGTTTCATGGACAACACAAAGTGCAAAATCTACGGGTACTGCATTTCTAGACAAAATAACATCTGCTCTAAGTGTTCTGTTTGAACGCCTACAGAACACACTGTTTTCCCATATGAGCACGTAAGTACAGTAGCATCATTATAAATTTTCTTTGTTGTCCAATATCTTGAATGAGTGAGAGAATAATATGCCACTTGTCAGGCTCTTTACATTTGCCAGTGTTAGACATTGTGAAATTTGCTGTTTCATAGATGACACAAGGTGCCAAAGCTGCTAGTAATTTATTGCTATTGAAAATAATGTCTGTACTAAATTTTCTGTTTGAAGGCCTACAGACAGGGCCAGTTTTACCATAGGGACAAACAGGACAATTTCCCCGAGCCAAAATTGCTAAAGGAGCCCTGGGCCCTGATATTAAATTGGCACTGCCCACAGGAAGCACTGTTTTCAAACATGGGCACATTGTAAGCACAACAGTAGTTTCAGTTTACAGTTTTTCTTGTTGTCTTCTATCATTAATAAAGAAAATAAAATGCAAATTGCCAGGCTCTTAACATTATTCACCTCTGGAATCCCGTCTATTTTCAAATAAACTCATTGCTTAAAAACGAATGCTCCTACTCTAATGAGCTTTTTATTTTAATATCTTTAACATCATCACTGCTGTGCATTAGAGTGCAGCCTGCTGGTTTTATGTCCTAAGTCCTTGAAAGAAAAAGAAAAAATATATATATGGTAACTTTTATACAAATAATAAATATGCAAAGGAATAGGAGGAAGGCCCTGCAATCATTTTTTCATAATATAATATGAATTTAATGAGATATGTGTTTATTCTTCCCAAAAAAAGGGAATAAATGCTAGAAATTCCCATGTATAGGGTTGGTTTGTATTTCATATAATATGAATAGAGGTTGGACAACATCTAAATGATGTTTACAGGAGGTGACATTTTAGAAATTATTATTATGGATTTATATAGAGCTTTCCAATTACATGGATACATTAACATCAGGCCCTACCCCAAAGAGCTTACAATCTAAGCACATTTATTTGACACATACATACATCCTGGAAAATCCCAATTAGCATATCACAGTGTTAAGGGAACCTCTTAGCCACTATCTAATCACGCCCTTAACACCTGGCTGTGATATGCTAATTGGGATTTTCCAGGGTACATAATTGCCACAATTCTTGAAAAGTCATTCTGAATTGAGAAAGCCAGTCTGATGACTAGCGAAACGTCTTCAAGAACTAAACTTCAAGTCCAGTTGATCAATTGAATACAACAGATAAACCATCAGTATGTCTTTTATGATTTTGGGGGAAACCGGAGTGCCGGAGGAAACCCACGCAAGCACAGGGAGAACATACAAACTCCTTGCAGATGTGTCCCAGGGTGAATGAACTCAGGACTTCAGCACTGAAGGCATCAATGCTAACCACTGAGCCACTGTGCTGCCATAGAAATAGCTCCCATTGTTTAAAGGGTATGTCCACCCTTAAACATGATTTTTAATATGCTGCTCCCCCATGTCCCCAGCCCCAACCCATAAATATTTTTTTCAGAAGCCCCCAAACTCTTACTTACCTCCCCTCTTCCTCCGCCGCACTGCCGGCCCCCTGCTTGCGAGAATGCAAGCAGAGGGGCGGGACCGGCAGTGCGTGTGATTGGCTGAGCGGCAGCCAACACGGACGCGGCTGCCGGTCATTCAGTGCAGCGGAGGAAAGCGGAGAGGTAAGTAGAGTTTGGGGAGCTTTTTGAAAAAAAAAATATGCGGTTGGGGCTGGGGGACATGGGGGAGCAGCATATTAAGGGGGTTTTGCGTAGGGGGAGGGATAGTAGAACGGGAGGGAGAGGGAGGGAGAGGGAGGGAGGGAGGGGGGAGAGAGGCTGCAATGCGCGTGCAAATATCTACCGGAGGCTAGATAGCAGGCAGAGATCTGCTATCCTCCTGGTGGTTAGTTTTGAGACTTTGGGGGGGGGGGCTACAGGAGAACCCTATGGAGCGGGATGTGAGGTAAGGATTAAACTACACTACATGGTGGGGCCAGTAGTTGGGGGATTATAGTTGGGGGTGGACATGCCCTTTAAAAGTCTAAGGGGGAGATTTACCCACTATCGCTCTGGGTAAATCTTCCGTACATGATTCAATATCGCGTTTGCTGCTGTAGAGATTTACCCACAGCTGGTGATGTAGTTAGCCCACTAACCCATATTAAATTGGTTAGCATGACTTTAACTTAGGAAAAGAGTCCTGCGCCTCCCTATAAATGAAGATGTAATACTCCTAAATGGTAATAAAAAAAGATGTATAAGAAGTTGGGAATGACAACTTCTAAATAGAAATTGAACATAATTTTCCTTATGGCAACATTCCAGAATTCCCAGCCTTCCCCAAGGCCTTCATGCATGGTTTTGAAGCATTTGTGAAGAATAAATCATATCATTTATTACTATTTATTTATATTTATTTCAGGTTTGATACAAATGACTTGAATGTCATAACTGAAAGTTTGAATATTTCTGCCGGCGAAACTTCCTCTAGTTTTCAAGGTAAACATTATAGCAAGTACAGACAATGAGTGCAGCTCAGTATAAGAATAAATCTCCTGCCTATTTAGGCTTTGGCTTTTTACTTGGTAAAGAGATCAGTCCACCTGTTGGTAAAAATGACTGGTGAATTTTTTTTCAAGTTGTGTACACTGAGCAGTCTAATCTTTTAAACTTACAAATGCCCACTCACTTCCATAAAATACTGATCTATGAGGGGTGCCAAGGGCTGGTTAACACCTTTCTTAAATAAGGCTGAAAATGAAGGGGACACCCTGCAGAAATAGTCTGCAGTAACTTTAATGCAACATGTTTCGGACAGCACGATGTCTTTGTCAAGCCTTGACAAAGGACTCGTGGTAGTCCGAAATATGTTGCATTAAAGTTACTGCAGACTATCTGCATGGTGTCCCCTTCATTTTCAGCCTTATTTAAGTATCTTACACTGCACAGACGGAACAGTGGGAAGGCCGGACCCAATTGCAGAAGCAGACACGAACAGGTGTGCATCTTTACCTTTGCTTAAACCTTTCTATCTGCAGGAGTCTGGTGGTATTTAGATTCTATGATTTTGTAAATCAATTTTATTTTTCCCAGCAAGTCCTATTTAAAAAATCAGTCCGATGTTACTGTCCATTAGCGCACATGTATTGATTATTAAACCTTGTGTGAATGGCCATGTTTACAATACTGATTTACAAATTAGGAAGATTTTGAATAAAAAAAACAAAAAACAAAATAGAAACAAACAAGTTTTTAGTTTATTTTACTTTTTTTTCTCATTTTCAGCAATTCTTCAAAATATTTTCACTTCCAACACCCGAGTTGAGACAGAATTAAGGGACATAGTTAAAATAAACAATGACAGTATCCAAGCTCTGATGACGGTGCCTATCCCAAGCAATTTTTCCCAGGTGAGTGTGCTGTTAAATTATTCCATAGTTTTTAAAACGTGGATACATTACTTACTTTCTCCTTGGTCATAATCCCTGGGCTTTTTTCTGGAGAAGGAGATCGACAGACCTACATAATTATTACATTAGTGTTTCTGCCACTCGCTGTCCTCCACAAAGCTCAAAAATACAAGGCAAATAGCCATAAAAGTACCTGTTTGTGACATTATGTCTGCAATGCTATATCAACCGCTATGTGGACGAATTACTCCCACTCTTTTTTTTAGCTCTGGGAGTTTTACTTTCTAAAGGGGGCACAGCTAGTCAGTAAAGAACTGTCAATCACCCAGCCCCTCCCCCTGGCACACTACATGTAAAACTATCCATTCTATATAAGTAAAGCTTATTTCTCTGTCACTGCATGGATAATTGATTCATCATTAAGATCAGAATAAGGAATAAGCATTATCTGTTCTTTTCCTGTGCCTGCAGCTAACACCCAAACCTGCATTTAGCTGCTGTGTGTGTTACTGAAGTCCCAATGTAGCACTGTACCTAAAGAAATCACTTTTTTGTTTTATGTCACGAGTTAATAAACACATCATTTTGCTTAAGATTGGTTTGCACCCTGGACTCTTCTCTTTTGGATGTATTGTAACCACTGGCTCTGGTACCTAAGTAGCACCCAGCAAATTTTGAACCTATGCAGGTGTGCGGGAGAACCTACATTCTGATTACCCCCCACACACACAAACCTTCAAACTCCTACAGCTAAAAGAAAATCTTAGGTGATCTAAGCAGAGATTACAACTGCCAATGCTGCTTACATTTGCCATAGCAAAGCAGTTTACTTTTACTATAATATAAAATCACTGGGTGAATGCTATTGGCTGTATGAGCGCACCAATCATCTCTACTGCACATGCTCCACACTCTAACTGTGCCTTAGTTTTGGGAGGAGGTAGACACACAGAGAGAAGAAATGCATACTAACTAGGAGTGAGCTGAACAAGACTAGTGACAGGGAGCACTGAGAGCAAAAAATGAACAAGTTCCTGGCAGCACTAAAAACCTACTCAGGAATACCCACATTTGCTGTCTAACTGTTGATTCAGAGGAAGGAAAAAAAACACCAGAATTACGAGGGGGAAAAAAATCCTTACTTAATCCAAGTGGCAATCGGAAATATCCCTGGATCAACTCTACTTTGTGTATCAATACCAGTAACTTACAAAATTTTGTTGCATGTTTTCAGAAACTCATCCAGCTTTTTTTTAAAAAATATCCAATGAACCTGCCATAACAATGTCCAATGGACGTTCCATAGTTTTACCAGTGAAAAACCCTTTACAAGCTTGAAGATTAAACTTCTTTTCTTTAAGCTCTAAGGGATGTCCACGTGTCCTCTGACATGCCCTATTGGTGAAAAATACCCCAGATAGTTTATTGTATGGCCCGTTAATGTATTTTTACGCATTAATCATACCCCCACGCAAGCGCCTTTTCTCTAGTGTACATAATTAAAACTTATCCAATCTGTTTTCATATTCAAACTCCCCTATATTATTTTAGTTGTCTCTGAACCCTTTCCGTTTCCAAGATGTCCTTTTTGTACACAGGATTTCAAAATTGCACTGCATATTTGAAATGAGGCCTTACCAATGCTTTGTAAAGAGAGAGAATAACATTTTCCTCCCTTGAATCCATACCTCTCTTTATACAAGACAATACCATGATGGCTCTGGTTGTTGCCACCTGGCACTGCTTGCTACCTTTAAGTTTGTTTTCCACCAAAACTTCAAGATCTCTTTCCAACAGGGATTCACTTAACACAGAGCCATTTACCATATAAGCAACACAAGAATTAGCTGCATCACCTTACATTTAGCAACATTTGATTGATCAATATTTTCGTGGATCAGTTGGTTGGGCTGAAAAATCTCTGGTGTTTTCATGGCTGCACTCCTGATTCACCGGGATGTACAACTGGACATCATGGCAAATCATGGCAGAGGAAAACTGTCTGCTAAGGCTACTTTTACCAGTGATTCATTCCTGGAAGACTGCTTGCTAGTGGCGAACAGTCGACCGGGACAAAGAATCTGATGGTGTGTACCCTGACTTACTGTACACAAATCCAAAGGTTATCGTGACTATATTAGCCCCATATAATTTCCTTGTTTAGGGAAGCTAGGGATATTTTCCTGCTACTCATCCTGTATCAAGATTTTAAGATACGTAGACTAGGTATAGACTAGACTAAGTGAGGGGGAGGAGCCAGGTAACCAGGAAGTCAGGAGGAAGTAAAGCGAAGTAAACAGAAAGAAGGAAACCCTTGTTAGGAAACTTACAGCATACAATGTATCAGTTTCTGGTTCTGCAACACTCACTCCTAGTACAAAGTTGAATCTGCCTTAAATAAACTTTTCCATTCTGTCATTGGTATAAAGTGAGTAATTACAAGGGAGTCTTTCTCAATCCTGGGTGGAGGCACACCAATCTATTATTTCTGCTCTCTCATATAGCGGAGATACAGGACTCCTGTAGCACTAATCCAGACTATAAGTACCAAATTTCTATTCTGTGTAACCAGAGGGCTACCGTTGGAGGCACTGCTGAGATTCCAAGTAGGAGTAAATCACAAATACGCCTATAATACATAAGGCTCCTATACTTTCAGGGAGGTGCAGTGGCGAGAATCTATATTACAGTCACTCAGGTGCATCACTGAGTGACTGTAATAAGAATTCTTGCCACTGCATCTCCCCACCTCTCCCCCCTCCATACTCCATACAAGATAATTTGATTTCCAACGTATAAAGGGTTAAGATTCCATTTTGTATTTAAATGTACTGACCAGGTTACGCTTGGTTTTCCCGTCGGTTCCTGTCACTGATTGAACTGCATGGAAGATAAGCAGCAGTGTCACATTCCAATGAGTCATAAATTGACTCTGCTGGCATCTGGATGCTGCTGCTTATCTTCTGTGCAGTTCAATCAGTGACAGGAACCTGATGGGAGAACCGAGTGTAACCTGGTCAGTACATTTAAATACAAAATGGAATCTAACACTTTATATTCTTGAAATCAAATTCTCTTGTATGGAGTATAGAGGGGAGTAGATACAGGGAGGGAGGGACAGGGGTGGGTAGATACAGGGGGAGGGCAGGGAGGTGGTGGTAGATAGGGAGGTAGATACAGGGAGGGGGGGGGTAGATACAGGAAGGGGCATGACAGGGGGGTCAATACAGGAAGGGGGTGACGGGGTAGATACAGGAGGGGGGTGACAGGGGGGTAGATACAGGAAGGGGTGACGCAGGGGGTAGAACAGGAATGGGGTGACATTGGGGTAGATACAGGAATGGGGGGGACAGGGGGTTAGATACAGGGAGTATCAACAGGAGGGGGTAGATAAGTAAGTGTGCCATTTACTGTTTGTGTGCTGACTGTGCTTGTTTTTTTTTCTCTAGGTATTATGTGCCTTATGTATTATATGGAATAACACGCTACCTACAGAATAATATACGGACATTACTTCACCTTCTATATGGTCATGGAACTCCTCGGTGGCGTAATCTATTTATATTACACTGTAGGTAGCATTTATCCCTTATATTACTTACCCCAGCAGCAGTTTATGCTTGGGCCCCAAAGGAAAATGCTAACCCTAAACACACCTTTGCAGTTGATCACGTACCACCAGAGGTTAAATTATAGAAAGTACCATGGCCAGTTATAGGCACTTGAAATCTGCATGCTTGCCAGCAGATGATGGGTCTGTCTATTTGTCCAGAGCAGTTTAACAATGGGATTTACCCTTTGATTTACCTAAGGCCTTCTGTTACACATCGTAAAGGGAAAACATCCTCCCAAACTTAAGCTTCTGTGGCTGTGAGGAGGACGGAGAGTGCTATCACCAACCCCTTGCAAGCTGGCATCCACAATAAAGCAAAAATATACTATAACTGAAAATAGTGGAGCCAAAGATACCAATATTTCAGAGAATCGCCTGAATTAGACATTAGCTAAAATGACTGAGACATTGGCTCATGGACTGCAGTTAAACCATTACAAAAAGCTAAAGACATTTTCTGGAATAGAGCCTGTTTCCACTGAAGAAGAGTGTTTTAAAATATGGAAGGAATCTGCATTACAAGCTCTGGACGAATGGGCTTGTTCTGAACAGACCAAAAAACAGCGGATTATGGATCACCTGTGTCCACCTGCAGCTAACTGTGTTTTAAATTTTAAAGCAAACCATAAAGATGTTACGGATATGGAGATACTTGACATTCTCACTGCAGCTTATGGAAAACATAATAATCTAGACCAGCTTTTGACTGATTTTATGCTTATGAAGCAGAAGCCTACAGGGGATGTGTCTGCATTTGTGCTTAGTCTGAAAAATATTCTGCACAAACTTTTGTCTAAGCAAGTGATTTCAGCTAATAAAGCAGACAGTTTATGCCTTAAACTGGTATTATAAGGGATGTTATGATTGTTTCCAATGTATTTAACTTTGCAAATGACACTGAGTGTTAAAACAAACCCAGATTTTGTTGAACTTATGAAAGCCATTAAGCAAGAGCAAGCAATCCTACACTTTGTGGGACACTTACAAAACACAATTCTAATTGAAAAGTATAAATACTAAAAAGGAAACAATATCTTCTCCTCAGACTACCAAGTTATATCAACTGAACCAGAAAGCTTATCTGTGCATGGATGGATGAAAGTGACAAATGAAGTATAAATCTCTAATACCATACCATTTTTACATACACGCATCCCTAGTTCTGGCGATGAAGCTGGAGAACAAGCACAAATTATGTATGACTGTACAAGATCTGTTGATAGAACTAGAGATATTCGAAACTGTTGAGTTTCGTTCTGTTTTAAATTTTTTTAGATTTTCGGAAAATTATTTGAAAACCCACCCATAGAAGTCTATGGCAGAAATAAATTTGAAAGTTTCTGTCCATTTTGAGGGACAAATAGTGATAGTAGGTTACTGTAAATGACACAGATACCTGGGGAATGGTCTGGGAACCCGTAAATATAACCAAAACTTATTTTAAAACTATCTTTCCTCACGATCGGGTTGTTTTTTTCGAACTTCCGCATTCCATTTTCGAGAGTTACCGAAATCGATCATTACTTTCAAGGATTTAGATTTTCAATAATCATCTACTTTCAATTTTCGAAAATCGTCTACTTTCGATAAAAATCGAAAATCCGAAAAATCCAGGTTCCCTGAAATCTGGGCGTGATACTGGGTGCAAAAGTATAGTCTGTCATGCAAAGAATTATGGCAAGGGCAGGGGCCACTCTCTTGTCTAATGAGAATTTAAATGCTATTTGCAGTACTTTTTCTATTACTTACTGTTGCATCACATTGCTGGTCACGCTGTTGAGCTCCCTCCATTGGGCATCAGAACTGTAAGAGCATGTAAAATGTAAATGTAACCAGAAATGGTATGAAAATGAAAATACATTCTGATTGAAGCCTGCCCTTATGCTGTGACCATCCATAGTACCTAGGGTGAGGACCTAAACCACACAGTTCTCACCCCCGGGGTTCAATTACTAAGTCTAGCTTTACTCACCTAAAGTTTCCTTTGGTGCTTTGCTCCCACTTCCGGGTTCGCGATCCAGCCAATGAGAAGACACGCTTCTTTCAGAGCTTGTCTCTTCGTTGGCAAAAGTCGCGGACTGAGTCCAGGAGTGAAGCATTGAAGGAAATGTCAGGCAAGCAAAGCTAGACTTAGTGTAGCTGAACCCAGGGATGAGAACAGTACAGTTTAGGTCCTCACCCGTGGCACATTCCAATGAGAGAGCGTGGATGTTAGGAAATAGTGCGTCGCAGGCAATACGAAACCTCTTTAGTAAAGTTTTGTGCTAGTGTGTAGTACAAAAAAATATGCCTTTGATTAGGAGGCATAAGCCAGCGCAGTTACCTATCAGAGTTCTCACAAAGTACTAAATCTCGCACAGGGATTTTTGCATAAATGGTTGCCATTTTGTAGCCCAGTCCCCAAGTCTATCTTTAGGTGGACAAAGTCTGGAGTCTTTTCCTTTTTGTCTTGTAAAATCCAGGCATGCACACTGTGGTTACATTACTTCATAAAGCTGTAAATATAGCTGTATTTACAAGGATGTGATCTTTTTTAAATAACGCAAATCATCAAAGGCTTTTCTCTCACTTTTTCTGTACAGTTCATTGACTGGTTTAGAACACTGGATGAATGTAAGAAGAACCTTTCCATTGTTCCCAAGCCATTCCAGGTGTTTTGCAACCTTCCTGCTGAGCAGGGATACCAGATGACAATCATATTACTACAGAATGTGGATATTTTAAAATTGTTTTACAGAGTAAGTTTTTATGATTGTTTCTAGTTGTTTACAGGATTTATATAAATGATGTAAGATTATAAGGAGTTTAACAATACATTTAATTAATTAAATCTAGCTGTACTGCATCACCAGCAAAGCTACAATGTGATTATTTCTGGGTGTTCCGTTCCTCACTTACAGCAAATCAATTGATCAAAACAACCATATGGACTGTGATATTTTATTTTAAATAGCTATTCATTTCATAAGACTTAAGGCATTAATGCCTATTGGTAATTAAATTTACCTGCAATAGGCAGTGGTGGAGCTGTGCAAATATAGTGCACTATACTACATCTTTCTTGTAACTAGTAAACAGTCTCTTAAAGATGCACTGTCTATCCAAACAAGTTGGTAGCTTACCGAAGAAAGAGATGTTCTATGTGTGTGTTGATAGTGTCATGAGGAACATTTGGCAACATATGTAACAGGAGGTGTGGAAGACAATAGTGACATTTCTACCATCTCAAATAACCTTTTTCTGTGCTATGTTTTTCTCTTAGATCCTTGTTCCTTCTAAATGGCAGACAACCTTGGACCTTCTTCTTTCAGCATTAAACAAGCTAATGCATGACTGGGAAGCCCTAGTCAATGATATGCCCTCTGAGGAAGAACTGCAGCAACTCATTGATTTCATTCAAGTGATAAGTACAAGCACCACACAAAATAAAGTAAGAATTGAAAGTTTAGTTTGTATCACACGCAGTAAATGTGTTAAAGAAATCTAGATACATGCTAATGTAAAGAGCCATTGTTTTATCTATTTTGTTATTTGCATACCTTATATCCTATGGATTAAGTTGGTAGCACCAGGGTGAACCAGATCTGAGTGCATACAAATTTGCATTTGTTGATTGAGATATATAATGAGTCCAACGGACAACACAGCACTTGTTTACTATAGTTTATTACTGTATAGCCATGAACATCTAACAACGTTTCGAAGGGTACAGTCTTCTTTTTCAACTGTACATGGTATACAAGCATGCAATTGAATTTCCCTTTTAAATCCTCCTTACAGGAAGTGGTCCCTGCATTAATAAATGCATGATATATTATCATATATGCAGTAACAGCATAAGTATACATCTCTAATACCATACCATTTTTACATACATGCATCCCTAGTTCTGGCGATGAAGCTGGAGAACAAGCACAAATTATGTATTACTCTGCATATGAATAGACCCAGTTATTTTTAAAAAAAGGTGTAGGTCATAATCGTTATTGAGGCTGTTCAAAGTATGTGTCCCCATCTTGTGGATCTCCTCTTTATTCCAATTCAATGTGTACTTAAAGAGTATATCCTTAAAAATGTAATATGTGGCAGGAAATGGACACAAACATCGACCTCACAAGGTATATATATCTGAAAGCTTTCCCCAAATGTACTTTTTCCAGCCCTCGTACCCTTGTTGCCTTCTGGCTGTCTTCTGTGCACGGAAGACAGCAGAAGGGGCTCGACCAGCATCCGCTCCTGTGATTGGCTAAGGCGCGATGTCTTAACCAATCGCAATAGTGGATGCCTATCAAGTCTCTTCTGCTTGTCTTCGGTGCCTGCATCCATGCACGGGACAACTTTCAGATATATAAACATCGCAAGGTTGAGGTTTGTGCCCATTTCCTGCCACTTGTTACATTTTTTGGGGGGGTGGACATAACCTTTAATCATATCATGAATGCCATTCAGCTGCTCACAAAGTACACATTTAATTGACGTAATTATTCATTATTTGGATGTTAAAGTGAGGAAAGGTGGGAACATGTTATCCACTGAATGGTATTCGAAACCAACTGATTGAAATCAATTATTCCTATATCAAAGTTTTCATCCAGTCCACATAAAAACTTTTACTTTGTTGCCAATAATAAGTACAAACATTGCTAGCCAAGAAATGTGTAAGGACAAATGTAATAAGGCTAAGTAACAAAGTGAATAAACCCCCTAAGATCCCATTTGTTACAGAAAACTCCATTGGGAGCCCTGCCATCAATGGGAAACATAGAAAACATTGGAGCCTCCTGAAACAGGCATACCCTAACATAAGTTTGTTGAACAACCACTGATCTCCTACAGAAAAGGTTGTAAACTGGGGAGATCACTGGTAAGTTCTAATATGAAGAAACAGGATAGGCACATGGTGGTGCACGAGGTGGGTGTCTCCGAGGCGCCACCCCCCACATATGTATATATGATAATTTATGTATTGTAACATGCATTTATTAATGTATTGGCCACTTCCTTTGGAGAGGGTTTAAAAGGGAAATTTAATTGCATGCTTGTGGGTGCAATAGTGGGTGCAAGCACCCAAGCAGGCTCCGTATTCCTGCATACACACCCAAAGAAGGAGAAAATGAAGCAGCAAACCATGGATATCAAAAGCTCATATGTATATTATATATATTGTATCCACTTTAATTCTGCCTTTTTTTAAAGACAGGTAGAAGGGCAAAAAGAAGCACCACAAATGTATCTGGAACATCGATTACAGATTTTACAGCAATTACCTGCAATTTAACATTAATCATCCAAGCCCTAAACCTGATGTCCAATGTCCCTATGAATCTTTCCAGTGATACATCATCCTTTCTTATAAACAAGTACAAGATTCCCACTGGCAGTAAGTACTAAGCACTGTGATGATCATGCATTCATTTCTCTGATGTTTTTTTAGGATGAAGCTAGTATATAAAAGTTTTTTATATACCCACAAGGTGATTAACAATAGGAGTTACACGTTTATAGTGAAGACACAGGGTTTTGTAAATTTAAACAACAGCTTAATGTTCACAGGCATACAATCCTTGATTTTGACATCTTACACTTTTGCATATTAATACCAAACACAAGCATTGTGTATGGCATTGTCGTTTTGGAAAATAGGGTGCCCAGGAAAGAAAGCTTTAATAACCTGGGAGCATATTTATACATCGCAATGACAAATAGCGCTATTTTCTCCTTATTTATAAAAACGTTAATTTTCGCCTTTGCGGAAAAGTATCGCTGAGCAGATGTGTGGCGATAGTTTTCACCTTATTCATTGCATTGTCTGGTATCACTGCGAAAAGAGAGATTGCTCTCTAGTGTATTTTCAGAGCTATTTTTGTCACCTTTTGATTTAAAGCCATTTGTAAATAGATGGATTTTTGCCTTTTTGCCCCTTTTCTCCCTTTTGTTGCATTTTTTGCAGTGTTACCGGAATTTTTGCCAAACATCATTACTTACTGGAATGTTCCATTAACATGACTATTTCTTACACAGCACTATGGGATGTTCCCATATTAATGGAACTGGTTTGATAATTAGCTGCAGTTTGCTGGAAATAAGCAATGCTAAAAAATGTCCTATTAATAAAATAGAGAAAATTTGCCTTTTGAGTTTTACTCTATTTTTAAATAACAAAGACAGGTGTTCTATGTGTATTAACCAATTTAATACTACTTTGAAAAACCACCAGGGAGTATTACCTATTTACCATCATATGTGCTGAACTTTTTCAGCATTATTAGTGATACTTTTTGCTACATAATTTTCGCTTTTGATGAAAATTCGCCTTTTTAATAAGTTTGATAAAAGGAAAAGATGAAAGTTTAAAAAATTATGGTAAACGCTGGTGGGGAAAAAAAAGCAAAAATAATGCCCTTTATAAACATGTCCCTCAGACCCACATTTGACTTTATTCTTTATTAAAAGAATTCTTTATTTCGCTTTAAAAAGCGAAAAATAAACCTTAAAAAAGTGAAATCTCAGATCGTATTACAGTAAATGCTGGAAAATAGTCTAACACCCCCCTGAGTACTTATTAGTATTGAGAAACACTCCACAGTGTACTGACACCTCCATGGGCCCATTGGCAGGCTAAATAAATGGCCACTTGTGCGTTTTCGCCACCTCAGACTGGGCGAATTGGAGTGGCTGAACTTAACGCAAAAATGCACTTACGCCATTTTAAAAATATGCTTGAGTGGTTACCGCAGCGATGTATGGCGAAAAATAGCGGTAATGACGAAATTAGAGGCTGCGTTAAAGAAGGAGAAAAAAGTTTAACAAACCTTTATAAATATGCCCCCTGGTCTTAAGCTGGGCATACACTATCTTAGTGTTATATTGGTTGAATTTGAACAGCAAATAGATCATAAGATTGAGTGGAGCAGCTGATTATGTTGCCATTGAGAATCCGGGTCTGATAATTATGATCATAATATCAGTCATAAAAAGATCGGGCCAGGTGGTTGTTGGAACTTCGAGGTAAGTTTGTATTTTATGGTCAGCTTTAGAGTATAACAGAACAGGGCTATGTCTATTCTCACACTTGCTGACAAGCTAAAATATTCAGGTAATCAATAATATGGCTATTCAAAAACATTGCAACTTGTCATAGGATGGGTGCTCAGACTAAGCTGTACTTCCAAAGCATTTTGTATTCAGAGCTGCATGTCAAATGCATTAGGAATTCCCAAGCACAGCACAGACTTGACTGTTTATGAAATGTTGTCTACAGTAAATGCTCAATGTGTTTACTTGCACACACGGTAGATGATACATCCTTACTGTAGAAATATAACAAATATTCCTTCTTTGTTTGCACATTTCCCATTCACATTACCATAAATATCTGGTTCTCAACATAGGTCAAACAACCCAGAATTAAGAGTTAAGAGAATTAGGAGCGTTAAAGAGCAACCAATAACAAACCATGATAATGTATTGAACTCAGTGACATAATATGACATTTACTCTTTTTCAGATGAGTTCTGTGAATCATTCTTCTTGAATTTAGTGTCAACAGATCCCATCTTCTGGCTGATTTTAAAACCACTGTTATATGGGCAGATTCTGTACACACCTAACACAAAACTAACGCAAGACATAATGGAGAGGGTATATGTTTATATGTCAATTTATATATGTATTTGAATCTGTGATTTTGAGTGACAAAATAAGCTTTTGCTTTATAAAAGTGAGACTAAATAACATATTGCATAGCTCTAAATACAGCCATTTAATTTAGTTATTTTTTCATTGCTCAACATGTTACCAATTACAGCTTACAGTATTCTCCAGTATAGAGCCAGCATTCAGCTCTCGTCAGCTTGGTGCAATTTTAATTATAAGAGCAAATTTATAATTGGTTGCTTTAGGTTTTTTTAAACTTGACCATTACTAATAAATATAATTCTTTCCAAATAAATGTACCATGTTTTAGTTGATCTGTCCTCTATTCGTATTTAATCTGAACCATTGTACATTTCAGCTGTCAATCAAGTGCCTTATTAGTATAAACTCCTTAGTTTTGCTGTAGCTGGAATGGTGACAGTATTGTGTGAATTGCATGGTGGGAAATTACCTTTCCCAGAGCTGGCTTATAGTGATTACTGAGCATGCTTGCCCTCATGCAAGGTCTGGTCAGATTAAAAGGAGGTTTCAGTTAAGAGAGAGAGGGGAGATACTGAGTCTAAACAAAACAAATATTGGATTGTCATGCAGCAACATACACACCTCAGAGTAAGGGCTACTTACATGTAGTAATGAAAATATTAAATTGAGGCAAAGTCCTTTTTTCATCATAGTTGCCCTTTCAATCCAATCATTATATGAGGATGTGTCTAAAGCAATCGATAGATTAATTTAGTGTGTATCCTGACTGTGTAGTTTATGATAGCTACAAGGGAATGTGTCCAAGTTCCAAATCACATAAAAATTTAAAGTAGGTGCTTTACAGTTATATATTGTTTATTTCAGGCCAACGTCAGCATGCAGGAGTTTGTGGATATGAGAACCAACATCAGCCAATCGATCACTCATTTAGACAAGTTAATGCAGAATAAGTCCAATATAACACAGGCTGCAGTGATATTTAGCCTCCTACAGGTAACAGGATAAACAACCCAAACACATCATTTTACTTTGTCTGAAGAAGGTACAACATTAGTACCGAAATGTCACTTGTTCCTGTGTATAATTCAATAAAATAGATAGGACTGCATGTTGTTTCAACTTACCTACAGTATGACGGATCACCACAGTTTGCTATTTGCACTCAGCATAAATGACTAAACGAAAAAGAGTAGGTCTATCTAGCCTATATAACCAGAAGTGATATATAATCGCTTCCCAAACAAACAAAACAATGGTAGTAGACAAAGTGCACAAACCATGGTTTGTGGTAAAATATTTTGCCGCTTAAAGTAGTTCTCCCTTTACATTTACTTGACTGAATGTACAAAAGTAATTGAATTCAAAAGTATTAAAAGTAAAAGTACCAAAATGTATTATGGTTTTATTATCCAGTTATCATGTTTTTAACAGAACTCTTGCTGGATAAACTAAAAAGTAATTAAAAAAAAAGTAAAAATTAATGTTTAACTATAAACATTTTCTCTTGACAAAAATAAATTAGAAACGATACATGAAAAAGCTACTTTAAAAGTACTCTAGTGAAATTACACTTATTTAGTTACTGTCCACAACTGATAATCAAAAAAATGACACCCTATCTCCACCCAGTCCAGACTCTTTTTTATTCAAAGCTGCACTCAACTCAAAAAGGGTACATAAATTAAAAAAAAAACCTCACTCATCAAGAAACGTTTGGGTATTGTAGCAAAAGAGATAAATGAAATAAGATTTTTTTTATGACCAGCTCAAAGCAAACTTGAATGTAAAATAAGTAAGGGTCTACATGTCCTTTAAATGGTCTCAACATTGCTGGTGAATTTTCAGCAATAGTAATGTAATTATATCTTTCCTTAACAAAAAGAAAGGACTTACCTTTATAACAATATTTTGGTTATTTTTTTTGACAAAATAGCACCGTTTTAGCACCTTGCCAACTTTTTAGGCAACAAACATCACCACAGTGTGAAAAAAGTTTTCTGGCGCAGTTTTTTAATTAGCATTAAGTAAAAATTGGGGGGAAAACAGAAAAAATAATGTTGGGCCTTATTTACCCACAGACCGTTTAAGGTTGCTAGATCAGTGAAACATGTAGGAACACCTATTAAAAACACATGTAGAATGGCTGAGTTACAATTTACTCAGCCCTGTAGCCCTGCTAATTACATGTAAGTGTGTCCCTATTAGACTAAATGACCTGGCAGCTCAGGCTTAAGGTGGCCATACATCTATGCAAAATTACTTACCTAACCGAGTGCTCATGCGATGTTCATCGATCCTGCCCGAACTGCCTCTCCCGATCTTATATTCGACCGACAAGCGATTGCAAAATCCCATTCATTTTGCTATCGCATGTGTTTAGATTGCACACTAAAAAGAAGAGCATGCCAGTGTTGGCCAATCAGTCTGTCCGCACTATGTGCGCTGCCATCTGTTTTTTGGAGCACATGCAATCACCATTATGTGCTCCCATTGTGCAACATTGAGCAGAATGCAGCACAAATTGACGGAAATGTGCTCAAAATGCATACACAGTGCTGCATTCTGCATATGTGGCTCTAGGTAAATGAGCCTGCTTGTAAATGAGGCTATGTATTCTGAAACAAGCAACTCTCCAGCTGCTGACTGACTACAATTACATTTGTTGTAGCCATTAATGTTTGTGTTATTTTTATCTTTTTAGGGACTGCTGAATAATTCTTTCGTGCAAATGATGATTCAAGATTTTTTAAATTCCTCCATAAACAATGAATTAAGTAAAGGCTGTAAGTAAAATATTTTCCCCAAACCTTCATTCCAATCTTGTAAAATGAAATTTACCAAAAAGCAGAGATATTTAGGGGGCGATGCTTTAATAATTAATGCTGGTTTAACATTTTTTTTTGCTCTACCTGCACTATTTCCGCTACGGATATAGTGTGAAATAGCTTATTATATATGTTTGTATATGTATATGTATATATATATATATATATATATATATATATATATATATATATATATTGCTTATTTTGTTATAGGCTGACACAGTTTATCATCTAATATATGAAACAGAGAAGTTACAAGAGCAACATGCTAGAATCATACGTTTTCTCCTATATCACTAACTACCTTCATGCTCATAACCTATTGGATCCTTTGCAATCTGGATTCCATCCTGCAAAGGCCAATGGTCACTTCTCTATTCTTATCCTTCTTGACCTATCCTCTGCTTTCAACACAATTGATCATTCCCCACTAATGCAGATACTTCACTGCTTGGGCATTCAGAATGAAGTGGCATCCTGGTTTCTATCCTATCTTTCCAACCAAAGTTACTTTGTATCTTATGCTAATAACAACTGTTTTCTAGTTCCCCTAGCGTGGGGGTGACGCAGGGCTCCGTTCTTGGACCCTTATTGTTCTCCCTCTAACTCTTTTATCACTTATATGCAGATGATGCACAAATCTACTTGTCCACACCTGCGCTAACTCTTGACATTCAATCACGTGTCTCCTACTGTCTCCTGGCCATCTCCTCCTGGATGTTGCGACACTGCCTCAAATTGAATCTTTCTAAAACTGAACTAATCGTTTTCCCACCTAAACCTGGTCCTGTCCCATCTTTCCATATTTCTGGTGACAATACCCCCATTTTCCCCATTCAATCGGCACGCTGCCTAGGGGTAATTATTGACTGCTTTCTCTCCTTTTCTAACCTGACACTTTTTCCTTCAAAATATAGTGAAAATCCACAGGTTCCTTTTTCTCCCGACTAGCACTTTGCTTATGCATGCTTCCATCCTATCGCGCCTGGACTATTGTAACCTACTTTTTACTGGTCTTCCTGATTCCCACCTCTCTCCCCTTCAGTCCATACTAAAATCTGCTGCACGTATTGTTTTGCTCTCTAATAAATATGATCCAAAATCTCCTCTGTACTGGACAACAAACTGGCTCCCTGTAAAACAGTGCATTGTATATAAAATCCTTCTCCTAACATTTAAATCCCATGCTCGAATGCTCCTCCTTATACTTCCTCTCTAGCGTCCCCATATGTTCCCGCCCCCACCCTTAGATCATGACAGAACCAGCTCCTGTACAGACCCCCCACTCATCCTGCTTCCTCTCGCCTTAAATATTTCTCTCTTGTGGCTCCCATCCTCTGGAATTCTATTCCCCTCTACATCAAGAAACCCCAATAAGAAGGTTAAAATCTAGCTTTACCTCCTACTTATCTGGTAACCAGTACAGTATATGATTGTATTATTTGCACTGTATACGTCTCAATCCTGCATTCCTACACCCTTTCCTAGTATCTGTATGTTACCCTCCCAACTAGATTGTAAGTTCAACGGGCCAAGGGATCCCCTTTCCTCTTGTGGCAAGGCTCTAGCACTTACATGGTTATATTTATATAATACATATGTGTGATGTTTTATAATGGGAGTTGCAGTTGTATATATCCTTATAAACTTCACTCCGCTATGTCACTAAGTGGCTCATTTCTTATATTTCTTATATCCCACTGCCCCTCCCATTCCAGTGTTCATGCCTGAACAATGACTCAGCATTTTTTTCAGTGTTTAACTTCACTAACGGAACCTGCTGGAGCTGCTTCCTGTCACTTCATAACCAACAGCTCTCTCCTCCTCCACACAGATTTGTTTAACCGCATAGATGCTGGGCTGGGATGTTCCTTTCTACTGAGTTTAAGTTACAGAAGGTAGCTTGGGGGGGTTTAAATTAAGGTGGGAATAGGGGCAAGGCTAGAATTTAAAATGCGAATAGGGTGAAGGAATCAGATACTTATGTATTATAAGAAATAATGCGCCCCTTTACATTATAATATAAGGATATTACGCCACCTTGGAGTTCCCTGTCCTGTATTATGGTTCTATATGGTCAGGGTACTACTCGATGACGTGATATCCTTATATTACACTGTAAGGAGCGCATTATCCCTCATATAATTTATATATTAATGTACTGAATTATTAATGTATTTGCTGCCCTTATATGACATTTTTGTTTATTGTTATTGTACAGTGATGCATCCGCAAGTGGCACTTTAAAAATAAATTATAAATACATTATACCCTGTAGCCTAGATGCCATGTTTACAATGTACTACTGGTATTTGCTGTATTCCGATATGGTAAAAATACCACTTTCATACTACACAAAAACCCTGAAATAAACCATTGTGGGAATATTTTTGGTGTATAAGTTTTCCCTATAATGTAAAATTTACCAAGCTGCATTAATCCTGTAAAATGAAGGTCTGAGATTGCAGCCAATGGAGGGATGGGTGACTTCAGCTCCCCACCCCCAAAGGAAATTTCTATATTTTACAGTATTAGTGTAGTCAAGAGGAGGTAGATAGTGATGCAAAACATCCACAGTATTGCTTCCTGTTCTTAAGGTAAATATTCGAAAATGTCCATGTCCTTCAATATCCATTCGCCTATATCTTTATGCAACATTCATTTTCTTTAGCACAAAATCAATAATTAAACAGTGTTCCTGAGAGGCACGTATTGTTGCTTGTGCACTCTGTGTTTTTTTATTTATGGGACATGTCAATTTAACAGAAAGTTTATCTAATCTGTCTACACTGAACAGCCTGGAAAGACTATAGGGGTGATTTATCCAAAGCCGTTATCGCTCCAAGTAAACCTCCCAATTTTTTGCGCAAAAATATTGTGTTTCTTTCACCCTCTTTTGCGATACCCGCACAATCAGTTAGCACTACTTTATCTACTGAGAATTGCACACTGTCTCCCTGTTAATCCGACAGTGTATGTCCAATATTCGAGCCCTCCAGATGTTTGAAAACTATATTTCCCAGCATTTTGCAACCAAGGAATTGCGGGAATTTTATTTTCAAGCATCTGGAGGACCTTAGGTTGGACATCCCTGCTATAGAATGATAAAATATAAACCTGTGGTCTCTCTTCTTTCCACTAAGTGGTAATGCACTACAAAGCTTAATTTTTTGTTCTTGTATTTATGTGTGTATGTATGTAATGTGTTCATATGATTGTATTTAAATAGCACCACTTGGAAATGCAGCAGTGTACAATAACATAAAATACAGGAATCATTATTACATATGTATTATATATTATACGTAATTGTGTATGCAATAAATGTGCTAGAAATTTAAAGACACAATGAAATAGGCCCTTTTCCTGGAAAGCTTAGAATTTAGGTAGGTGGGTAACATGCAAATTCTATATGAAGGTAAAAATTGCTGCAGCCAAATTCCTTAAGACTATAGGGCATGTTTATAAAGGATCGCTAACATCGAGCTGTCTCCAATGCTGCCAGTGGCACCTTGATCCGAGAGTATTTTGTCTTCATCAAACTTTTGAGTTTCACACAGGTTTGTACCTCTTTATATAGGATTGCTGAAAGACCAAATTCAATTTTGATTGCTTAAGATTGCAATCATATTGTCACATATTGACCAATCATATTTTAAAATTTTAATAAAATATGACTCCTGGATGAAGATGCCGGTGGCAGCATCGGTGGTGGCAATGTAATCTAATCTACAGTCGTCGGTGACATTCGCATCGTTGGTGGCGGCGGCGGCAATAAAGGCAACGTCAGAGACCCGAAAAGGTCCTGGTTCCGAGCTGCGGGACCCCCTTTGCATAAAGGCTTTTTTAGGAGCCAATGAGGGTCCGTGTTTTGAGCTGCAGGACCCCCAGAAAAGGCACTTGTCCGTGCCACAAAGGCACTTATAAGTGCCTGGGAGGGGGGTCCCGGTTTCGAGCTGCAGGACCCCTGAATCCCCCCAAAAAAGGCACTTGTCAGTGCCACAAGGGCACTTATAAGTTCCAGGGAGTGGGGGTCCAGGTTTTGAGCTGCGGGAACCCTTAATCCCCAAAAGGCACTTGTCAGTTCCACAAAGGCACTTCTAAGTGCCGGGGGTCCCTGTTTCAAGCTACAGGACCCCTTAAGCCTTAAGCCCTGGTGAAGTGCGGGGGCCCTGCTTGTGGAGGTGTGCCCCCCTCTATATGCATTTGATTAACAAATTTTTAAATACATTTTAGGTGTTTTATGCTGCTTTTCTGCTCTGTGCTATTTTCGGTAAACTACCATATGTTCTTTCTACGTGTTTTTATGGAGTTTTTCTCTTCTCTTCTGCATTCTGCATGCACCAGCGTGTTTTCAATACAATGCAATGTTACATGTTACAATGCCAGGGGTTGCGGACACATGTAGTGACCACAGGGACTTAAAGGTGTAACTTTGCATGTCTACGTCCACTTTTCTGGAATTTCTGGGGAGTAAGAAATCCATTTGTCCTTGGATTAGTTGGGCAATGCTATATTATATCATGAGACTGTGAGGTACCTTCTTTTAAGAAGGCTCTGGTGTATAATTCTTAATATTTCAGTGTTTAAATAGTGTTATTTTAAAGGACTACTCCACCCTCATAAGAACATCTTTTAAAAAGAATGGCCTCTTTACAATATGTTGATATATCATAGTTTGTCCTATAAATTAATTACAGTATGCCTGCTATGCTCTTGAATGCCTCATGGAAATTGAGCAATTTAGAAACCTGTACTGAGCCTGGGCATGCTCAGAATAGGCAGACAGGGGGTTAAACATGCAGTCATTGGCTGTGATGTCAACTGTCAAATCCATAACTGACAGTTGCTAAGTGGAAGAACCAGGAAGCAGAAAAAGGGGAAACAGGACATTGTGCAGGATTTCAGGTTAGACTTTATATATTTGACATTTTAAACTATTACCATTTAGAGTTTTGGGGGGTGATTTACCTGTATGTAAGTTTTCAATTTGGGGCTGGACTTGTCCTTTAAAGGGCATCTATAGTGGGAAAATGAACTTTTTTTCTTTCTTTCCATGTGTTCTATAATTCCCCACAACCCCCAGAGTGTCATCACTTTTTTCAGATTCCCTCTCTGTCCTGAGATACACCAGTTAGAAGAATACGAGATTGCATTCCTCTACTCCTACTTGGACTGTCAATCAAATCCCTGTGACGTGATCCCACCTCCCTGTTCTGTAATAAACATAGAGATATTTGCAGGGGGAGAGAGGTAGCCTTGATGGTAGATATAAGGCTGCACTTGACCCCCCTTCTTAATAGCTTTCATTGATTGATGATGGGTCACTGTTATGAGTTCTTCAGGATAAGGCCTCTATGAGACCCCCTCTGGACGCGGAATCTAAGTACCTGCCGGTCTTCACCAGAGCCTCTAATGGTGAGGATGTTTTGCGGCGAACAGGCACCAGGTCGCGGCTCCAGAAGAGAGAATCACAAAGACCAATCCCACAATGTGGAGATGCGGACTGGGGGTAAAAGCTGTGGTAGATATGCAGGCCGGAGGTAACTGGAGGTAGGAACTGTAGTAGATATGCAGACCGAAGGTAGGAGCAGTGGTAGTTATGCAGACCAGAGGTAACTGGAGATAGGAGCTGGAGTGGAGATGCGGACCGAAGGTAGGAGCTGTGGTAGATATGCAGACCGGAGGTAACCGGAGGTAGGAGCTGTGGTAGATATGCAGACCGGAGGTAACTGGAGGTAGGAACTGGAGTGGAGATGCGGACCGGAGGTAGGAGCTGTGGTAGATATGCAGACCGGAGGTAACTGGAGGTAGGAACTGGAGTGGAGATGCGGTGTGTTAGGGTTTCCTGTTTTAAGGAAGTCACAAATGTTTTTTCAGATTTTCTGATGACGGCCCGCTAGATGGGTGGAAACATGTATCTCTTTAAATAAATAAATATATATATATATAGAAAAGAGAACAAATCTGTGCAGCACTCGATATGAACTTTTATTGAATCTCCCTGATAGTGTTGTGTACACAGTATTTTATTAATTGTTCTGCATTTGTATATATGTTACAGACAATGGTCTGTTTCTTAAAGGGCATGTCCACCCTTAAAACAAAAAACAGGTCAATTGTCAGTTATCTGCCCCCAACCCCAACTGATATATTCTATATTTCTGTGACGATCTATGGGTACGGGCGGGAACATATGGGGGCACTAGAGAAGAGATATTAGGAGGTGCAGCAGAGCGAAGGAATTTAAATGTTAGGAGAATGATTTTGTATAATTATTAAGTTAGATAGTAATATGGGAAAAGACTAGTTCTAGCAGTTTAGAGGCTATCAGTAAAAGAGAGTTTGGTAGACTAGAGAGGTCTAGCGAGGCTTTTTTTTAGTATTGGTTTAACATATAAATGCTTAAAGAAATAGTTTACTCGAAAAGTGGACTATTCCTTTAATGTATTGATTGAAGCCCGAGAAGGTTAAGGAGCTATATGCTTATGCTCTGGATTTAGAAATAATCAATAATATAGATCAGCTGGCTAGCCTAATCATGGTTTATATATCTGGTATATAACTGGATTTAGAAACACACATCCCATGAGGTAACAGATTCAAATCCCCACATGTATGTATATAAAAAAAATCTTTCTGCCTTAATGCTGGATAGTAATTAAACTGCAAAGATTACTTTTGTTTTTTGCATGGGATTCAAATGAATGTATAAGGGGGGAAGGGTTTCTGAATCGAGTGTTTTAGGCAAAAATACAACATTGTATTGTAGGAACACAGGCAAAATTACTCACATATCGTGGAAGTGGGGAATTACAAATACAAGCCCCCCCCCCCCCCCCACAAGACTTGGGGCCAGGCCCATGAACCATCCCCCTCCCCAGAGGTCCACAATCAGCTGTTTTTAAACAGCAAATCGTGTGTATGTTTCCTCTTACCTTCCGGGCCCCCTGCGGTCGAAGGGGTGGCAGGGGCAGTAGTTATATCACTGATACCAAGGAAAGTCAATTGGAATGTTCTCTGTACAAGTGCTAAATCTCCTTTTGCTATCTAATAGTAGATTAATTGTGTTAAACAACTGTCTATGTATCTCTAAATACCTATTTTTCCTTCATAGCTGTGAATTTTGATCTCTCTAATACAAAAGCATATTCTGGCCTACCCAAGAATATAAAATACTCCATAAGTATGCCACCAATGCTTTCAGAGGACACCAGTTACTTAAGAAATTCCTACTGGGTTCCACAACAATCTAGTGCCATGAACCGATACAGCCGAGGATTTGTATATCTGCAAGAAAACATTGAAAGAGCAATTATTGAAATCCAGACAAATAGGAGTATAGCAGATGTTGGTTTGCAATATCAACCGATGCCCTTTCCATGCTATATCAAAGATCAGTAAGTTCTGTTCTCCCCATAGAGAACATTTTGTTGTTTTGCATTTTGCTTTTACAGGCCCTTATTTGCTGTCAGTAGGGTTTTCTGATAAAGTAGCTATACCAGTGTATGTTAAAAGTAAATTTACACATGCCTTTAAAAGTATAACATGAGAACATTGATATGTCACCATATCATTCATCTACCTTTTCATCTCCAATAAACATTTAAGTATAGGACACAACATGGACCATATTTGTAGGGTAGGGTATTGTGAGGATGAAACCATGTGAGATTATGTCAAATAGTGGAGATATACATTATTTACACAAAAATATAAAGGAAGAGAAGGATACTTAGTACTATGATTGGACAGCCTACACACATGTATGGTCATACTGCGCTGATTAAAACAACGGTTCCAAAAAAAAAACTACTTAAATGCAACTCAATTGTTTTTTCTTGTGATGTTGACAAGTATCGCACAACACTTACTTCTCCTCTTCCTCAAGTAATCAAGAGGAAAATTAACCGTTGTAGTGTTGTTTATCAGCATCACTTCTAAAAGCAAAAGTCTGCTTTAGAGACGTTTTTTAAATTGTGAATTGTCTTATGAACAATTTTAACACCTATTTATTTATTATGACTGGACAGACTTCATATTCCACTGAGAAAATTTAATCTATAATTCATTTAATTTTAATGCTTTTAATGTTACCGGTACACAAAAAGTGGAGCAAACAGTCACCTAAAGATGAGTGACCTTCTGCATATCTTAATCCCGCAGGAGTAAAACTTCTTTGGGGTGGAGAGGGACAGAGATATAGGGTATCTCATTTCCTCTGTGGCAAATATTATGTATATACATAAACACAAACAGTGTACCAATAGGTGTTTGTTTAGTCTACGTCAACCAAATCTGGATGAATGGACAACCGACAATGATCGCATCCAGTCACAAAAAGACTACTAATTTATTGGGCCGAACGACCAATACACAGAAATATCAGTCGGCTGGCCCGAAAAATCCTCTTGTGCGTACTTAGCCTTAGTCTATAATAAAAAGGTATAACCATACACAGGTCTTTACACAAAAGACACCATGGATAACTGACTGACCACATTATTTTGCATTGAATACCAGTGCTAACCGGCAAAACGTCGTAATGATTTCCAATCAAAACTAGAAACATAATTTACTTAGTTTTTTTATTTACCGTAACTTATAAGTATGGTGCTACTCAGTGGAGGAACTAATGGACATTTTGTCTGTTATCTTTCATTCTCCTTTAAAGCTGTAACAGTATTTGCGATATAAAAGAGATGCATCACTGTGGTTCCTTGCTTTGTTTACAGATTTCTTGTCAGCATGTCTTTCTCACTCCCAGTTGGACTGATGATTGCTTGGGTCCTATTTGTTGCAGCATTTGTCAAAAAGCTTGTGCTGGAGAGAGAGCTGAGGTTGCATGAGGTATGAGCTTAACTCCAGACATCCTATATTCTAAAAGACAGCTAAAAATATGCATGCATGTGGGAGGGATGGAAGAGGTGTGCGCGCGGGGGGTGTTTAGTGAGCATGCGAGGTGCATGCGCCGCGGGGTTTGCTAGTTGAGTAGAAAGCACTGGGCGCTGAAATATCAAAAGCCAGCTTTAGGTACAGTATGCATTTTAATGTTCCCACTCCATTAAAGAAAACCTCAATTTCACATTAAAAGTTGTCAAAACATATCCAGTTATTCAATTTGTGGGAGGGGTTTAATGGATCCACAGATCTTACAGAATAAGGGAAAGTAGAATTGTTAAAAAAATTCCTTTGCGATACTGTTAACCTGTAACGGAAGGGTCTACTTGTTTATTATTAACATCCAGTTAAACCTGGGGTAATCTGCTTTCTTTTGCCAGTGCCCCCTATGGCCCAAAATCCTAATAAACGTTATGATCTTTACCTGCATTCAGCAAGCAATAACTTTGAAATAAGAACTCTTATGTAGCAGAGAATCTTCCACCTAGTTCACACTTCACAGTAACACAGTACGTCTTCTTTGTGCTCAGAGGACTAATAATTACGATATTAATTTAGCACATTTAGTAAATTTTCCCTTTCTGATTTCCTTTCCAGTACATGAAAATGATGGGAGTCAATTCCTGCAGCCACTTTTTCGCTTGGTTTATTGAGAGCGCGTTATTTACATTTTTTACAGTCATCATCCTGGTCTTACTTGTAAAGTTTGGCAAAATCATGCCTAACAGCAATGGGTTCATCCTCCTCCTCTTTTTCGTGGATTACAGCTTTGCAGTCATTGGCTTAAGCTATCTAATCAGTGTTTTCTTCAACAACAACAACATAGCAGGTCTCAGTGGCAGCCTCATTTATATCATTACTTTTTTCCCATATATTGTGTATGCATCTAAGGAGGCATCATTTACTTTCACAACTGCAACACTGTTGGTGAGTTTCTATTATGTATGCGATATCTCTTCTTAACACACAACGAGATTTTCATTTTCTGATTAAATTGACTGTTTTGTTGATCTCACATACTGTACCTTTCAGATTATGGCCAAATTCCCATTTCTAGCTAAAAATATATGCTTCTTCCCTCAAACCTTTCTGCTTTAAAAGAATAAGATAACCTTTACATTCATGAAATAAACTGTGGTATCTTAGTGAAGTGTAGCCACTATTCTATAAGCAGGGACAGATTTACCAATAGGAAAAACTGGTACGCGCCTAGGGGCATCGGTGGTCAAAAGGATGTCTGCCAATTTCTCCCCATATTTGATCCCCTATTGTTGACAATTAAATTGTTGATGCAGATTAAAAACATCGATAACATTTTTCATCTCTTATTGAATAAACAATGAAAAGATAATCAATGCACATTTCTGGGCCCCATACAATATCATTTTATGATATTACCATAAAGAAGCACAAGGCCTCAGGCCAAGTGCTTTTCATACAGGGCATAGGATTTACAGTTCGGGTGCATTATCTATTATAACCTACCCCGATTCTGGTTTCACATCATGGCTTGTTTTTGCTTCAGCACTTTCTCCTCCTGCACGCACTTGGAGGTAAGTGTTAGGAAGGGTGGGATGGGGTTCTTTGGTAGCAGGGTGCCGATTATAAGGATATTATCTTACCGTTCCTCCCATAAAAATCCACTAAAATGTTGGTTTTAATGTTATTACATTACAACATAACACCATTCGTATAGCTATATACTGTAGTTAGGTTGCTACTATATAATTTCTATATAGTTAGAAAAATATTTTATTTGTTTTGTAATAAAATCCCAAATTTGTGAGTTTTAACTTATGATACTGAATTCTTTCTTGGTTGCAAGCCTTCTGCACCCATTCCTATTAAAAGAAACTACACAGTATGCTGTTTTAGTTACTGCTGTATTAATACAAACTAAATGTATACAGATTTTTCAGTGATGATTACTATTTCAAGCTTACAGTTTGTTTTCATTGATTTATTTTATTTTAGTGCCTTTTCTGTCCAACTGGGCTTAGTTGCGCATTTCAGTATATCATTCGTTACGAACAACAAGGGACTGGTAAGATATTGTTTATTGTGGTGGGTAGAAAATTAAGACTTAATTGAAGTTTAGAAGGAGCTGCTAAGTAGAGATGTAATGTGGGTTTGAATAAAACCCAGTTTCGAATCGAATCTGAGGGTTTCATAGTCCCGACGAAACTTTTGGAACTCCTGGATTTCAAGGAACACGGATTTTTTGAATTTTTGATTTTTATCAAAAATCGAAAGTAGACAATTATCGAAAATCTAAAATCGAAAGTAGACGATTATAAAAAAACGAAAGTAGACTATTATCGAAAATCAAAAGTAGACAATTATCGAAAATCGAAAGTAAACGATTATCGAAAATCGAATCCTGGAAAGTAACAATCGATTTTGTTAAAGGAGAACTAAACCCAATTTTTTATACTCCAGAATCTGAAAACAACCCCCCTAAAAACACCAATAAACTATAAAATGCCACTTTAGTAAACTCTGTTAAACTAAATCAAAGCCTGCTATGAACTGGATGAAGTATCTGTGTGTATGTGCAGTGTCAGACCACACCTCCTGACCTCAGTCACATGCTTCCTTGCTTTATCTGTCCTGTAAAAGGATTGGCTAGAGATTATTAATGGGTGTGACCAACTGTAACAAGTTTGTGCCATAGCTAAGGACTGAGCATGTGCAGAACATAATGGTCGTTGACCAAACTGTGTAATACTAGAATGCTGAGAAGTAAAGCACAAACCATATGTTACCAAATTTCCCAGCGCCTGTATCAAAATGAGAGGTAAGACACAGATAACTGGTTTTATATCAAGGTGTTCTGCCTTCTGGTTCAGTGTTGTTCTGTGGCTTTAGTTGCCCTTTAACTCTCGAAAATGGAATGCGGAAGCTCAAAAACAGCCCTATCGTGAGGAAAGATAAAATAATTTTATGTTATATTTACGGGTTCCCTAGACCTTTCCCCAGGTCTCTGTGTCATTTACAGTAACCTACTATTACTATTTGTCCCTCAAAATGGACAGAAACTTTAAAAAAAATTTTTCCCATAAACTTCTTTGGGTTCGTTTTCGTATCTTTTCCGGAAAATTCGAAAAACGTAATGAAACTCAACAGTTTCGAACATCTCTACTGCTAAGTATAAACTCTTAAACACGTATAATCACATACGTTATATACAATATTTATGATGTTTTGACCAATGCCAGCTGTTTCTCTGTGCTCCAAACTTACAGGTTACCTACTGATCATTAAATTGCTTGGTATGTTAGCAGGGGCGTAGCTAAAAATCACAGGGCCCCATAGCAAGATTTTAGATGCCCCCCAAACCCACATGAAAAACAGTTTTGTGCAGTTCAACCCAACCTGGCCAAACTGCTCTCACAACTGTGTTTCACAGACTCTCTTCTCTCTAAAGAAAGGAACAAACTACTTGACATTACAATCAAGGTTATTACCATATCTAAAGTGTTACCAATGATCTGCAGTACTATAAATGGCCATATTCACTTTCAATGGTCTATGCCCTGTAGATCTTATATTCTTTCCTTGCCTACAAGGCAGTAAAGTAACTTAAAAGTACATACAAAGCAAACTCTAAAACTATTTAAATACCACAATACCTAATAACAGTTTTAGCCAGTGGAATATACCTGGTTTGGTTTCTTAAATGTTCTTACTTTGTCTCTCCAGGGATCCAGTGGTCTAATATGTATTTATCACCTGTTGAAAATGATCATATGAGTTTTGGGTGGATATGCTGGCTCTTGTGCATAGATGGCATCATATATTTCCTTCTTGGCTTTTACATTCGAATGGTGTTCCCAGGTAATTAAGATTTTCTTATAATTTTAAGAAAATATCAAGATTCTGCATTAAAATATAATATAGAATGGTACTAATATGAATAAATTTAATTCTCTTTAGGCATATATGGAATTGCAGCTCCATGGTATTTCCCCTTCCAGCCATCATACTGGTTAAACTGCTTTGGATATACTACGGTGTGTCCCAGAAAAACAAGTGGATTGATGTTCACTAATATCATGGCAAACAATGAACATGGTAACAAAGGTAACTGTTTATTAAGAAAAAAATAAAAAAAACTATGATGGTGGAAAAGCATTAGATCAACTGCCATTTAATTCTTTAACAGGTGCTAACAATGATCTTTGTGCCCAAAATGAACAAGAGCCAAATGATCTCATTGTTGGGGTGTCCCTTCACGGATTAACAAAAATCTACCAATCCAAGCCAGCTGTCAACAATCTGAATTTGAACTTTTTTGAGGGTCACATCACCACACTTCTGGGGCCCAACGGAGCTGGAAAAACTACCACTCTGTAAGAGCAAGAATTTATTTTGTTCCTGTTTGGTCTAATGGTTTTAGGATTAACTCACATTAAGAAATGTTGCATGGCAATATGCTAATATTTAACTTATATTTTCAAACTCCTCCATATCTTCATAGAATGGCAATTAGTTTACCTTTAATTCAAAGATATGTTTTCTACTTGTTCTATTTCTTGACAATATGAAGTTTTCCTACTAATTTTCTACAACAACATTCAAAAGTATAAATGTTTTTGAAAAGTCAGCCCTCCAGTTCACTAGTCACTGTTAGGTCAACCCTCCAGTTCCCAAGCCAGGCTGGTAAACAGGGCTGACATAACAGTGGCTGTTGTACTGGAGGTTTGACATAACAGTGGTCATTGAACTGGAGGGCTGACCTAATTGGCTGGAAAATTGGAGTGCTGTATTTACAGTGGCTAGTAAACTTTAATGGTTTCATCCTTAAGAGTCGCTATGAGCTAGTTACATTGGTTGCAGCAGTTGCGTGACCGGGTTTATTCGCACTGCGGCTATTTTGTCTTTATGACACATTAACCCTTTGTACATCGGTTTAACAGGGCTTTAAGACACAAATAGTTGATAGCGGCTCTCTGTACATAGCCCTGTAAATGTCCAGATGGGAGGGAAGGAAAAAACATGCAAGACCAGGTCTGGCTTGTGTGTGTGTGTGGCTGAAATGGTGGTGTGTGCACCCAACGCTGCCCATGATAAGCCTTCCTGGAATCCCTCCTTTGAATCTTGTCCCTTTTGCTGATGTAACACAGGCTTTTGGTTTTGTTGAGAGCAAAAGGAGAGCAATTAAGAAAAAAAAAGTAAGAAATATATCATGTAGTAAGATAGAATAGATAGATAGATTTTTTTTACAGAATCAATTAAATAAAAAAAATAACTAGTTTATGGCAACTTTTTAATCAAATGTTGATATTCCTACATATATTTAATTACACAAAATGAAAGCATTCCATTTATACCTGTTCTCAGTTCTATGTTGACTGGACTCTTCAGTGCTACTTCGGGTACCATTTATGTGTATGGCAATGATATCAGGATCAAGTTGGATCAGGCCAGGAAGAACATGGGAGTTTGCATGCAATATGATGTTCTCTTTGAACACCTTACCACTAAGGAACACCTTCTACTGTATGGTTCTATTAAAGCGCCACACTGGGACAGTAAAACACTGCATGAGCAAGTGAGAGGGTAAGTTCCATTGCAATGTTCAGTTTTTACAGCAACATCAGATATTATTGCTACAAACCTGTTATTGTCGGTATATAAATCAGAAATTAATACCAGAAGAATTTTAAAGCAAAATATTAAAAAGTCTCCATGTGTCTTTTTTTGTTGGCTTTTTTGGAGTATGTATGAAGAGCATGAACTATATAATTTTTTTTTTTACTGAACATGACTAGTTAAAGCACAATGCTGATTGGTTGGTTGGCCAGAGAAAATCTATACTTGCTGCTCTGTATATTCTTCTCTACTATGCATTGTAAAATAAACAAATAGTTGACAGGTTATTCATATTTTTTGTTTAATTCAATTAAGAAAATAAGGCTACTATATTTTTTTTTATTTCGAATGGTCTTTTAATTCATTTCTATATTTTTACAAATGTTCAACAAAGCTACTTGTGGAAATGTATTACCCACCCTGCACTTTATAATCAGTGGTCTAGAAAATGATAGAAGGGCAGCAAACAAAAGTTTTATTGCGTTTTCCAGGTGATTTTAAATTGATTGGAAAATACTGGTGGCTGAAAAGCTGTATACACAGAAAATACAATTTAAATGCAAAACCATTTAGGCACTGTCAGACAGAGTTCAGAAAGATTTATTTTTTAAATGCAATATACAAATAAAAAGTATGGCACGCAGTGTTAGTAATTTAGTTTTGTGTATATGTATCAGTACAGCATATGTAAATGATTTTAAATCTTAAATAAATATCACAATTTATTTTTGTATTATCTCTGTTAAAAATTATGTAAACTACTGTATCTAAAGTAACTATATCTAGATATAAAATTACTAAAGGGCATGTCAACCCCCAAAACTATAATTTCCCCCACTACTTGCCCCACTCTGTAGTGTAATAGAATCCTTACCTTACATCCCAGCTCCAAATGGTTCTCCTGGAAAGTTCCCCCAAAGTCCAAAAAACTGTCCACCAGGAGCCTAGCAGAGGGGGAAATTGTTTCCGCCTCTGAGAGGTTTATGGCATGCTCTGAGCAGCCCTCACCCCTCCCTCTCCCACCCGTTTCTTTCTCCCCCCACCTAGCGTGTAACCCTTTACATATGTTATAGGTATTGCTCCCTCCAGCCCCAAACGCATTAATATTATTTACAGAAACTCCTCCCATAGTTACTTACCTTCTCTCTATCCTCCGCTGTTCTGAATTGCCGGCAGTCGCGTCCGTGATTGGCTGCCTCTCGGCCAATCACAGATGTGGCTGCCGGTCCCGCCCCCTGCTTGCAGTTTCATGCAAGCAGATGGCCGGGACGTGCGACAGAGGATAGAGGGAAGGTAAGTAACTATAGGGGGAGTTTCTGCAAATAAGATTAATGCGTTTGGGGCTGGGGGAGCAATACCTATCACATGTAAAAAGATTTTTCAAAGGGTGGACATGCCTTTTAATATCAACCATATGTACATGATACTGTAAAAGCATCCAAATTGCAATACCTTTCCAATGCTTTTACTTATTGAGTGTAATAATTTTTTTCTTAGACATCTAAAAGATACTGGTCTGTACATTCACCGACACAAACCAGTAAAGGCCTTATCAGGAGGCATGAGAAGAAAGCTATCCATTTGTATAGCTTTGATTGGTGGTTCCAAGGTTGTTATCTTAGATGAGCCAACTACTGGTGTGGATCCATGTTCAAGACGTAGCATCTGGGAAGTCATATCTAATCACAAGAAAAGTAAGTCGAACACAATAATATGGTCTAAAATGTAGGTGATACGTGAAAGGAGAGGTAAAATAAAACAAGTTTCGGTGATTTCTCAAAATAATGAGGATTATATATATATATATATATATACACACACACACACACACACTGGTTTTTTTAAAAATAATAACAATTACCTTAAAACTATTCCAAACATTAATGGTTTTTCACGTTTCCTATGATCCTGGTGCCAAATAAAGATTTGTCTCACAAGATGGTGTTACCAGAAGCAGTGCAAAAGTCCCCACAAACATATACATGTTTAGGCAACATTTCAAAGTTTACACTTTAGACATCATCAACATCCTTTTTTCTATGTTCAATTTTTCTACCAGGTACAAATTGGCATAAACAATTAAAAGTTTAATTAAAGATATACTAGTACTGTATTATGCAACACAAACTTTCTATGTAACCTGAAATTGAAAGATACAGTATTGAGGCAGTGGCTGAAATCATTCATTGTAAATTCTTAGTGTAAGAAGCCCCAAGGCTTGACAATTAAGGAAAAGAAGATTTAAGATGTACCGTCCTTCATCAACTCATTAACTATAGTATCATTACTAATTTTACATCTGCATATTTGTAATACATGTGTTGTATGATGAGTAACTTTAGGCCTAACATTATATTAATCCTTGTAGAAGAAACTAAAATGTGTTTTAATCAGAAGATAAATATAAGGATGTAAACCTTCCCCAAGCAGATACTGCAACTGTAGCCACCCTATGATTGATGACAATATGTACAAAATAACCTAACATAACGAAATTAAATCATTTATTCCTCCAGATAAAACAATAATTTTGTCCACACACCACCTTGATGAGGCTGAGGTGTTGAGTGATCGCATTGCATTCTTGGAACATGGAGGACTGAAGTGCTGTGGATCGCCTATGTACCTTAAGGAGAAGTTTGGTTGTGGATATCACCTGACACTCACCAAAAAGGTATAACATTTAAAATAGGGCTCATTTCATTACTTCTCTCCTATACTTGTAAAATGCCCATTAATTTAAAGGACATCTATACATAAAAAGGTTATTTTTAATTGTCCATTACTGGAAAATATAATTCTTCCCAACCACCACTGTATCATTTTTTTGTTGATCTGCCCCCTATTTCTTTAGATATCCAATCTAAAACTTCTTATATTTTAGCTGTCAATCAAGTTCCTTGATCTCAAAAACTATTTTTCTGTGAGTAGTTTTACTGTAATGGTGACAGAGTTTAACAGTTGGAATGCTGTATGCAGGCTTGACAGTTGGTTTGTGGGAAAAAAGACAGGTCGGATGGAAGTGGGATTGGTTAAAAGAGGGAGTGGGGATACTGATCCTAAAAAAATGTGTGCTGGATTGAAGGCATGCAGCACCACACACACCTCAGAGTAAGTGCTACTTACATGTATTCAATTATAAAATAAGATGAGGCAAAGTCATTTTTTCAGTATAGTGTCCCTTTAAGTTTAAACAGATAAATGTTGCATAAAATCGTGAAAAAGAAAAAAATATATTTATAGGTAACGGTAGAATGTTAGTCAAAACACTTTGCAAGTGTCTGAGCATAGAAGTTTGTGTTTTATGTATATTTAACATTCTAGACACAAATGCATCACAAGGACACATAGCAAAAATAGTGTAAATTATATTGATGCATTCTGCATGCATAACCTTTGGGTACCAGCAAATGTGGTAGCTTCTAAGTCCACTTGTGCAAGCCCCATAATCCTTCCTAAAGTACTTTGTGATTGAATGCCGGGAACATACATTAATGAAGGCTCCAGAGATTTCCATGGTCAAACAATAAGAAACAAACAAACTGTTCTCTGACAATGAGAGTCAAAACTGTATACAAAATGCCTGAGAGTCTGCAAACCAATTATTAATCTTATTTCTTTCCATTCGGCAAATCTCTGCTATTGCTGTGACCTTGATAGGACAAACATTCTGAAAGCCAAATGCTATAAAAGTCTAAAAAATGAAAAAACCTGATTTTAACTGCGAAAGAGAAAAAAACATCAACAAACAACTGGGTATTTAAGTCACTTCCATCATGGGTAAACATTTGCTCCTAGTTGAGAAATATATTACCTTACATGTGTGCTTGCAGTGACACATGTAAAAAGATATTTTAAGTTTAAAATGTAGGTGGAGTATCCTTACTCTTAAAATACACAATTGCTTTTTGAAGTCATCCATCCCCTACTCAGTAAAATCAATACCTAGATCATATCAATAGTATCTACAGTATGTACTACACAATGCACAGGGATGCCCTAGACTCAAAACAACTTCTATAAATTAATTTGTATTCACTCCACAATTAAAAACATCTGCACTAATCCTTCCCATACCAATTACTGTAATGATGATTTTACTGGAGTAATAGTCTAAAAAAGGTTTTAATCAATTCGCCCTGAAACTAAATCTAATGTAGTCGGTAATTCAAATCTTTGAATTATAATACACTAGCAAAATACCCGCACTTCGCAGCGGAGATGTATTCAAATAACCTTTTTAGTAAGAAAGCAATAATGTATCAAGATTGCTGTAATCACTCGGCACTTGATATATTAAAGAAAGACAATTCAGTAAGCTTTACGATAATGCAACACTCATTAACTTTAATTTAATATGATATTTTTTATTCAACTACGAAATTTTGGTGAAAATAACCCCCACCACCCCTCCCCGTCCGCCCCCAATACCCCCCACTATTCCTCTCTGTACACCCTCCAAACCCTTCCCCTTACACCTCAGTCAGTCCCCGCACACACCCTGAAATTTTGGTAAAAAACGGTCCAGCCATTAGTGTGCAGGAGTTCAAAATTCTATTCCCCCGCATTCACCCCCACCCTAAAAAAATATTTTGTTAACCTTTTACTGGTAAAGGAGTATATGCATACAAAATTTGATTGAAATCGGACCAACCATATAGATTTGTATAGCTTGTAAGATAGGTAACCATAAGTCTGTGCAATGTCAGATACTCACCGTTACAGGTGGAATTTCGAAACGAAACCTGCTTAACTTTTGTAAGTAAGGTGCAATGAATGAGCCTGCCGAATTTAAGCCGTCTGCCTCCATGGCAAGTTGGAGAATTAGTGATGAGTGAGTGAGTGAGGGCTTTGCCTTTTATTAGTATAGATAATAGCATTTAGTTCAATCCCAAATCTCTAAATGTCTGCTCTCTATCTTTTCCTGGATGGTGCACCGCTGCCTTAAACTCAATCTATCGAAGAAGGAATTAATTATTTCCCCCCCTAAACTGGGACCTAGTCCACCCATTTCCATCTCTATTGACTATATGGTCATTAACCCAGTTGAATCTGCACGCTGCCTTGGAGTTATCTTTGACTCCTCTCTTTCTTTCCATCATCATATTAACAATGTCGCTAGGACCTGTCATATTCTCCTTTGAAATATTGCCAAGATCCACCCTTTTCTCTCTCTCTCCACCACTAAAATGCTCATCCATCTCCCGTTTTAACTACTGTAACATTCTACTACATGGACTCTCGGCCTCTCATCTTTCTCCAGTCTATCTTAAACTCGGCAGCTCAGATCATCTCGCACCCGCAATACAGATACTTCAGTCCATAGGGTGGCTTACCATCAAACAAAGAATCATATTCAATAACCTACTTTTAACCTTTAAATCCCTTCGCTCTACTGCACCTCACTACTTATCTTCTCTCTTGGTCCCTTATGTTCCAGGCCGTGCCCTTGGTTCCTCGCAAGGAAATCTTCTCGACAGACCCCCAACAAATACTACTGCCTACCGCCTTAAGCTATTCTCTCTTTTGCTGCTCCCTACATTTGGAACTCTCTCCCTCTCTCGCCTGGTGACATCCATTAATATTTTCAAATCTAGACTGTTATCCTACCTTTCTGAGCAGAAGCACAACAAATTATTGTAAGCCCACCCCCAAAACTATAATTCCCCCAACCACTGGCTCCACTCTGTAGAAATAAAAATCCTTACCTTACATCCCAGCTCCAAATGGTTCTCCTGTAGTCCCCTCCAAAGTAAAAAAAAAAAAAGTGGCCAGCAGGAGGATAGAAGAGTCCATAAAGAACTCTGCCTCCTGTCTCCCCTCTGGGAGAAATTTGGCATGCTCACTGCAGCCATTCTCCCCCTCCCTCTCCCGTTTAGGACTCCCACTCCCTAGCTCAAAATCCATTTTATATAGTGTAGGGTTTAGTCCTCCAGCCCCAGCTGCTAAATTTTTAATGTAAGAAACTTCCCCGATCTTTATTTACCTTTCCTCTGCCGTTCAGATCTACCGGCAGCCACGTCCGTGATTGGCTGCCTCTCTGCCAATCACAGACGCGGCTGACGATCCCGCCCCTCTGCTTGCATTTTCGCGCAAGCAGAGGGCTGGGCAGTGCAGCGAAGGAAAGAGGGAAGGTAAGTAATATTTGGGGAAGTTTCAAAAATATAGCAGTTGGGGCTGGGGGACTAAGCCCTACACTATATAAAAAATTGAAAAAAAGGGTGGACATACCCTTTAAACACTTTGTACCCATCCCCCCACTTGTATCTGTATGTTGTCCCTCCCACTTGTAAGCTCTTGTAAGCTCTTTGGGCAGGGATCTCATTCCTAATGTGTCAAGGCTTGTTGCACTTATATAAATTTATACATAATTTATATATGCTTTCTTAACCAATTTATGAAATTGTATTTAATTTAATTTTTATCTATCTGTATAATGGCTTGCACTTATCCCCTTGTTTGTATAATCTGTAGTTTTTAATGTACAGCACTGTGTACCCAAGTGGCGCTTTATAAACAAAATTATACATACATACCGTATATACTCGGATAATCGATCCGAGTATAGGTCAAGGTACCTAATTTACCTAAAAAATTAGTAAAAACTGATCGACTCGAGTATAAGTCGAGTCAAAAAAATATGACCACTACTACCTTCTGATTCTGTATTGTATTGAGGTTTTAGTTGCCCTTTAAATGGACAGCAGAATTCCCACACAGTAGTCCCATACAGTAATTCCCATACTGGATTTGGTTATTACTGTATGGGATTACTGTATAGGAATTCTGCTGTCCATTTAAAGGGCAACTAAAGCCTCAAAACAATACAGATACCATCCTCCTTCTGATTCTGTATTATTTTTGAGGCACTACAACTCCCAGCATGCTTTATTTGCTGGGAGTTGTAGTTTCCAAACATCTGCAGTGACAAGCAGCACCCTCAGGCCAGGCCCCCCAGTTCAGTGCAGACTTACTGTTTCAGTATTCAGCTGCCTCTCGCTCTGCCTCTTGGTCTGCAATCTGTCTGCTGCATGCTCTCTTCTGCTCTGTAAGTACCGGTACTGATCTGCCCGGCAGCCGGCTGACATCACTAATCAGCGCCAGGCAGTAAGACAGGCGCCGACAGTGACGTCAGCCATCAGAGTTCAGTACTTGCGGAGCGGCGGCCGGATTGAAGGTGAGTTTTCTGCTTGACTCGAGTATAAGCCGAGTTAAGGTTTTCAGGCTATTTTTAAAGCCTGAAAACCTTGGCTTATACTCGAGTATATACGGTACATACATTTAACAATTAAAAGTAACAATTTAAAGCTTCCCTGACACAAATTCCAGGGTCTGTAAATCAGTCTTCCGAAAGCTGGCTTCCATTCACGGAGCCGCAGAAGACAAGTCTCCTCTGCTGATGTGTGGCAGATATAAAACACCTACAGCAGCAGAGGAGGCGTCTACTGGCTGGCAAGGGATGGGGATGTGTTAGTAATGATAGAAGCAGTAACACTGTAAATAGTTCTTTACCCTGCAAGTTTTTATTTCTCAAAACCTGCAGAAATCTGTTCCTAGAGGCTAATTTAGCCCTTTTGATATGACCAAGTACATTTTGATACTGTACAGTTTATAAGCAGGAAGCAATTATGAATTCTCTTTAGCATGGTAAATAATTTGAATTATGGTTCCTAAATTTAATCTCCAGGGTTTAACCTTAACCAATTAATCTTTACTGTACCGCGGCCAATTAACTAATGACAGCAATTTAAAGGAACACTAAACAGATTTTGTGTACTTTGTTAAGTATATAAAATCTGTTTCTATTATTCACAGGGAGGTGAGAACGCTTATTCCCACCTCCCTGTAAATAATGGAATGCTCAGAGGACACTGCCTTACCGGCGCTCCTCTCTTAGCTGCTTCGGAGCTGGCAGTCGCACTGTACGGACCAAGTGCCTATCTTTGGCGCATGCGCGCCAATACAAAAGCTAGGCGTGCAATCGGGGCAGCGTGGGCGTCAGCTCAGAAGCAGCTGCGAGTGGAGCACCGGCAAGGTAAGTGTCCCCTGAGCGTTCTATTATTCCCATGGAGGTGGGAATAAGCGTTCTCAGCTCCCGGTGAATAATAGAAAAAGATTTTATGAACTTAAAAATGCTGGTTTAGTGTCCCTTTAAAGGATAAGGGCACTGTAAAATCAAGTTATGTTCATTTGGAAGCTGCAGCTTTAAAAATACTGTTGCCATATTTTTTTTTACCTATGCCCCTCCAGAGCCTAGCTTTGTGCCTTGGAAGTTGCTGACATCTTGTTACTGGTTTGCTGAATGTTAAGCTCCGCCCCTCTGAGATTTCCTCTGCTTTCTCCTGCTTGAAACTCAAATAGTAATTCCTGTGAGTTCCGTGCACTCTCCTGCTTGAGCCTCAAACAGTAATGCCTGTGAGTTCTGTGCACATGCGTGTGCACGGAACTCACAAGCATTACTGTTTGAGGCTCAAGCAGGAGAAAGCAGAGGAAATCTTAGAGGGGCGGTGCTTAACATTCAGCAAACCAGTAACAAGATGTCAGCAACTTCCAAGGCACAAAGCTAGGCTCTGGAGGGGCATAGGGGAAAAAAAAAATATGGCAACAGTCTTTTTAAAGCTGCAGCTTCCAAATGAACATAACTTGATTTTACAGTGCACTTATCCTTTAAGTCCCAAAATCCAGCAGGGAGTATTCTCAGAACATGGATTGACCTCCCATGTCCCACAGCTTGTAATTTATACAGTTGAATCCTGGTTTTGAAACAAACCTGGTTTTGATTCAGATCCAACAGATTTCTATAATTTTTTAAAACTCCGGACTTTTCATTAAAACGTCAAAAATAAAAAAAAATTGAAAATTGAAAATTCCATTTGAAAATCAAAAATTCCATTAGAAAAAATTAAAAACTCCTATTGAAAAATTGAGTTTCTATTAAAAAAATTCATATTAAAAAATTTAAAATTTCTTTTTAAAAATTTAAAATGCTATTAAAGTCTCGAAAATTGCAATCAAAGATTCAATATATTCTGATTCAATTGGGTTAAAATCGGATTTTTAAAACAATGAGTTCTGTGGAACCGCTGTCAGAATTAAACTCGCCAGTTTTATTCATCTCTAGTTATATATAGTATAACTCTTCAATGAATAATCCAAAATTTTCACTCCCCTCCCCCCCTTTTTTTTTAATAGTTCCCAAATCACGAGGACAACATAGAATGTGATGTGGAGATGGTGACGGATCTCATCAAATCTCATATTCCAGAGGCATATTTGAAGGAAGATATTGGCGGGGAACTTATGTACATCCTACCTCCATTCAACGCTAACCTTTCGGCTGCTTACTTATCACTTCTGCAAGATCTGGATGCCAGAATACATGATTTACACATAGGGTGTTATGGGATTTCTGACACTACTATAGAAGAGGTACACGAGAGTTGGCCTTCTATCAACTTATATATAAGGGATAATGCATCCCTTACAGTGTTATATCTTTATATTATGTGAAGGGACGAATTATTTCTTGTAATACATTCCTTCCTCCCCAGCTCCAGCAGGTCCTGTTAGTAGAGTTAAACACTACAAAGTCATTGTTCAAGCATGAACATTGGAATGGGAGGGGCAGTGGGATATAATAAATGAGTCACTTAATGACATAGTGAGTGATTTTTACCACTGCACAGGATTTATACCACTGCGCCTCCCCATTCTAAATCTAAAGCCTTATGTATTATATAAGGGATTATGCACCATTTACTGTGTAAGGATATTATGCCACCGAGGAGCTCCCTGACCATATAGAAGGATGAGGCCATAGGCCGAGTGCCTTTATACAGGGCAGGGAACTCCCCGGTGGCAAATTATATATTATAATGCAAAGGGGTGCATTATTTCTTATAATACATTAGTATCTATTTCCATAACCCTATTCGCATTTTAAATTCTAACCTTATCCTTATTCCTACCTTACTTTAAACCCCCCAAGCTACCTTCTATAACTTAAACCCAGTAGAAAGGAACATCCAAGCTTAGCATCTATGCAGTTAAACAAATCTTTGTGGAGGAGAAGAGAGACATTGATTGAAGTGACTGGAAGCAGCTCCAGTAGGTTCCGTTAGTGAAGTTAAACACTGAATTGTTCAGGCATGAACACTGGATTGGGAGGAGCTGTGGGATATATGAAATGAGGATATATACCACTGCAGCTCCCATTATAAAACATCACACATATGTATTATATAACAATATATATTTGCAATGCTTTACTTAAAATAATTGTAAATTATTTAATGAATTATTTAAAGGGCATGCCTACCCCAAAAACTAAAATTTAATCCCACACTGGCTACAAACGGACCATGCAATTAAGGTTGGGAGGGGGGAGCTACATTACAGAAAAAGATTTTTAAGGTGGACAAACCCTTAAATTAGTAATTCAAATCTTTGAATTATAATACATAATAGAATTTAATAATTTAAAGTAACTTTTACTTTTACAAGCAGGCTAAGCTTCCCCAACACAAATTCCAGGGTCTGGAAATCAGTCTTCCAAAAGCTGACTTCCATTCACAGAGCCGCAGAAGACTATTCTCCTCTGCTGATGTGTGGCAAATATATAAAACCTACAGCAGCAGAGGGAGTTTCTACTGGCTGGCAAGGGATGGGGCTGTGCAAGTAATGATAGAAGCAGTTTTAGTAAAGGTAAATATGTGTGTCTGGGGGGCAAGGATCTTAACCTACTTGTAAAAGTTTATTGTGAGGGTGGACATGTCCTTTAATAATTATGTTAATAATTTTGCATATATCATTGTTTAAATAAGAAAAAAATATATAATTATATATAAAATATTTATAAAAATGCAGAGTAAATTAATCAAGCTCAAAGAAAGGCATTGTTTATTACTTGTTATCTTTTATTCACTTTCCCTGTAAATAACCTTTCTATTTGCTACCCTAAATATAATAGAGTTTGCAGTGGTGGTAATCTGGCATCACCAGGGTTGAGACTCTAATTAAAACTACAATTTAAGGCTAATGACAGTCACTGCAAAGACATAAATACTTCCTAATTAAGCATGTCTACTTGCAATCTTCTTTACCATATTAATATTGTTATAATGGAACTATAACATTAAAGGGCATGTCCAACCCTCAATTTTTTTTTCTTCTGGTGCATATAGTTGTCCTTCAGGGCCTGATTAAAGTCCAGGAAACTGAAACTTCTTAGGGTGTTATCCATTTCTGTCTCCTCCTGCTCCTCTGAAAGTTTTGTAGCATGAGCAGTGAAGCTTTCCCACCTACCTTCAGCTTCCTTTTGCTGCTGCATCGCGTCTCTGTTAAAAACAAAAATCAGGAAGGAGAAGGAAATCCCCCCTAAACGATATGTTTAAAACACCCAAATCAGCTCCTAAAGGAACTTACCAGCGCTCATTCCCTTGGCTGCTTTCTGCTGCTCTTCTATGCGAAAGCAGCAGAAGGGGCCGGACCGGCAGCCATGTTAGTGATTCACAGATGCGGCTGCTGGTCCAGCCCCACTTCTATTCCGTGGACGGAAGCAAGAGAAGGGGCCTGGGAAAGAAGGCTGGTACAGTAAGTAATTTTAGACAATTTAGGGGTTTTAAACCTAGCAAGGTTTAAGTTTGGGCTACATCATTTTTGTTTTTGGGGGTGGAGATACCTTTTAAAATTGTCTTTGGTTTTCCTTAGCTTCTTCTGCATGTTTTGATTTGCATAACCCCCCACCTCCACCCCCCTTTCCTGATTTTCTTCTTCCATCACTAACTTGTTCCTGTTATGCTAGAACACAAACCAATGCTGAGTAAGGAGAGTTCTGATCACACAATGACCCATCTGTTAATAAAAGTTAGTGCAACACTCATCTAAATAATCTGCATAATATTGTTTCTACACAAAATATAATTGAAGCCTGATTTTACTCAAGTGTATTTAACAGACTTTGAGAAATTCCTACTTTTTACATGCTCATTGTGGGTTAAAAATGTTTACACTGCACATCATATTTTTTTTCTTTGCGGGGGAAGTCACTGCTTACACATTTGATTTTCTTCCATGCAGGTGTTCCTTAAATTAACAGATGGACCTGAGGAAAATGAACAGAATGAACTGTCATGGTCAAATACACAGATGGTGGTTCCAGTACCGAACGATCATAACTTGATAGTGCATGATGATTCTTCCTCAAGCAGCTATGATTTTTCACATCAAGATGGTACAATATAAATTATCGGTTCTTAAACTGTTTCCCTGCTTTCACTATCAATTCAACAAAGTTCTTGCTCCAAAGATGCATTGTCTATTTTTTTTAAATTAATATATATTTGTTTAATATTATGATGCATATCATATATATTTTATTTTTTTAATGTTTTGTAGACCAGCCCCTTACAGAAGCAGGAAAGTCAAGTGGTGCAATTCTGCTTTTTAAACAAATCGTGGCCATTTTCATTAAGAGGTTCCATAATTCAAGGCGAAACTGGAAGGGTCTAATATCCCAAATTATGCTACCTGTCCTTTTTGTAGTTATTGCAATGGGCCTGGGGTCACTCTCCTCAAACAATGTGTCTTATCCAGAACTACTCCTGACACCCAATATGTATGGTACCAATTCCCAGTCTGTTCCGTTTCTGTAAGTATGAAAACTGTGTGTGTGTGTGTGTGATATGTCAAGCATATGTCTTTGAACTACTTTTTGAAACCATTTCTTAATGGGTTGATATTAAACAAAGTGTTAATGTATTTTTAGGAAATAGAATAAAAAACATTGGTTGAGATCAGACTGTAAAATGTGCTGGTTTTCCAGAAGTGCTAAATAAATTGGCATTATAAAGTTAAGTAGAATTCTACAGTATTGCAGAATAACAAAACAAGGCTAATTATAGGCTTGGTATGTAATAAGAATTAATTCCTATTGAAGAAGTAAGAACAAAAGTAAGAATCCTAAGGTTTGTACACACGTAAGATGTGCGAGAGACTTGATCGTTAAGACCAGTCATTAGACAGTCAGTATAGGCAGTTTGCTCAGCATTCTCTGTGGAGAAGGAAGGGGAACATCCATGAGACCCCCCAGCAGCTTCCCAACATCGCTTAGTGGTCTGTCTTTACGTCCTGATAACAGTTTGAGTCACCATACTCCTAACATTGTCAACCAAAGTTGACTGTCGTTGGACATTTGTTGCCTGGCTGCCCGCGTCAGGCTGTGTTGGGCAATGAGAACACAATTCTATAGCTGGGTATAAACAGTACTAATCTTTCAAAGATGACAGACAAAATCTGATTTGTAAGATCGATTGTGACTGCCATAAACCTAATGGTTTCAGCCGACTCACTTTACTTTAGTACAGGGGACCGACTACGGCCAAGGAAATTTTTTTGTTCTTAGCGACCAGTTCCGATGCCGAAACTGAATGTTCATCTTCACTGGAAATGGTTGTTACGGACATACACACATTACACACACATGTTCCCAGCTTAACAAATTGAAGTTCAGAAGGATCACATGGGGGAGGGGAAGCCAAAAACACAAAGCAGGAAATTGCAATAAGGGTAGAATAAAAATAGGTGTCCCTGCATTATGTTGATTTCACGAATGATTATGGCATTACTACAAAATAAATCTGCCATTTTCATTGCCAATCCTGCTCATTACCACATTGTATTTTTGATTTGGAAAATAAAAATACAGAAACTCCAGAGTCCAGATTGATATTTTGATGCCTGCTTCTACAATAACCAATGAGATACATATCCAAAATGATTGATAAATGATTGCAATCTGCAATATACTGAAATCATGTTACAATACAGTGTTTTACTTACAAGATGTAATCTCTACTTATTTCTAGCACTTTGGGTCATAAAACACAATAGGATTACACGTTAAAACATTATTATAAAAAGTGAATTTATTTTCTACTTCTTATCCTTTCATTTTATTTATTCTAAGGCTGTTTAATCAAACGTCTTATGATCTAATGTTGGCAATGGATTCATTCCCTGGCATAGATAACTCATGTTTGGACATTAATAGGTAAGGATTCTTCTCGTTCCTAAACTGTGGTATAAAGTAGTAATTATCCATCACCTCTGTAGCACCTTAGCTAACCCCACTTATATTAAAAGTGTTATTAGTTCCTAAATGTAAATAAATACCCAGATAAGTTAAACATGATTCTTCAATATGGTAAACAAAATCTCATCATCTCAAAACAACGAGAAAATTTTGATCACCTTGACCTGCATCTGGTTTTGTTTTTTTGTTTTTTGTTTTTGTGCATTTGTTTGTTTTGACACCTTGAGCAGTAGTGATGAGTCATGGGTTTGAACATGGTTTTGATTCAGAACTGCCAGCTTTAAAATTCTGATCTGACTCAGAAATTGATGCAAAAATTGAATATTAGAAAATTAAATTTAAAACTTTGATTCAAATCAAATTTTTGGAACTCTAGTAGGTTCTGTGGAATCATTGACGGAACGGAACTTGCTTGCATAGTGTAGAGCATTTACCTGTTCGTTTTTTTATTCTGAATAAAATAAGGTTACTTGGTTTTCTGAATGATGCTGCATTGAAAGTAATTACATGTTAACCCCCTACTGTTTCAAATTTAAACTCTGCAAACTCATTTGTTATTCCAAAAATCACAACGTAAAGGACAACAATACCCTCTGATACACACCCCCTCCTTTTGAAACTACCCAGTGTGAGGACCTAAACCGCTAGGTCCTCAACCCTGGATTCAGCTTCTAAGGGTACATACACACGTGTGATCACGGGGGCCGACCCGTGATGCACAATGTGTATGCATGACCATTTCGGATGACAATCGTGCCGTGTATGGGTACTTTGTTGACTGAAACACCTCGCTACACGATCTGCCTGTTGAATCCTTAACGACCCCTGACCGAATGGCTGTTTTAGCCGGCAAAGTGCACATACAAGCACTAATGTCATCTGAAACTGCTGCGCATACACATTGTACATCAAAGGTCGGCCCCCGCAATTGCATGTGTGTATGAGGCTTAACTCCCTTCCCTTCACCTGATGCTTTACCAAGAAGGCATGCTTCTTCAACAGTGTCTTACTATCGCACTGGCGATATCAACTTCAACAGGTAAGTGCAGGAGCTAAACCCAGGGGTGTGGACATAAACTGCTAGCTCCACACCCACTTTATGATCGATGTTATGGTGTAATCTGGCTAGGGAATGTTGCAGGAAATAACCGCTGGACTGGAAGAAACTGCTGGACAGGAAGATGTTAAAGCCAATTTGATGTTTGTCGGCTTTAACAACTAAAACAGTGAATGGCCAGTTTTATACTGTGATATATCTATACTGTCTTTATTTATTTTTAGAATAGTAAACAGCAATCTTTTGGCTAAAATACATTTTCCCTGAAGTATAAACCAGATATTGCTGATTAAAAGGATACATAACATGCCCTTTACAGCATCATTTTATATACAGTATATATTGGGGACCTTAGATACCCTATAAAGTGATCTGTAACTTGGTTTTTATAATTAGCCTGTGAAATATCTTTAAATAGTGAATATCGTTATGTAATATATTGCATACTATTTTTCAGCAATTGCATTAATAAAAGCAGTCTGGGTCCATGGACATACTCTGGTAACCAGAAAGATGACTATCTTTCTTGCAATTGTTCAACTGGTAAAACGGTAGGTAGAACCAACCAGGTGAGATTTATATTAGGCATTTTAATAAATGTAATGCAATGATGTGACTTCCGTATAAGGTAGGCGACTTTCCTTTATTAAGGTAGTGCTGACTTTCCTGTATTAAAGGTAGTGCTGACTGTCCTGTATTAATGTAGTGCTGAGTTCTGTATTAAAGTGTATAAAGTTGGGGCTACTTTCCTGTATTTAGGTATTGCTGACTGCTGTATTTAAAGTAGTGCTGACTTTCCATATTAAAGTAGTCTGACTTTCCTTTATTAAAGGTAGTGCTGAAGTTCCCATATTAAGGTGGTGCTGACTTTCCTGTATTAAGGTAGTGATGACTTTCGATTTAAGGTAGTGCTGAAGTTCTATATTAAAGAGTAGTGCTGACTTTCCTGTATTAAAGGTAGTGCTGAAGTTCCATATTACAGGTGGTGCTGACTTCCTGTATTATAAGTAGTGTGACTTTCCTCTTTTAAGGGTGAGGTCACACTGCAACGTACAGGAATCGCGCACCAAATTGTGAGCGGTATTGCACGCGATTGTTGTGCGCGATTCTTGTGCGTTTTGCATTCACATTTTGCACATGCGTTTTTGCCTTTTTGCGTTTGGAAACGCATGCGTTAATGCCCAAAAAAGGTTGAACGCATGCATTACCAAAACGAACGGACACGCAATCGCATGCGCATCGGAAATCGTGGGAATTTTAGCGTTCCCGCCATTTCCATTTTAGCAAAATCGGGGCGCAAACGCGCGAAAAACGCACTAGTGTGGCCTAGCCCTAAGGTAGTGCTAACTTTCCGTATTAAAGGTAGTGCTGACTTACCGTATAAAGGTAGTGCTAACCCGTATTAAAGGTAGTGCTGACTTTCTGTTTAAAGGTAGTGTGACTTTCCTGTATTAAAGGTAGTGCTGTTACTGTAAAAGGTAGTGCTGACTTTTCTGTATTAAAGAGTGCTGACTTTTATGTATAAAGGTAGTGCTGACTTTACTGTATTAAAGGTAGTGCTGACATCCCTGTATTAAGGTAGTGCTGAATTTCCGTATTAAAGGTAGTGCTGACTTTCTGTATTAAGGTTAGTGCTGACTTTACTGTATTAAGGTAGTGCTGACATCCCTGTATTAAAGGTAGTGCTGACTTTTCTGTACTTAAGGTAGTGCTGACTTTCCTGTATTAAGGTAGTGCTGACATCCCTGTAATAAAGTAGTGCTGACATCCCTGTATTAAAGGTAGTGCTGACGTTCCTGTATTAAAGGTGGTAGTGCTGACTTTCCTGTATTAAAGGTAGTGTTGACCCGCTCCTACCCAGCAGTTTCCAGCACTTAAAAGAGACATAACAGGAGAGGCACAAGGAGCAGGGATGTAAGGTAAGGATTTTTTTTTGTACAGTGGGGCCAGTAGTTGGTAAGATTTTAGTTTGGGGGGGGTGGGGACATGCCCTTTAAGGTAGTGCTGAGTTTTCCTGTATTTAAGGTGTGTGACTCTGTTATTAAAGGTAGTGCTGACTTTCCTGTATTAAAGGCAGTGCTGACTTTCCGTATTAAAGTATTGCTGACGTTTCTATATTAAAGGTAGTGCTGACTTTCCTGTATTAAGGTAGTGCGATTCCGATTAAGTCGTGTGATTTCCTGTATTTAAGGTAGTGCTGATTTTCATTATTTAGGTAGTGCTGACTTTCCTGTATTAAAGGTAGTGGCTGACTTTCCTGTATTAAAGTAGTGCTGACTTTCCCTTTATAAATGTAGTGCTGACTTTCCTGATTAAGGTAGTGCTGATTTTCATTTATTTAAGGTAGTGCTGATTTTCATTATTAAAGGTAGTGCTGACTTTCCTGTATTAAAGTAGTGAGGACTTTCCCTTTATTAAATGTAGTGCTGATTTCCTGTATTTAAAGGTAGTTCTGACTTTCCTTTATTTAAGGTAGTTCTGACTTTCCTTTATTAAAGGTGTGCTGACTTTCTGTATTAAAGGTAGTGCGACTTCCTTTATTTAAGGTAGTGCTGACTTTCCTTTATGTAAAGGTAGTGCTGACTTTCCGTATTAAAGGTAGTGCCTACTTCCTTATTTAGGTAGTGCTGACTTTCCTGTATTAAAGGGTAGCGCTGACTTTCCTTTATTTAAGCTAGTGGCTGACTTTCCTTATTAAAGGTAGTGCTGCTTTCCTGTATTAAGGTAGTGCTGACTTTCCTTTATTTAAGGTAGTGCTGACTTTCCTGTATAAAGGTAGTGCTGACTTTCCTGTATTAAAGGTAGTGCTGACTTTCCTGTATTAATGGTGTTCTGACTTTCTGTATTAAAGGTAGTGCTGACTTTCCCTTTATTAAAAGTAGTGCGACTTTCCTGTATTAAAGGTAGTGCTGACTTTCCTTTATTTAAGGTAGTTCTGGCTTCTTATTAAGGTAGTGTGACTTTCCTTTAATAAGGTAGTGCTGACTTTCCCTTTATTAAGGTAGTGCGTCTTCCTGTATTTAAGGTACTGCTGACTTTCCTGTATTAAAATGTAGTGTTGGACTTTCCTGTATTTAAGGGTGAGGTCACACTGCAACGTACAGGAATGCGCAACAAATCGCGAGCGTTATCGCGATTCTTGTGCGTTTTGCGTTCGCGTTTTGCGCATGCGTTTTCGCCTTTTTGCGTTATGGAGACGCATGGTTTAATGCCCAAAAAATTGTGAACGCATGCATACCAAAACGTGAATGGAGGCGCAATCGCATGTGGCATCGGAAATCGTGGTAATTTTCGCGTTCCCACAATTTCCATTTTAGAGCAAAAAAACGCGGGCGCAAAACGCACGAAAAACGCGCTAGTGTGGCCTAGCCCTAAGGTAGTGCTGACTTTCCTATATTAAAGTAGTGCTGACTTCCGTATTAAAGGTAGTGCTGACTTTCTGTATTTAAAGGTAGTGCTGACTTTCCTGTATTAAGGAGATGCTGACATTCCTGTATAAAGGTAGTGCAGACTTTTCGGTATTAAGGTAGTGCTGACGTTCATGTATTAAAGGTAGTGCTGACTTTTCTGTAATTAAGGTAGTGCTGACCCTGCTCTACCAGCAGTTTCCAGCACTTAAAAGAGACATAACAGGAGAGCCACAAGGAGCAGGGATGTAAGGTAAGGATTTTTTTTTTGTACAGGGGGCCAGTAGTTGGTAAGATTTGAGTTTGGGGGGGGTGGACATGCCCTTTAAAGTAGTGCTGACTTACCTGTATTAAAGGTAGTGCTGACGTTCTATATTAAAGGTAGTGCTGACTTTCCTGTATTTAAGGTATTGCTGAAGTTCCTATATTAAAGGTTGTGCTGACTTTCCTGTATTAAGGTAGTGTTGACTTTCCTTTATTTAAGGTAGTGCTGACTTTCGTGTATTAAAGGTAGTGCGACTTTCCGTATTAAAGGTAGTGCTGACTTTCCTGTATTAAAGGTAGTGCTGACTTCCTTATTAAAGGTAGTGCTGATCTTCTGTATTAAAGGTAGTGCTGACTTTCCCTTTATTTAAGGTAGTGCTGACTTCTGTATTAAAGGTACTGCTGACTTTCCCTTTATTTAAGGTACTGCTGACTTTCCTGTATTAAGGTACTGCTGACTTTCCTGTATTAAATGTAGTGCTGACTTTCCTCTATTAAAGGTTGTGCTGACTTTCTTATATTAAAGGTAGTGCTTGATTCCTTCCTTATTAAAGGTAGTGCTGACTTCCTTATTTAAGGTAATGCTGATTTTCCTTTATTAAAGGTTAGTGCTGACTTTCCTATATTAAAGGTAGTGCTGACTTTCCTGTATTAAAGGTAGTGCTGACTTTCATGTTTAAAGATAGCGCTGACTTCCTTTATTAAGGTAGTCTGACTTTCCTTATTTAAGATAGTTCTGACTTCCTTATTAAAGGTAGTGCTGACTTTCCTATATTAAAGGTTATGTGCTGACTTTCCTATATTAAAGGTAGTGTATTGACTTTCCTTTTACTGATAAAGGTAGTGAGAATTCCTATATTAAAGGTAGTGCTGACTTTCCTGTATTAAAGGTAGTGTGAATTCCTTTATTTAAGGTGGTGCTGACTTTCCTGTTATTAAGGTAGTGATGACTTTCGTATTAAAGGTAGTAGTGCTGACTTTCCTGTATTAAAGGTAGTGCTGACTTTCCTTTATTTAAGGGAGTGCTGGGGGGATAGGGGGAATCTTATAGTTAAAGGGTTTAAAGCTAGGGGGAGGGAATCCTGAGAGGGAGGGAGAGGGAGGGGGAGAAGGGCTGCAGTACGCATGCCAAACTTCTCCCGGAGGCCAAGTAGGAGGCAGAGTACTATATGGACTCTGCTATCCTCCTGGTGGGCAGTTTTTGGGACTTTGGGGGGGGACTACAGGAGAACCATATGGAGCTGGGATGTGAGGTAAGGATTACACTACACTACATGATGGGGCCAGTAGTTGGGGGGATTATAGTTTTGGGGGTGGACATGCCCTTTAAGGTAGTGCTGACTTTCATGTATTAAAAGCAGTGCTGACTTTCCTGTATTAAAGGTAGTGCTGGTGACTTTAAAGACAGCTGCCAGAGTGACGGGCTGTAAGTATGTCTCTGATTCTTTTTTTTAGAAATATAACTCGGTGGTTTGTGGTTGGGGGTGAGCAGCGGTGGCCTACAAGATATTAAAAGTTTTTTTAAGAAAGGTGGTTGGGCACCCATAGAGGAACCCAGAGAGTGAGGGGAAGAGTGGGGGGAAGAGCTTTCCTGCACATACCACTTTCCTCTCAGAGGACAAGGAAAGGTCCAAAACCTTTCACACAGGAACACACCTCCTATTCTTTTGTTTCCTGGACTTTGGGCAGCCATTGCAGGAGAACCATAAGAAGCAAAGATGTAAGGTAATGATTTTTTTAAACTACACAGTGGGGCCAGTAGTCGGTTAAATTTTAGTTTGGGTGGTGGACTTACCCTTTAAAAATATAATTAAGAGAGATGAGCTGTCAGAAATCCCCAAATGCTTAAGCTTACAAATCCCTGCATGTGTGACTAGAGATGGTAGCCATAGTCAGTTATGGGCTGCAGACAAAAGAATTGTTGGCAGTCAGCTACAGCAGGATCATATTAATGACAGCTCACCACTTGTAACAGCAACATCCCATCGAGGTAGCGGTATGCCATGGGCAATCTCAGGATTTTTAAGGGATGAATTCCTTAAAGGGTTGTCATGAGCAGAAGTGTGTGCATTGCACCATTTTTCATAGCTGCTCCGAATCTCCGATGTTATAGTGAACCATCAATATAATGTTTATCCCCTTTTTTGCTTCTGGAATAATTTTTCTCCTTAATATAAAATATAAGAATATAAGAAGTTACCTAAGAATCCCATGATCAATTTACAGTATGAGGTATAGGTATGTATATATGTGATCATTTTCATACCTGTCCCCAAAAAAGTAACACTTAGGGCTAGGCCACACTAGCACGTTTTTCGCGCGTTTGCGCCTGTGTTTCTGCTCATGATTGCTCCTGCGTTTTTTTGGTAAAACGGAAAGCTCAGGAACGCGAAAATTCATGTAATTTCCGATGCGCATGTTATTGCGTGTCAGTTTGCATTTTGGTAACTCATTCGTTAACCATTTTTGGTGCATTAACGCATGCGTTTCCATAACGGAAACCGCCGCGATTTGGTGCATTGTAGTGTGGCCTTGGCCTTACTGTTCATGTCTGTATCTTGGCTCCCATTGTTTTAATCCCCTTGCACTTTCTGAAGACCTCAAGGTTCCAGAACTGCAGATAACCATAACCATATCAAATCAAAATAAAAGAAACGTTTTTAAGTGCGATTATATATTCAATTACTTTAACTATAACTATAAGCCAGCAGAAAGTAACATTTTAATATCTGTTTAAAGATAGCATTTCCTTTTTTTCTCATATTATAAAGGTCTGTTTTGTAAATTTCAGCACTGGTTTTGGTATAACCCAAAATCTAACAGTTCTTAATCACCTTCAGTCTCTTGTACCACCTTGCAAAGTTCTCTTTAACTTCTGTCTGTTCCAAGGCTATTGATAGTTAATGCCTGTAGACGTTTTTTTTTCTGCATATAAATTAGAGGAGAACATTGATTTCTCCCTGTACTTGAACTGAGGATATAGCAAAGCTTACACATGCTTGAGGTTCTCTGCTTCTAACTAGCAACCCTAGACCAATAATGGAATGTTGTGTACAGTTTTGAAATTGACTTTAACACATTCTTTTCCGTGTGAGCTCTCAATACTTTTCAAACATTCACAACAAAACTGTTTACTTTTTTCTTTCTAGAAAACTTGGTAGCCTAATGTCACATCCAACCAACTAAGGTGATGGATACATTTGATGCCCAAAAACATTTCTTATATTTTTTCTGCATTAGTTAAAAGAGAAAGATCAATTTTACCAACCGAGTTTCCCTGAAGGAGTTAACTAAAGATATGCAAAACCTGGGATTTCCTGGAAGCAGAACACAGATCCTTCACTAAGAGTGACAATTAATCGATACTGTTCAACAAATTAAATTGGATCTGCAGCTGAATATCCGAGAGGCCAGCATTGACATGTTGCTGATGCTCTGATTAATTAGAAGTAGAATGCAAGGGGTTTAAGCACCAGGAGATTTTGGAACACCCACAAGCCAAATGCCTAAAGTTCAGCTTCTCTTAATTAGAATTGCTATGTTTTACTTTCTGGAATGTTTAGGTAATTATTTTATCTTTGCTTTTAATCGTGTAGAAGTTTGTGGACACTGTACCATTCAGATTCTGTCAATAACCAAGTTGAAATAGCCGTGGTTCAGCTTCATTTATGGAGCCTGCATTTGTGTGGTTGTTTTTAGATTTTTACAAATTACTGCCATTTTGTAACATGCTTTTATCAGGGCTTGTCAGGCATTTTTAGTCTAATAGCAGCATAGACTGCAGTAGTCTGAGCTTTGTACAGCAGGTGGAGAAACCCATTAAAAGGGATCCTGTGATCTCCATACAGGTGGACAGCACACCCCCTCCTTTAAAATGCTGATCATGCTTCTAGCTTCAGTCTGTTGTAACCAAAGGTCCAGCAGTATAAAGGGTGGATTTTCTTGCTAGTACTGTGATTCGCCAGAATTTTGGGGTCTGCCTCTAGGTTTAAGGTTGGAGCATGCTCACTGGTGGAACAGAGCATCAACAGCTGCATCATAAGCCCTGCTCTTTAAGTTTTAAAGCTAGCCACAAACCTATCTGTTGTATTCAGTTAGTTCAACTGGACTTAAAGTTTATTTCTTGAAGACGTTTTGCTAGTCATCCGACTGGCTTTCTCAATTCAGAATGACTTGTACAAGAATCTGTGGCAATTATGTACCCTGGAAAGTCCCAATTAGCATATCACAAGCATACAAGCATATCTTGTACAAGTCATTCTGAATTGAGAAAGCCAGTCGGATGACTAGCAAAGCGTCCTTAAGAAGTAAACTTTAAGTCCAGTTGATCTAACTGAAAATAACATGACCTGGATGAGTGAGAACCTGTTGAGTGAGTGCATGTTCAAAGTTAGGAAAACTGAAGAGTAGGAGCTGTCTGTGAGTCATCTGGATGCCTGCAATTTTCTTGTCCTTTTGGCATGCGCAGGGTAGCACTTTTGCACATTTTGCCTTTTTGACCATGTCTATTAACATTTAAATTGCATGAAGAGCTCAGAAATCTAGCATTTTGTGTCCTGTCCTGTTTAATGGTGGTAGGGCTCTTTTATGACAGCGCATATGAGGTAATGCCTGACTCCTGAGAACATAATGCAAATCTGTGCATATATGTCCAGGGCAGTGGCAGATGAAATTATAGTAGTCAATGCACATTATCAAGACGTTGTCACAAATTCTGCATGTTTTGCTTTAGTTAAATTAAATTTAGTTGCAATATTGGGAAGTTTGTGAATAGTCATGTTGCACGTGATGTCAAATAATTGAAAACCGGAATTGTGAGGGAAAAAAAACAGGTCGTAAGCACATATAAATGATAAGATGGGATTGAAGTATAATATGAGGCGTGATACACTTATTGCATTTCAGAGTAAGGGGCAGGAAGTTGCAATAGCAGCTCTTGGTGCATTACCCGGTATGATTCCAAGACAACAGAATTCTGGTTGTTGGACGAAATTACTAGTTTTGGCGTTGAACCTCCCCACTCCTATTCAGGCTTTGTTTCTTTATTTTAACATGAATAGCCTTTTTGATACCACTTTTGAACCAATCCTGTTCTTGGCCAAGATATTGACATTACAATCTTCAAAAGTATGTCCCTTTTTCTTAAGATGTAGGTACACGAGTCCTGACCCGAAATTTTAAAATCCCACCTCAAAATTAGACATTGAAATTTCTTTAGCAAGACTGCAATTTTGCAAAAGACTACATTTATTGTGGTAGGAGGTTCATCGTGTGGTTCAAAGTGTGTTAAGCACCTGTACTAGTTTGCCAAACATTTTACTAGTGTTTGAGTGGATGCCAATGCCAACCAATTTACCAATGCCAGGTTGCCCAATATTTAACCAGTGTCTGGGTGCCATACGTTTTATCAGTGCCAACTTGCCAATGGCAACCATTTTACCAGTGTCTGGATGCCATCCATTTTACCTGTAAAGTACCAGATTGCCATGCATTTTACCAATGTCTATGTGCCAACCATTTTATCAATACCAGTTTTCCAAGTATTTAAGAGTCTTTGTGCCAACAAATGTACCAGTCTGTGTGCCAACCTCTGGCCAAACATTTTACTAGTGACTGTGCCAAGTATTTTTCCTGCATCTGCAGGCCAAGCATTTACCAAGTGTCTGTGTTATGTGTGTGAGATGATCTTTCACATAAGAGATATTAGAGATAACCACTGTGTTCTGCGTCTTTAATATTTTGCAAAGGATCACTCAGTATTCAAGTTCATTTTCAGGTGAAGAGACCTAACAGTGTGCCACAGAGGGGAATACAATGCTATAAATATCTGAGCAAAGGTCAATCTTCTGCCTCTGAACTGCAATATTGATGCGTGTGCAGGAAAGTTATGTTCGATAAGATCAGACAGAGACTTCATACAGTCATTGTCTTGATTCAACTTGAGATGCATTAGTAGGTGTTGACCCCAGTGAATGCAATCTGAATGCTGCTTTGTGAGAGCATCCCTATGGGGAAGTTCTATATGACCTTCCATTACAGTTTGCTTACTATTTAAAACAAGAAACATTGTCAGCTATTTCTGTGTTTATATTTTTCAGGAAGTCGAGGAGAATTGTTATTTCTAGTTATTTTTCCTCTCATCACAAGACTGCGTAATTTTAACTGAAAATGGTCAATTTGACATTCTTTCAGGATTCTTGTTTTTTGCCTATTCATCAATGTTGCCGTTTTTCCCCTAATTATAGTTTAACAGAGTGTCTTAAAGATTTTTCAGTCTGTTTGATCTTCACGATAGGAATGAGTATTCCCCTTATCTTGCATGTTCCTCTGTGGCCACCTACATTTTACATTTTTACTTTGGAATGTATTTAATAGTGGGGACTGGAATCCAAGGAACCATTTGTATATACAAACAACAGCTGTAGTGGTACATGCATGTTTTGGTATCTTTAGTCTAGACTGAGACTATTGTCTTCTATTTTATGCCATTTGATACTTATATCCAGTTTTATATATTGGAATTTTTTATCTTTTTATGCTGTATTCTGCTCAATTTATGTTGTTATTATACTGCACTGTGTAACTTTGGGGTCTTATTAGTATTCCTGTTTTTGCCAGTTGTGTGCCAGGACGAAGTAAACCACTTGGAAAGATCCTCCCCCTCTGTGTATCCATTGGGCAGAATGGACAACTACAAATCAGATGGACGGGTTCCTGTGGGACGGGAACTCGGAGGCTGTCGGCCTAACTGAGGAGTGTGTCTTGAGGAAGTCCTGTTTTGAGACCGGGAGGAGGTTATTGATGTTGATAGCTGTTTTGGACCTGGTGGCTGTTGTGAAGTCCGGAGGTAACCTGGCTGAGGGAGGATTGAGTACACTGTGGTGCAATGTGTACGGGCGCGATTATTAATGTACTGTTTACACTTTCCATCTTGTTATTCACAGACATTATATTGGACTATTGGAGCACTCGGCCCTAAAGTGGGCCTGTGACCTACTTATTTATATTGGATTCCTCACACATGTTTTATACTTTTTGCGGGATCTATGTTATGTCTATATAGATTATTGTATGTGTATATATTGATTAAAGGGAATATTACGGTTTTATTTGTTTCAAAAGTTTTTAACCCAATTACCTCTGTTGGATTTCCAAGGAACCATTTGCACAGTGAACTGCAGCAAAGTTTCAATTTAGACGACATACAGGAAAATCCGTGAGTCCTGTCTCCATACAGTGAGAGCAGTCAGTATTTGTTTCTGAACCACACAACATTTAACACCGAGTGCAGTGGATAATTGCATTATTATATAAAAATCGCAACCTGTATTTGCACCAAGCACAATAGGAGGTAGTGTTATAACTTTTCCGCTGTTAGAATTACTGCATCGTGGGATCCCGGTCAGGTAAGAAACATAGGGATGATGCGATACTTACCTTCCAAGCTCCACTTCCAGGTACTCACTTGATTTACTACATTGCGGGAACCTGAAGGGTATGCCTCTGTTTTATAGACATTCGTTTTTGCGCAATTAAAATGTAAAAAAAAAGTTTTCGGAAATAGAAAACAGCGCAGGCCCTGGAAATAATGAGTTAAACCTACGCTAACTAGATATTGCATCTCCGCCCACAGTTTATGCCTCCTTTCAATAGGCTGTAAGTTTTGCACTACAAACTTAGTCGTAGGCAAATATACGCTTTTGTGTCTTTATAAATATGCACCTGGAAAGCAAAGTAGGTGATCTGCAACAACCTCTGATTGAATGCTGCAGTTTAACAGCACAGGCAACACATTTCACTTTTTTTAAATGAAGAGAGACAGTAGCAGGGTTGTTCAATAAAAGTTCTTATCATTTAAAATGGTGCTAATTTTGCCCCAACTAATCAGATGTTAGCTTTCAAATGTTAAATAAGATCTGATTGGTTGGGGCAAAATTAGCACCATTTTAAATGATAAGAACTTTTATTGAATCTCCCTGTAGCTCTCCTTTAACTTTTTTATTTCTGGTCTCTGAGGAAGCGCCGCTCGCGCTGTGGAATGCGTAAGACTGTTTCCCCCCCTTTAGTAAACTTGTGGTTTGTGTCCTACCTTTTTAATGATGTACAGTAAAGTTTGTTGCATTATATACCCGTGGCCTTGATTGTCCTGTAAACAGAGCGGTCTACCTCTGAACATTTGGTTGCGAGATTGGCTGGCCCTGACGTGAAAGGAGCAACCTGCACGCTGGGACACGAGACCCCGGTACGACTGAGGCGAATGTGGGAGCGCTTCTGTGTCGTTACTCTGTGTGTGTGTTTCTTCTTTACCCCTTGTTTTTAGAGACTGGCAAGTTGGTGGATAGTAACAAACAGTAGGCAGAAATCTTAAAGGAGTATAAAACTTAAAGGAATAGTTCACTGAAAAAGTGAACTATTCCTTTAATGCATTGATTGAGGAACAGGAGGTTAAGGATCTATGGGTTGCTTCTTCCTAGCTCGTCCATCCCAAAGAATTTGCCATCTTAGGTTAAAAAGCAGAAGAGGACAGCTCAGCAGTAGCATGTATGGGGGCAGGTGGTAATAATAGAGGACTATTAAATGAGACACACCTCTTCCTCGAGTCCATGTGGAGTGGCTTTACTCTATGAGGATGGCTGGAAGATCCCCCGCTGAACAAATCACTGTGTTAAATGGGAGGAAGAGTCTGCCTTCTCCAGGGACCAAAAGATGGAGCTGATCACCATGTAAATTTATTAATAAGGATTTAAAAATACATCCATAAGAAACAAAAAATCTATACTATCAGTTTGCTAGGGAATAGCTGGGCACTTCATCAGAGGTCATGTGATAGATTGTGTAGACAGATTATTGGGTGGGGCTGGGAATGACCTAACCATCTTGGTTCACAATGGTGCCTATCGCAAAGTTAGCGGAGGAGGAGAGGTCCTTAAAAATGACTTCCAGGGGCCAAGTTAAAAGTAAGGACCTCCAGGGTAGTATTTTTACCCATGCTACTCTAAGCATGCAACGAGAGCTTAGCAGTATTAATGCATAGTTAAGAGGTTGGTGTAAGGAGATGGGATTTGGGTTTTTAGAGAACTGTTGGCTCCAAGCTTTTAAGTAGGAATGGACTGCATCTCAATGATGATGGTGCAGCTGTTTTGCGGGAGATGATGGTTGGAGGAGATTTTAAATTAGGCGTGGGTGAAGAGTATTTTGGAGTACAAAGGGGTTTATAGAGGGGTAAGGGATCAGGGTGCTAATAAGTTAATGGAGGGAGGAGAGCACAGAGGATAGTGAGGCATATACGTCAAAGGTGGGAAATATAGGTTAAACTAAGATGTATGTTTACAAATGCAAAGAGTCTGGCTCAAAAAACTGGGGAACTAGAACGAATAGCTTTAAATAAAAGCTATGCGATGGGTATAGCAGAAATATGGTTAAATGATTAAAATAAATTTGTGGTAAATGTAGAAGGATATTTCTTGTTTAGACATGATAAGTAAAAAAGAAAGGATATGTATGTATGTTAAACAAGACAAATCTAAAAGATGGAATAGATGGGGGGTGTTTATAAAGCAGAAACAATATGGGTGGAGCTGTGTACAGGAAGCAAGAAGGTGGGTAAATTAATTGTGGGGGTTTGTTCTTTGCCACCAAATGCCAGTGAGGATGTTGAAATTCACCTATATTTGCAGTTGGCAAAGGCTGTAGGTATCAAGTTCCTAAATTTCCAAATGAGCATTTTATTTCACTGAGTGTAGGAGTTTCTACTAGAAAGGATGTGTTGTTAGATCTGGTAATATCTAATAAACCTGAGCTCATTATGGAGATGAATGTAATGGGAAGCTTAGGGAACAGTGACCATGGTATATTGTCATTTAAAATAGGTTGCAAAAAGCAAAAGTACACTGGGTTAACAAAACTTAACTTTGGTAAATTTTATGCTGTTAAAGAACCACTCCTGCTCATAGACTGGGGGGAATATTTTCTTAGGTAAGGATGCTGAACCGAAGTGGACTTTTAAACGGGTCCGCTCCAGCGTGGGTTTATGCTCAGGTAAAAAGGAAAATGGAAAGAAAGAGAATGGCTTTTGGAATTTTAAAAGGAGTGCAAGAAAGCAATTAAATAAGCTAAAATAGAAAAGGAAACACAGATAACTGAACAAAGCAAAACCAACCCCAAAATGTTTTTAAAGATATCAATAGTAAAAGGAGGACAGGGAATGTGGGACCATTTAATAATGGGGCTAAAATGGTTATAGGGGATGCTGAAACGCCAGTGACTGTAATAATACAATAATACAAAGGTACACATGAGCAATATTCACCCTGGATGACAAAGGGTATAGTATGGAAACATACAAAGTTAATATCAGTAAAGCCCCATTACCTGATGAAATACATTCTCTGATCTTAAAGGGTATTTCCACCCTAAAATACATATTTTGCTTCATTGTAGCCTCCCCTCTCCCAGCCCCAACCACTTTGTCCATTTGTAAAAAAAAAAAAGCAGATAACTTACTTACCCGCCTTCGTTCCCTTGGCCTCTGCCCGTAATGTAATAGGCTGAGATGCGGCTGACAGCTATTGGGAACGCCTCTGGAACGAAGGCTGGTAAGTAAGTAATCTGCTATTTTTTTAACAAATGTACAATGTGGTTGGGGCTGGGAGAGGGGAGGCTACACTACAGAAAAAGGATTGGACAAAAGACTTAAAAACCAGCGCAATGTATCTGGATGGAGGGAGGCAGGGGGGGAATCGGCTTCACAGCGCATGACTGAAAACCTATGGGAGACAACTCCTACTCTTCACTTTCCTGGACTTTGGTTAAGCACTGCAGAAGAACTATAAGGAGCAGAGGAGTAGGATAATAATTCTTGAACACTACACAGTGGGACCAGTAGTGGGTTAAATTTTAGTTTTGGGGGTGGACATGCCCTTTAAGAGAGCTTAGGGACTTAGTCCAGTTTTATCTAGACTAGACACTGTTCCTTATCTTTTCAGATTCACTTTTGTCTGGTGATGTGTCTCTGTAGTGGAAAAAAAGCCAATATAATACCAATATACAAAGAAGGTAATCATTCACATCCTGGTAACTATAGACCGGCAGTTGCAGAAAAGATACTAGAAACTTTGTTACAGGGTTATATTTCTGACTTTGTTTACTGATCTTATAACTAGTAGTCAGCATGAATTTATTAGAAATAGATCTTGTCAGACAAACTTGCTTGGTTTTTATGAAGAGGTGAGTAAGAATTTATGTTCTGACATAGCAGTGGATGTAGTATACTTATGTATAAACTGAAGTCTGAAAAACATTTTTACATAGGTAGAGAATTGGTTGTTGGATCGCAAACATTAAAGGGCATGTCCACCCCCAAAACTATACTTTAACCCACTACTGGCCCCACTGTGTATTGTTGATAATTCCTTACCTTACATCCCTGCTCCAAATGGCTGCCCTGCAATGTCTCTGCAAGTTCAAAAAAGTGAAGAGCAGGAGCCTGACTGTGTCCCTAAAGGTTTCTGCCTTGTACAGCCTCAAATTGGAGGCGTTTGAGTGTCAAGGTAATAGAGAGAGTCCCCTCCCCTTTAAGAGGGGTTGACTTTCTTAGGCTTATAGGGAAAAGAGAGGTATTTTGGATTTTCCAATTGCAAACAAGACAACCATTGTGGTTGAACTCCCGGTGGGATGTCACCCATTTCATCTGATTCTTTTGAGAATAATATGGTGTTTTTATCTAGTACCTTTGAGTACTATAGACATTGTACAAATGTATGTTTTCTTTTATCTATGATAATGTATACCTGAAAGGGTTAATGTTACCCTGGACACCCCCCCCGCTGATATATATGGGGGGGAGTGTACATAGAGCATCATCCATGACTAAGGGGGTGTTTCCCCGAAACGCGTTGGATGCTGGGTATCGTGTGTGCTTTTATGATGAATATGTTTGAATAAAGTTTTCTCCATCAAGATCCGGAAGTGCGGCCTACCTTTTGTTTCTGTGTTTCTGCCTTGTACCTTACTTTCCTTCATTCCCTCTAGCGTTCTGTAATGCCTGCAGTCGCATCCGTGATTGGCTGTCTCTCAGCCAATCATGGACGCGGCTGCAGGTCCTGCAGTTCCAGCAAGCAGAGGGACGAGATTACAGCTCCGGGAGAATGAAGGAAAGTAAGTAATGTTAGGATCGGTCTTTTCACAAATAAACATAGGGTTTGCAGGTAGGATAGGGAGCACTATAACATATATAAAAATTGATCAGAGTGTGGATATGCCCTTTTATGGTAAATGGGGCTACAGCTGTGTGGGCTAAAGTTCTATGTGGTGTGCCTCAGGGTTCTCTACTGGGGTTTCTTCCTTTTAATCTGTTTATAAATGACTTAGAAGGGGGCATTGAGAGCAAGGTGTTTGCTGATGTCACAAAACTATGCAGTGCATTAAAAACTTCAAATGATGTGCAATTGCACCAAGCAGATCTAGATAGATTACCAAAATGGGCAACTGAGATTCAAAATTGATATATGTAATGTTATGCATTTGGCGTTTAATCATTAAATGTCTCTATGCTAGGTCAGTCTCTGTTGGAAAAAGATTTGGGGGTTCTATTAGATAACAGACTGATATGTAACAAGCAGCACCAGACACCAACAGCTAGAGCTAACAAGGTATTCAGGCTCATTTACCCAGAGCTGCTATCGCTCTGGGTAAATGCTCCTTTCGCTATTCAATATCGCGTTTGCAAATGCCGGGATTTACCCACTGCGGGATTTTAACACCAGCTATTTGCTGGCGTTAAAACCATGTGCTAAAACTAGCGCAACAGTGATATTGGATGGTGAGCGTCGGATGTGCGAGTGATTTTTGCATAACCCGCGCATCCGATGCTAATATGGATTTAAAGACGCGCTAACCGGTTTTCTTAACTCCATATATTTGCCCAGTCTGGGTAAATGAGCCTGATTGTCTTGTATAATAGGGGAACAGATTCAAGGGAGAAAAATATTATTCTCCCTCCTTTACTCATTTGGAATATCGTATATGCTCAAGTATAAGCCAAGGTTTTCAGGCTCAAAAAAGAGCCTTTAGTCTTAAGAGTGGCAGTTGGTTTTCTTATGAAATAATTTTTCCCTAGAGGCACCCCCCCTTGTTTTTAAGATGTTTTGGGCCTGGCCTGCATGCCACTGCAGATGTTTGGAAACTACAATTTCCAGCAATTAAAGCATGCTTGGAGTTGTAGTTTCCAAACATCTGGAGTGCCAAGGTATTGGGGATTACTGTCCATGTAAAGGGAAACTAATGCCTCAAAACAATACAGAATCAATTTTTGTTAAAAAGATTGCCTTCTGATTCTGTATTGTTTTGAGGCTTTAGTTGCCCTTTAAATGAACTGCAGAATTCCCATACATTAGTCCCATACAGTAATAGCCATACTGGATTTGGCTATTACTGTATAGGATTACTTTATGGGATTACTGTATGGGAATTCTGCTGTCCATTTAAAGGGCAACTTAATCCTCAAAACAATACTGAATCATAAGGCAGTAGTGGTCTTAATTTCTACCCTCGGCTTATACTCAAGTCAGTTGGTTTTTATTTCTTTTTCAGGTAAAAATAGGTACCTCGGCTTATACTTGAATTGGCTTATATTCGGGTATATACGGTATGCGGTGCAGTTTTGGAATCCCATTTTCAAAAGGGATATCTTAGAAATGGAAGGAGTTCAGAGAAAGGCAACTAGAATTATAAGGGGAATGGAGGGGCTACACTACGTAGACAGATAAGACAAGTTAGGGATGTTTACACTAGAGAAGCAGTAATTGAGTGGGGATATGTTTACTATGCTCCCTAGCTTGTTATATTTAACCCATGGTAGATGACTTTAAACCACTCATTATCCAGTAGCTTATGGTTTTTAATTGAAACTAGTATTCATGCTTTTTATGGACTTTTAGACGTTTAGCTAATTAGAGCCCTTTTAATATTGTTCACTATTTTATTCACTCACCTTTAGGATGTTATGGTTGTATTTTATATAAATCTTAAAAAGTATTTATACTTCTTTTTTTTTTACTCCACATCAAAGATCTCTTTGTGAATCGACACCTGTATCTTTTTTATTGCTAAACCTGTTTTTATCACATATCAATTGGAGTGCCTGAGCTTTCCAAGGAGTTCTCGATTGTAGGACCTAACAAACTGACCACTGACCAGCAGTTATGAATGGAAACCATTGAAGATTCTCGTTCTGATATTGATAGAACATCATAACTAGGTCCATGGATTAGAGGGTGGGTGATGGGAGGGGTGTGTGTATTTCCTGCTGTATTTGGATATATTCACATATGTTTGCAGTGTTCACTGTCTTGAGAGCGTCCGGATTCACGGCTGAAACTTTGTCGACAAGTTATTCATGTAATAAAGCTTTAATTACAAGTCCCAGGAGACAAGTTACCTGTACTAATATATAAATATATTAATTGGCCATATAAAAAAAACTCCCTGATTCAGTGTTGCTGTTCTTCCTTTCTTTGGAAGAAATAATCAGTTCTTTTGGCATTAAGTATCACCTATATATTTTTGTAGTGTTGCCCCATAGCCCACCCCCAACTGCTATGTTAGCTTAGTTAAAAAAGCTGCAGAAATATGCATCGCTTTGTTCCCCCATTGTTCAAAAAAGCTGGCAACCACATCTGTGATTGGCTGCCTCTCAGCCAATCACAGAAGCGGTTGCAGTTCCCGCAAGCAGAGGGCCAAGATCAAAGCTCCGGGGGAATGAAGGCATGTAGCTTTTTGCAGCTTTATTGCTTAAACTAACATAGTGGTTGGAGGTGGACTAAGGTACCCTATACTACAGAAAAAAAACATTTTTAAGGTGGAAATACCCTTTAAAATTAGAAGAAAATAATTTTTTTCTAATCGTCAGGTTAGGAAAGGTTTCTTTACAGGAAGAACAGTGAAGGTGTGGAACAGTCATCTAGCAGATTTAATGGCAAGTTCAATAAATAGCTTTAAAATGAGCTCAGGAACTTTCTAAAACGCAAACAAATTAGAAAGGTCCACGATCAGCCATTTAAAGAACAGTCTTTTAAACTATTGAGCTTTTATTTTTGTTAAACCAAAATTAACTGTGTGTGTGTAATGTGCATACACGCATTCTTATAATTATTGGTATTATACCCACTGCAGACTAATAATGCAATGCCAATCCCAGTTATCCTCTGCAAATAATCACAGCTTGCTATGGTGACAGACTCCCATAGGTCTTCTCTAATTTATAAACCTGAAAGGGTACACTGACATATTGTTAATCAGTTTTTTGTTTCCAGTTACCCACTGTCCATATACAAGGAAGGAGAACAAAAAGTGATATTGATTAAAGGCTGGGCATCATTCCCTATTACTCCCATTTTTCCCATGTCCTAATATTTCTGCCACATGTGCACAGTTTATATGCGCAAACATAAACAAAATAATACACGCTGTGTTAAAAGCAAGAAAGAGTCTTTCAAAACAAGACTGATGTATAATTAATGAGCATTAGCACACAAATAATAATTTGAGAAGAAGGAATATTTCTGGAGACTGTCAAACGCCACCTGAAAAAGGAATCAACTCAGATGAATTTTTTTTCATTTGCAGATTATGTCAGGGCTGTGGTTCTGACATATGAAGAATGGAAGCTGTTTATAAATATCCTACCGGATAGATGCACACTGATGTTCAGAGGGGTAACGGGACATTGTGTAAGCAAAAAACAGACCAGTCTGCAACCAATTTGACTACATAAAAATACATTTATGTGATTTTAAAAAAGGAAATATCCACTACTTCCTTACTCCAAAAACTCTTGACTCCTCACTACTTACCTACTTAGCTGTCTGCTTTGCTGTCCTTCTTCTACCCCTGCAGCTGTCAATCACAGATGTGAAGGATGACATCATGGCCAATAAATAACTGCTGCTGACAGGGCTGTCTCCTCTGGGCACGTATATGCTGGTAACAAACGGGTACAGATTTAAGAGGAGGTGGAAACAACTGCTGAAGTGGATGGAAGAGTGCAGGCTGAATATCTAACTTCAGGATGGCTGGGGACGTTAGTCAGTATTGCAAGATCGGGGGTTTCTGGGACAAATAAAGTTTACAATTCATTGGGAGAGGTGGACATGTCTTTAAAATAAATACTTCCCAATCTACTTGTTTCCTGTGTATCATTTCTTTATGAGAATAAAAGTTAAATCAATCCCACCACCCAAATCATGCTATAATTTAATGCACCCTTAATTTAATGTTAAGATACATGATTTTATTTGGTATTTTAGAGAAAATCTGATGGTGCGGTAGAGCCTCATTTCCAACCACCTTGTGTCATGTGCCAGCAGATCCAGAAAGGCTCCCGCTGATTTCTCCTAAATGGAAAAAGTTTATCAGTTATGATATGGCAAACCATGATAGATTCGGTAATAGTATTTATTTTAAATGTATTTCCTTTTAAGCAAGCTGTACCTTACATTGCTTTTTTTTTTCAAACAAAAAAAAACAATAATGCTGGACATATATATTAACACCATATTATTGTTGGACTGTGAAAATAATTTGTCATGATTGTGTAATAACAGTAAAGATGTTTTTTTCTTTATGTCTTATCAGATCAACTGGAAAATAAATGAATTAATTAATTACTATGAGCAAACCATTGAGCTCAAAAGCCGTGTTCCAAATGCAAGGTCACTTAACTCCAAAGTGACTTTTATTATATGCTTTAATTGGAGAGAAAAACAGATTGAAAAAGTCTTTAGAAAAGCTATTATGGTGCACAATGTAGTGTTAATAACATGTCGGGGGTTTAATGTTTTCCAAGATAGCGTGTAACCTAATTCCTGTATTAAAAAGCTCTTAAAGGGTATGTCCACCTTTAAAACTCATTTTTAATATGCTGCTCCCCCATGTCCCCCAGCCCGAATTTTTTTTTTCAGAAAGCCCCCCAAACTCTTACTTACCTCCCCTCGTTCCTCCGCCGCACTGCCGGCCCTCTGCTTGCGAGAATGCAAGCAGAGGGGTGGGACTGGCAGTCGCGTCTGTGATTGGCTGAGCGGCAGCCAATCACGGACGTGGCTGCCGGTTATTCAGTGCAGCGGAGGAAAGAGGAGAGGTAAGTAAGAGTTTGGGGAGCTTTTTGGAAAAAAAAAATATGCGGTTGGCGCTGGGGGACATGGGGGAGCAGCATATTAAGGGGGATTTGTGCTAGGGGGAGGGATAGTAGAACGGGAGGGAGAGGGAGGGAGGGGGAGGGAGGGGGGAGAAGGGCTGCAGTACGCATGGCAAATATCTACCGGAGGCAAGGTAGCAGGCAGAGCCCTGCTATCCTCCTGGTGGTTAGTTTTGGGACTTTGGGGGGGGGGTCTACAGGAGAACCCTATGGAGCTGGGATGTGAGGTAAGGATTAAACTACACTACATGGTGAGGCCAGTAGTTGGGGGGATTATAGTTTTGGGGGTGGACATGCCCTTTAAGGACTCTTCACACCCCACACACCTCATATAATAATATCATGTAGGGGAGTTATTTGGCAGGAATTCTCTAGACAAAGAACTCATGCACCATCCCCAACAGGAAGGGTCCTGATGAGAGCTTTGTAAAGTAAAATAGTCCATTCTTGCACCAATACTGTCATTCATATGGGTTTTTAGGTGATTTTAAGTGCATGTTTGGTAACCAAAGAATTATTTCCAATGGAATGCTTGCTTTGTCAGGTTTAAAGATTTCTTTACATAGCCAATACTAATGAGCAGTTGGTATTGTTTGGATAGCTGCCAGGGGGTGATCATGCTGTGCCGATGTTTCACTGGGCCCTATTTGTAAAGGCGCGGTTTTGCTTTTTAGCGAAATGGTTTAGCGATCGTTAATTTTACAATCATTATCGTTAATTAACAATAATGATTGCAAATTACCGCCAATGCTCGTAAATCTACGATAATGCGATCGTATTTTTACGATCCCCATAGAATACCATTGCTGTAGCTTTCTACTGCATGGTAGTCTGCAATCAAATGTTCGTTAATTAAGGAACATTCGGTGTAAATGTACGACTGAAGCTGTACATTTACTGCCATGTTCATACATTATCGATAATGACATTTCGCTCTTCCACTACGAGATTCTCCATTCTACGAATTGTACTTTTATTTAACTTGTTTTTTTTATGTTTAAGATATGACATGCATGGTAAGGTATTGTGGTATGAGACCAAAAATGAATCCGAATTAAGCAGAAACCCTGAGCTTACTTACCGGTACCTCGCTCCCACGGCTTCACTAGCTCACTGGTTTTACCAGTAGTTACTTGAAATTTGGGGCAAATTTGAAGTGAAAACTTTAAAGTCTATAAAGGCAAAATGTGATTAATGTCAAAGGCTTATAGCAGTAAAAAAAAAAAGGGGTACACATTGCATAGGAGCTAGGAAATGGTATGGGAAAAATTATCAATGGCTAAAATATATTAAAACTATTATTTTCATGAATGACAGCTCCCAAGTATAGTAGCTACCACCAATGTGTATAAATACAAATATATACTAATATTTAGTTATCTATTGGCATTTATTTATTGGTCTTTATCAAGCTTGAAGCTTGATAAAGGCCAATAGATAACAGCCGAAACGTCGCTTATTGTTGCACTTAGCACAATGTTTGCTAAAAAAGCACTTTAAATAAAAGCACTTGTTGAAGGATTATTTGTATATATATATATATATATATATATATATATAATATTGTGACAGTGGGAAGAGACTTTTATTTAGGAGGTACAATGTCAAACCTTTCAGACAAGTTCAAGTCTAATCCGAAGAGTTGGAACGGTATTAAGTACTCTGTGATCATGGCCCTAAAATGGAAAACATTAGAAACAGAGGGGAATATTTACTGAAGTGTAGACTGCCATCTGCTTGGACCAGGGAACTGGCTTGTAATTGTAATTCTGGCCATTATAGTATTTAAAAAAATGCAAGGTTCTGTGATTTTGTGAAACTGGTGAAAGTTTGTAAACTTTAGTAAATGTATAGGAATAGTCAACTCTCTAGACATTCATTAATAATCATAACCCCTTTGTGCACATTTTTTTAAACTGAGCATATCCAACCTGATAATCTTTGTGGTTGACTGACTGCCCTGAGTTGCTGAACATCGCTTCTTACCTTATAGAGAGGCACAGGTTAATCATCCATGTTTGACAATAATAAAAACATTATGACACCTGTCTACATTTTCAAGATGGCTCCCAAACGCATTTATGTTTAACAAAATATTTTTAATAATATATTTTAGTCTCATCAAATATTGTTGCCCGAGGCCCACACAGTGTCCACCATCATGTGAACAAAAGACAGGGGCCTCAGTTTTTCAGGCACACTCTTTTTTCAGGTTTTGACACTAGACAGCTGATAGATACATTAAAATTGGATTCTTTTAACCCTTTACTGCTTGAGCAGAAGGAGGGGAAAGACACAGATGTTCACATAAATATATTAAAATATTTGATATATGTAATAGTCAGTATTCATAATGTTCACTTATTGAAATAGGGTAGATCAAGATGTTGAAAAAATAAAAATGAATGATGGAAAAATTTCAGGATGAAAACATTGCTGGGACAGTCCTACAAACCCTCAATATACCCCTATCAAACCTTTAAAGAAAGGGGGAGAGGTGTAGCTCTATATCATTACATCTTTGCAACATGTTAGTCAGAAACCTATTAGTTTTCTTTCTTTTTATGTGCACTATGGCTCTTAATTGGCCTTTTTCCCTTTATGTTTGAAATCAAGATCAAAATAGCAGTTTTAGCCCAAAACCTTAAAAAGAAAACTATAGCTAAAATACACAAGAATATGTATGTCCGTAAATACTGAATTCTTCATAAAATATCTGAAATCTAGTTATTATTTGACAAGCACAGAGACCTTCTTTCCTGGTGCCGCCTGGGATAATGTAAGTTGCAGTTAAGCAAGCCCTAGAAAGCTAGAAACTGCAGATTTAAAATCAACTGGAATTTCAACAGAATGCCTTTAACCTTGTTTCTTTGGGAACGTTCAGATTTATGCCTTGTTTTTTGTTCCATAGTCTCACAACAGCAAAGCAAGAAACACTCTCTACGGAGTAGCTTGCATTTTAGCTATAGTTTCTCTTTAGGGGTCAGTAAAATCATGAAAAATGAAAATGTTCTTTATATGATTATACATAATTTAAACCGTGTTTTTTGAGTGTTTAAGAAAATACTATCTAAGTGTAATATTGTAATTTGCATTATTTATTATATGTATGTGGTTCTTTTGTATTTGTTAGAGCTGCATTGAAAACAATTGCTCTATGACAGAATGGGTTTGATAGATGATAAAACAGAATTACAAAGTAAAGCAGTATTTCAAATGCAAAGAAAACAATTTAAAGGAGCATCAGACTCATGCAGTAACTGACTCCTTTCTATCTCCTCCCACAGCCATTGTCATTTACCATCTCTGACATTTGAGAACATATGTTAATGAAGGAGAGGGAGGAGGTTAAAATCTGTCCGTTACTGCATGAGTTTAATTCTCCTTTTAAATCATTACCTATAGCTTGTATGTCAAAGTAAAGGAACACGTTGCCTAACTTCCATGTTCTGATATTACTGACCTGTTAACATTACCAGTGCTGAAAGAGACATTGAAGGCAAAACGGCTTTCAGCATTGACAGTTCTTCATTACAATTAGCTTCTTACATTTGTAATAGAATATTAGTCCAAATATAACTTGGCTATTTCCCTTGGAAAGAAAATGATGGCAAAAAAACCAATTTCAAATTCTCGTGAAGTATCATATTCCTTGTGATTCAGTTTTGATTCGTCGATCACCTCCTTGGTCTCTTAGAAATAAACAATAATGTTTACCAGGATGGAGTAAGCATGGATAAAATCAGCACATATTAGTAAAAAAGAACAATTTAGCCTTTTTATGTCTCTTTTGTCAAAATAATACACAACTTCAGTATAATAAAAAAAAACAACATAAAATAACAGACGAGACAAAAGATTGTCAAGTAAACTTGTGATGACCAATGAAATTGGCCCAAAGCTTCCTCACAGTCTCATATTGTAAAGTATCTTTTTTATGATTATCCTTGACAGCTTAGTCCGGATTTAGCTATAGGTGATGGGTTTGTGTTCTTTTTGTAGTAGTATGAAGTAATCCAAATGCAGTGCAGCATTTAGGCAGAAAGATTATTCTTACTGTTTCTGCCTTTTGTCCATTAAATTATATATATCCGTGACCTGGCTTATCTTGTGGAATGGTTCATCCTTTTGTTTGTAAAGCAGAGATGCAGCAAGTCTATAGATTCTGCTTTCCATGACATTCCCTCTTGGAACATTGTGCGGGTTTCCACCAATCTCCATTGTGACAGTGGCAGATATTACAGTCATCAACTTTAACCTCTATACCTGCTGGGATGATTGTGGTGCCTGCAAAGCAATTAGGGCCTGAAAGGAAAAGAAAGAAAGTGTTCAGCATCTCATATCCCCAATAAATCAATTTAAAGATAATGTTTTTGTTCACTCTTTGTTTTGAAAAGTGTTCAGTACAACCTTTTGGCAAAACAAGTCACATTTCAGTCTTTGCTTTATTTTCTTTCTTTCTTTAGTTAATATTGCATTTCTAAGGAAATAGTTACTATTCTAAATTACCGTAATAAACAGTGACCTCTGGTGGCAATAGTGCATTAAATACTGAATGGACATAAAACTCTAGTGCATTCATAGTCTAAAGTTTCCCCTACATCTTAAGATTGTAGGCTGAAAAACAAAAACAGTCCATTAAGTTCAACCTCTCTACTGAAATAAAATACAGTTTTCTCCTCCCATCCAGATTATGCCCCCTTAGTACACCAACCTGGACAAGAACACAGCCAATCACAGATTGTAAGCTCTTTGGGGCAGGGATCTGTTTCCTAATATGTCAAGGCACACCATACATATTTTATATACAGTATATATGTATTCTTAACCTTTGAAACTTTATTTATGTAAATTAAATTTATCTGTATAATTGCTTGCACTTATACCCATTTGTATACTCTCTATTTTATAATGTACAGCACTGCATACCCAAGTGGCACTATATAAATAAGATTATACATACATACATACATACATACAATCACACATGCATACACGGGTAAAGTCACCAGCTGTAACCCTGAATGTTCTGCCTGTGTAAGACGACATCTAAACCTCCTATGAATGTGTTTCAGGCATACAACCTACTGCCATTCAAGTAAATACCCATTCACATGGCTTAAGCTAAAATTACTTTTCCCTAAGTCTATGTGGGTGGCCTCCTGTCTTTTGTTTTACACCTATGAGAGAAAATATCTCTAATTACTAATTGATTGTAGTTTTTTCCTCTTTAGTCGATTGTCTTTGTATCCTTTCTGTGTCATGCTGCCCAAAACTAAACAGCATAATCAACATCAAGATATTACAAGGGTTCTCTACAGCTTCAGAATGATCTTACCTCCCTCAACCCAATACTTCCTCTTATACAGGAAATTGTTTTATTATCTTTAGCAGATAATTCCTGACAAAAAACCTATTAAAGGGTAGAGATGGACTAGAACTCAAACTCGAACCCGAGTTTGAGGCGAACTTATCAAACTATCCCAGACCCGGATTCCTCAGACTTTTGAACATTCGATAAGTATCCTGAACATTTGATAATTATCGAATTCAAAAATTGAACGGTCTTCGAATAGCTTATGGGATAATTATCGAATGTTTGAAACGTTTATGGTATAATTATTGAATGTTTGGATTGTTAATGGGATAATTATCAAATATTCAAATAGTTTATGGGATAATTATCGAAAATTGAACGTGGGTGCTTGAAAGTACCGCACGTGAGAATAAAATAAATTTTTTGAAAGTTCGGGATATTTAAACATGTTTCCCCGACCATTTCTCAGGTCCCAGAGCCATTTACATTAAGTTACCATTGATATTTCAATTGTATTTCATTGCAACTTTTCGAACTATTAGACTCCCATTAACTTTAATGGGTCCTTTTTAGAACTTTCCATATAGAATATTTCTTCCTGCTTGAACGCTTCCTATTTTTTGCCACCTGACCAGCTTGTAGTCATGTGACCAGCCTCTGCCTGCATTAATAGGCTCTCCTTCTGAACTGTCCATTTTTTCCCCCAGGTACTTCCCGTTTTCCCCAGCATTAAGTCCTAACTGATCATGCTTCTCCCCCATGATGGAGGGGGCGGGGCAGAGCTCAGGTGATGTCACTAAACAGGAAATTTGAACATTCACCCAGATAATAATTTCTCACAGGCTGAAGCCAGAGATGTGATTGTCGGCTCATTTTACCGGAAATACTGCAGGCTTTCATTTAACTCTAACTTGTTTGGAGACCACAGTTGCCCTTTAAGTCCTTCTCTGCTGAGTAAATTAGAGATGATAGAGAGAAATTAGAGATTTTGGAACTGAGGTGTTAAGTGTTGGATCTGGGTCTGAGTTGAACCTGGATCCGACACGGAAAACCAGATGGATCGTTCAGATTTCGGGACTTCGGAGCGCATTTTCGATTTTTACAGAACGTTTGAACTATTTTCGAAAATTCTTGAAAATATTTAGATAATACTTTAAAATATGGTCTGAAACTCGAAAATAATTTTGATCGTATTTTCGAGAATTTCGAAAATAGCTCAAATGTTCGATAAAAATCAAATACGCGCTCCTAAGTCCTGAATTTAAGTTCCATTTTCGGATTTTCCCAGGATCCAAAAACAGAATAAAACCCATCAGTTACGGTCATCTCTAGAGTAAATGCCTAACACAATTCCATTTAGGGTATAACTAGCATTAAAGGAACACTAAACAGATTTTTTGTACTTTGTTAAGTACATAAAATCTGTTTCTATTATTCACAGGGAGGTGAGAACGCTTATTCCCACCTCCCTGTGAATATTAGAATGCCCAGGGGACACTGGAACTTACCTTACCGGCGCTCCACTTGCAGTTGCTTCTGAGCTGTGGTGCATGCGCACAAATACAAAAGATAGGCACGTGATCGGGACAGCGCGGCTGTCAGCTCAAAAGCAGCTGCAACTGGAGCACAGATAAGGTAAGTGTCCCCTGGTAAGTGTTCTATTATTCACAGGGAGGTGGCAATAAGGGTCCTCACCTCCCTGTGAATAATAGAAACAGATGCAATGCACTTAAAAACCATCAGGGTTATTCAATAAAAGTTCTTATAGTTAACAATGGTACTAATTTTTCCCCAACCAATCAGATGGTAGCATTTAAATGTTAAATAAGATCTGATTGGTTGGGGCAAAATTAGCACCATTTTAAACGATAAGAACTTTATTTCATCTCCCTGCATGATTTTAGGAAGCTATAGGCTTCCCTAAAAAGCTGAATTGGAGAGTTTGACTGGCTTGTTATACAGTGGAGGTCAGCTCATACAATATAGGAAAACCATGTTCATTTTTTTGTCCCCAAAAATAATATATTGACTGTATGTCTGTTTTAAGTAGCAATTTCTTTTACATTGATCTTTCATATATTATTGATTGAAGTGCTCTTAAGGAAACTAGAACACATGATTGAGTTGAAAATGAGCTACTGGCTTTTGCTGGTCAGTGTTTATGTTTAAACAGCAGCAGCAGGTGGAGATACGGAGATTGGAAGCCAATCATGAGAGAAAGAAATGGAAAAGGATAAAACTTAAATTCAGCAAGATCCCATGGTTTTTATTAGAGGATAAATGGACGATATCAAATTTGTTCTTAAAGGGTATGTCCACCATTAAAAGTAGTTTTTAATATGATGTTCCCCCATGTCTGCCAGCCCCAACCGCATATATTTTATTTTCCAAAAGCCCCCCAAACCTCTAACTGACCTCCCCTCGTTCCTCCGCCGCACTGCCGGCCCTCTGCTTGCGAGAATGCAAGCAGAGGGGTGGGACCGGCAGTCGGTGTCTGTGATTGGCTGAGTGGCAGCCAATCACGGACGCGGGCTGCCGGTCAGTCAGTGCAGCGGAGGAAGGAAGAGGAGGTAAGTAAGAGTTTGGGGAGCTTTTGGAAAAAAAAAATTTGTGGTTGGGGCTGCAGACATGGGGGGGACATCATATTAACGGGGTTTTATGCTAGGGGGAGGGATAGTAGAATGGGAGGGAGAGGGAGGGAGGGGGAGGGAGGGGGAGAAGGGCTGCAGTACGCATGACAAATATCTACCGGAGGCAAGGTAGCAGGCAGAGTCCTGCTAGCCTCCTGGTGGACAGTTTTTGGGACTTTAGGGGGGGTCTACAGGAGAACCCTATGGAGCTGGGATGTGAGGTAAGGATTACACTACACTACATGGTGGGGCCATTACTGGGGGGGATTATAGTTTTGGGGGTGGACATGCCCTTTAAAGAGTATGTGCACTGTGAATCCAACTTATTATTACTAGATAGCTTAGGCTTTAAATGTAAAGTGTTTTTTTCCCTAGCATCCTCCTATACCGTACCTTTAAATTACTCACTGCAAGGTTCTGTCTTCCTCCTTCTGTCTCCTCCCTTATTCAGCTCCGCCACCTCGAGATTGGCCAAATCCCTGTCCCATTCGCAGAGAGCATGCCTGATGTCTGTCTGTGAGCACATGCATGGTTGTGGCAATGTTGCTGTGAGCGTGCATGCGTTTACATCATCACAACATGCTTGGTCGCGGCATGATGATGTCAAGCAGGCACCATCATTACTATCTTAAAGTCATGCCCATAGCCCATATTAAATGCTTCAGCAGGGCCGCTCCTGCCAGAAGCAAAATGAAAATATTACTCATGGAGCACACGCCTGTGTAAATAAATTTCAGCATGATTTTTTTTAACCCTGGACTCAGCCGCTGTGCTGCTCTTAATGTTCCTGTACTTCTGACTTGAATGCCTGATGTCCCTCAGCCACTCTGTGACACCCCCATTTATTCATATTTACGTGTCTTAGGTCACATGCAAAGCGTGGGGGCAGGATTGGAGCGGCTGTGGGACCAATCTGGCATGCATGTATGCTGATGTATTGCCCTGATTGGTTGGAGTCCCCCCAGGTCATCAGAAGTATAGGTACATACCGAATCCAGGGATATAAAAAATTATGCTGACAGCTGTAGTCCCTCCAGACTGCTTCATTAAGTCAGAAAAAAGGGAGGTGCGGCCATACTGCAGAGAGGTCTGTCTGTGGGCCATTTGTTTCTACTATGACAGGCAGCAGCACCTTCAGGAGGGACATACTGTTAGTATAATTATTTTGATTTGTAAGAGTGCATTTTTCTTTGGGGGGGTGGGGGTGTGCTGGGACTAATTACCTACCTATTTGCTGGCTTGGGCCTACTTACATACTTGGGGGCTGGCTACCTTCCCAGCTTCATGTGTGCTGGGACCTACATTCCTACTAGTGTGCTGGGGCCTAACTACCTGCTTGGGTGCTGGTTTCCTAATTAAATCCTTGTGGGCTGTGGCTTACCTACCTACTTGGGTGCTGGTTACCTACCTATCTGTGTGCTGGGGTCTACCTACCTACTTGTGTGCTGGGGCCTACCTACCTACTTGGGGCTGAGGCCTACCTATCTACTTGGTGGCTGGGGCCTACTTACCTACTTGGGGCTGAGTCTAACTTACCTACCTATCTACTTGGGGTCTGGAACCTACCTACTTGGGGTCTGGCTACATACCTACCTGTGTACTGGGGCCTACCTACCTACCTCCTTGTGTACTGGGGCCTGCCTACCTACCTACTTGTGTACTGGGGCCTGCCTACCTACCTACTTGTATGCTGGGGTCTACATATTTACTTGTGGGCAAGGGCCTACCTACCAAATTGTGTGCTGGGGCCTACCTAACTGTGTGCTGGGGCCTACCTACCTAATTGTGGGCAGGGGCCTACCTACTTACTTGTGTGCTTGATGCCCTCATGCTGAAGAAAAGGGAAGATGGCACGAGATAATACCATGTTTCATAGTATTGAAAGGTTTTGACCAAAAAAATTAACTAAATGACTCTTGTTGAATTTGCCCAAATAAGAGATATGAAGGGGACTACAGATTTTACCAGATTGCTCTATCAAACATATATTTTATTGCAGATGTTTTTTTAAATATTTCTCTTTGATTAAACATGTGTTGGATGTTGTTAAAAGGAATTCCATATGGTTAGGCTATTTTTCGCTAGTTTGTCTAGGCTAGGTTAGACTAATTAGCTTAGTTACATCTTTTATTCTAGAGAAAGTATGTTTTTTATGTGTTATAACAATGCCGAACTGTATAAATAAATGTTTTCAAATAAAAAATTATCAAAAATGTTGCCACTCCCAGCAAAGAAGCCAAGCCCTAAACAAAACCATGCCCACTTTGCTGTTGTACATCCGCCCGGTGGTGGAATTAAAAAGTTGTTTCAGGTGCCAAAAACCCTGTACGTTTGCTTTAAAAACCAGAATCACTGTTCTGTGTCTCCTGGTAAATTGCCCAGATTGTGCTTAGTAATGTAATATTGATCTTGGGGCAAAAAAATATTAATTTACGTTTTCAAAGTGTGCAGAGGTTTAAGTGCACAGTGTTCTTGTTTTGGGCTGATGGTACAGTGGTTGTTAGTTTTTTTTGTAAATAACCTCACCTCTTACCCCTATAAAAATAAGGTAGAAAACTGATGATGGCATGACATGAGCATGCATGGCTTGAAATAAAGTGTAGAGAAACTTGTTCCTGGAAGTTTACCACCTTTCTCCTGTAGACAAATATGAACCATCACAGTCTGAGATTCTAGCTATACAAATAACAGAGCATTCTGTTCAAAGTCAGAAATCATTTCTGAAATGTATAGTTTAGAAATGTTATTTATGTTAGATCATAGAAATGTTCCCTAAAAGGAAATGGGGGATTAGTAACCTAGCATTAGGGGGATTAGTAATTAGCACTAGCATAAGTAAGTGCTTCTCACGTGATTGAGTCCAAGTCCTCTGGTAGAACGACCATGCTGTGTGACATTATCCCTACAGGCCTTATTTGTTGAATTGTTGATACTGAAAACTGGAAGCACTGAGCAGTTTCAAATCAACCCATCACTATATATGCCAGGATTTTATTGGGTTATTTGTAATAGGGTGCATAAAGGGGACCTTATGAAATAGATACATAGCATTCAACTCTTTCAGACGGATCCGCCAGGGAGACAATTGAACTTTGTCAACAGTTTTCTAAAGTTTTGAGATAGATGGCAGTGTGGGTAAATGTTAGATGTCATGCATTATTTTTAGATATATGGCTTGTTTAATGCCTGGAACAGATAAGCGATTTCTAAAAAGTATGTACTAAATGCTGTATGAATATTATTAACAGGTATCTAATGGCACTTATGACAGCAACTTATGTTCTTCCAGAAAGTAGTGGTGAATATTATGTAAAACATTCAGAGGTTAGTTACTAGTTTAGTTACTTGAGTTTCTTTCCTGACCTAAGAGTCAGACCCTCATTCGAGGTTACAATGTCATTGCTTATTGAGACACAGTGAATAAAACTGGATTGCCCAAGGCTACAAGTGACTGACAGTTTATACATTTGCATTATGCCCTCAGCAAGGTCTATTCGACAGTATTTGTGAACATGCAGCACAGTTATAAATTTACTAGGACTTTGAGATAACGGAACTGACCATAAACGAGGCCTTTTAGAATTCGTGTGGATATCTCACTGCTCTGCTGCAATTTAATCTTCACTTAATAGACTTTTTTAAGGGTTGCTGCTCCTATAATTGCATGGTTATCTAATTGACTTTCACCTCATTTTTTCCCATCGTACAGGAGGAAAACTCTTACAACCGGCTCAATAATAGATTAAAAATGGAAAAAATAGAGTATTTTCTTTTCTACTTAAAAGGTGGGAACAATGACATTTTTTTTTACTGGAGCATGAAGGGTTAACTCATTCCATTGTAGACAATTGTCTTTTTTCCAGAATGGGGTTACAATATCATGTTGCCACAGAGAGTTGCATTTTCACTGGTGCTAAATACATTTATTCATATAAATGTGATATATTCTATAAAATGTTGGAATTTATAGCTTTTAAATATACAATGCATGCTGATGCTGTATCTTTTACATTAGGGTGAACAGAATAATTTGTTAACTTTATGGAAAATGATCCCGCAGGGTTACAAATTCAATACAAACCTGAATGTTTACTGCATATATTCTGCATAAATTTACACAGGATTTCATGCATTTACCTAGAACATTTAAATGACATAGCCAGAAATAGTCTAGATTCCAAGGAAATCCATTCTTGAACTTTACATTTATTATTGCTTTATACAAGGGCAACTTCAATATTCCTTCTTTTACCAAAGGGGGAAGATAACACATGGTGCGTTTCCAACATTGCAAGATTACTAGGATGGAACATCATAAGCAGCCTGGATTTTCCATTAGGCACACTAGGACAGCATATTAACAGAGTAGCAATGAAGGAGCAGCAACTGGTTCTCTCTTCATTTCTTGGAACCTGCTGACTGGAGATCTTAAAGAAACACTAAACTTTATGTTTCCCATGTTTATTTTATTTAAATCCATACTACTCTGGGAGGTAGGGCAAACAATTGTGTGATCAACAGACTGCACAATATGGCAAGATGTATTGCCCGTGTGTACCTAGCCCAAAAGGAAAAGGGAGCATGATGGAAGCATGCCAGTGTTTTATCCCTAAGTTATATGGTGGGGCTTAAGCAGCAACATTGGGGGGAGACTAGTAAGGTAAGGGGGTGCAGGGGAGAGTTACTTCTATTGGGGCTATTGCCTGAGGCGATCCTCCTCCTCTTGTGTTTAAGGGTTGAAATCTCTTTCATAAAAGAAAGCTGCACCCAGCCCGTGACAACATAGTTATTATTGATAAATAATAAACACACATCATTTCCAAACACATCACAATCCAAATGCACATCATATAGGCTAAAAAAAGGATCAACAAACTATAATAAAGGAAATGTTAGTAAGGCACTAGGCCACACTGTCTAACAATCGAGCTTGCCAGCCCAACATAGTGTAGCCTCAGCCTTAGTGCAGACCGCACAGCACTCACAACTCCTTCCTCGGGTGTTTCAACAATGTAGTAATGGACATAAAAACTGTCACCAAACTGGACAGAGAGACCATTTTGAATAAAAAACAACCTGGTGTTTTAGGTTAAATAACTTTTTCATCTTTTTGTTATACATCTGTGGTGTTGGTATCTGAGCTCTCACATTTTTTTGTCTTAAATAAAAAGGTTATTTACTTTATGTTATTGGTATTAAAGGGTAACTGTGGTCTCGAATTCTTCCAAACTAGTAAAAATTATATAAAAAGCCTTCCATTGTACCTTCAAAATAAAACCTAAATCATACCGCTAGATGGAATTCATGAGAAGTTATTGCTGGAAAGGTTCAGCAATGTAACTTCCTGCTTAAACACTTCCTATTTTCAGCCATGTGACCAGCTTGTAGTCATGTGACCAGCCTGTCTGCATTAATAGGCTCCTCTTCTCAACTGACAATTTTTCCCCAGGTACTTCCTGTTTCCCCCAGCATTAAGTATTAACTGAGCATGCTCCCCCAGGACGGACAGGTGGGGCAGAGGTCAGGTGATGTCACTCAACCTACTGGAAGCAGGAAGTTTGAACATACACCCCAATGTAATTTCTCACAGGCTCCAGACAGAGATGTGATTGTTGGCTCATTTTAAAAGAAACACTGCAGGCTTTCATTTAGCCCTAACTTGATTTGAGACCACAGTTGCCCTTTAATAAATAAAGGGGAAATGTAATAGTGGGCCTATCTACTCTGCATGTGTAAGAAGCATCATTGGTAAAGTGAAGTATAAGGAAAAGTGGATTAAAGGGACAGTTCAGTGGAAATTATCAATATTTGTTAAATTGTTAGTTTGCGTAATGCATACTTATACTTATAAACTTATTCTACATATTCTCTCCCATTTTGAAAAATCTGTTGATTTCATACCCTTTGCTGTTCCCTGCTGTTGACATTGGTGAGCTGACATTTCAGGTTCTAATGGTCCTTCTTCTTCCCAGGATGCACCACTTCCTTGGAATGTTCCTAACAGTAATTTCTACTGATTGCCTGTTGGATGGGTCAAAAATGCTCAGATCTCTACTGAGCAACTGAATTAACCCAGGTGCTGAGTCAAGGGTAAGACCATAATGGTCTCTACTAGGGGTCCTGCAAACAAGAAGTCAGTATTTTGGTTGCAGTTATTTATACACAGACAAAATGCTGAAGTTGCAGATGAAGGTCATTGGGATGAAAAAATACTGCTCTTTTTTCTGAAAAGCATATGTATTTGCACTGAACTTCCCCTTTAACCTGCGTAGGGTGGTGAGGACCTGACTCTGGGTGCTATTAAATGTGATGGAGTGGGTTGGGGGTTAAATGTTCAAACTAATGTCCTTTAACTCCTTGTGACCTTAACAGCTTTGTAATTCATTCTGTAACATTCCATAACCTGATAAAACTATCATACATTCTTATCTTGTTCTATTCTTAAAGAATCTATATCACATTTTCTAGAAAAGTCTGTTAAAGTAGCTAAATTCAGGGTTCTAAGGGAAATCACATTTGGGAACAAGGCCCCTAAATCAGAAGGAAGTAACAGCTGTGTGATAGGCTCCCTCCACTTAAATACAAACCCCTTTATGTCTTTATAGTGCTGCTGTTCTGTTCTTAGATTGCACTGCACACACTAGTCCCTCGGTCTCTTGGATCAATAAGGAGCAAGCCATTAAACCTGACATAATTACATAAAGAAGCCAAAGTCTAAATTCTCCTGAGGGAGTGGGTCATAACTGTTGCTGGAGTCCCTGCACACTGCCCTCTAGATATGTTCTTCTATGATCTGGCATTGAAGAGCTCAAAGGCAGTAAGGGAAAATGAAACTATTACTAGGCACCTAAAGGGCTGTAGATTTATAGCTTCTCTTCTTAACATCAAACTCTCTGCACTTTCTTCCAGCACAGTCCAAATGACAGCTGGTCCTTGGTTTTTCTTGTGGTTTTTACGCATTCCTGTGTCCTATTCTGTATTCAGACTACAGGAGCCTCTGCTGCTTATTTTTCCTAAACCAAACACTCCATTAATGAATGTCATTAGCTTGTGGGTCACTGGGAATTTACAGCAATTTAAACCAATAAACCATTTTTGGACACAATTGGTCATTATTGGTTTCTGCAGGTCTATAGCACAGGAAAATGTTTTACATTTACAAGTTTCCCATGCTATTAATTTGCAGCAACCAATCAAATGTTAGCTTATTACGGGGTTAAGCAGGCCAATCCTGATTGTATGATTGTTATTGGTACGATATTTTTTTTTACTATTTCAGGAAAATTGAATTGAACGATTGCCCATACATGATCTTACGATTGTATTGCAATATCGTACCACCATAGAATGGATCATGCATTGGTCCCTTTACTTTAGGGAGATAACATCTGATCAGTTTATACAGGTTAATAGCCCAAGCAAACTAGAAGACTATGGGTCATAGTTATAATGGAGTGCTGATGGCTATTGGCTTCTTTTTTTAACGACAGCCACATAAGGGCCCGTTTATACAGGGGCGGAGTTCTGTTTCCTGGCATTAAAGGAATAGTTCACTGCAAAAGTGAACTTTTCCTTTAATGGATTAATTGAAGTCCCGGAGGTTAAAGGATAAATATGCGGCAAAAAAATATTAGTTGGAAGTTGCAGCTTTAAATTTTTTTTTGCCTATTTTGTATTTATCCCCACTAGAACCTACCTTTACTTCTTCAATGTTACTGGCTTCATCATCCTGTATATTGGAATTTGTAGCTTCGCCCTGCAGAGATCTCCTGGCTCCTCCAGCTTCCTGTGTGTGGACAGGTAAGATCCGTTTGTTACACACGCGCGCGCACCCTCGCCGCGTGCGCATCACGTCACTGCGCACGCAACGTGACATCAGTGCGCACATGAACGTGTGTGAATGTGACTTCATCTTGCCGTGTCTCAGCACGGCGCGTCGAGATGACATCACACATGCACATGTTCGCGCGTACATGAGGTTGGTGTGCGTGATGTCATCTCACCGCACTGTGCTTAAGCGTGGTAAGATGTGAGATGTGTGTAACAAACGGAAGTTACCTATTGAGACCCAGAAAGCTGAAGGAGCTAGGAGATCTCGACGGTGCAAAGCTACAAATTCCGATATACAAGAAGACAAAGCCAGCAACTTTGAAGCAGTAATCTGCCTGCATAGTCAATCCCCTCCATTCCCCTTATTAATTTAGTTGCCCTTCTCTTAACTGCTTCCATTTCCAAGATGTCCCTTTTGTATATGGGATTCCAAAACTGCACTGCATATTCCAAATGAGACCTTACCAGTGCCTTGTAAATAGGGAGAATAATTTTTTTTCTCTTGAATCTATTCCCCTCTTTATACAAGACAATATCTTGCTAGTTCTAGCCGTTGCTACCTGGCATTGTTTGCTACAGCTAAGTCTGTCATCTACCAGAACCCCCAAATTTTTTTTCATTACAGATTCACTTAACACAGAGTTATTTTTGGTGTAGGTGGCACCAGGATTGCTAAACCCCAAATGCATCACCACATATATCAACATTTATCACCTTACATTTTATCTGCCATTCTGCTGCCCATTGTGATAATCTATCTAGGTCTGCTTGCAGCACTTGCACATCATTTGAAGTTTCCAAAGCTCTGCATAGTTTAGTGTCATCAGCAAACAGAGAGACCTTGCTCTCAATGCCCCCTTCTAAAGGTTCGTACACACATGCGATCGTGGGTCACGACCCGCGTTGCACGATATGTCTGAACGTTTGTTTCGGCTGATAATCGGCCCATGTATGGGCATTTTATCAGCCGAAACGGACGTTCGGTCAGGGACGATTATCGGGCAAAACGAACATTTGCACGTGTGTACGAACCTTTGCACGTGTGTACGAGGCTTAAGTCATTTAGAAACAGATTAAAAAGAAGCGGCTCCAGTGCGGAACCCTGAGGCACTCCGCTTAGAACTTCAGCCCACATAGATGTAGTTCTCTATCCATGTATAAATGTTTTTTTCTAGGCCAACAGTCCTCAGTTTATACATTAGTCGCCTATGTGGCACAGTATCAAAAGCTTTAGCAAAATCCAAGTATACCACATCCACTGCTGTGCCTGAGTCCAACTTCTTACTCACTTCTTCATAAAAACCAATTAAATTTGTCTGGCATGATCTATTTCTCATAAATCCATGCTGACTACTACTAATAAGGTCAGTTCTGGAGACAAAGTCAGTTGGTCAGTCTGAGTACAGTCTGATAGTATGAAGGGAATCACCTCCAATGGGTCAATAGCAGTTCATGCTGCATTGTGATTTGCTGTAAACCTTTTGCATGACTAGAAAGCCATTTATTAGCTGACATTAAAAATCTTATCAAACGTTATTGTGTCTTGAGATACCTGTGTAGCCATTGCAAAAATCCAAAAATTTAAGTCACAACAACATTTTTTTTAAAATTTGTAGTAGTATTTAGTGTAGGAGTAAGCAGTGCATTTCCCTATAGGTCTCAAATGAATATAGATTAAGGGTCATACTCCAGAAATGATTCAATATATTTATTGATGATCACAAATCAGAACACAAAGTTTCGGGGGGTAAACGTGCCCCCTTATTCAGGTGACGTGCCCCATCCTCACCTGACCAAACGCATACACACATGACATTATCGGGCGAAACAGACATTCGTAGCTGGTGTGCGTCGTGGTCGGCGGTCATGGGTCGGTGCTAAAATCGTACTTGTGTACAAATAAGAGTTTGGTATTAGTTTATTAAATACATGCTGTAGGGCTACACTAAAGCCAATACAGTCTGCATAATACTTCAAATGGAATCACTGACAAGCCATCCAGCATGCTGATTTAATAGGTCAACCGTATTCCCTGCAAAAACTATTTTCTCTGTCTATTAGCTGTACATTTTAAATGTATTTTATGGACCAATACTAAAGCAAAGTCATTTTTTACTTAAATATTCAGCAATATTTTGAGCTTCTTTCCTATGTACAATAACATTTGCAGAAATGACGCTATAATTAGTGCTCAATTCCAATTTATCACTAATGTTATGTGAGATATATTAAATTTAATAAGAGTATGTGGAAAATTAAATTAGACACAGATTAACCTTCTTTAGGAAGTTGGATAAGCACCACAAAATCTCTCTAGAAATTAATGAGTTAAGCACTCGGCAGACTATGACTCTCATTGAGCTTGTGCTGAGTGGAATTTGTAAATGGCAGCACACCTAATGTGTATCTGCGACTGGGGACAACCGTCCTTCAAGGCTGATTCAACTAATGTTATCTCTAATTATAAAAAAAAAAAAAGAATTTTAATTACTTACTAATTCTGGAACATAAAGAATAATTACTCATTGCTGAGATTTCTCATTGACATTACCCAGACTGGTTTTTGCTCCGGCGTAGATATATTTGTAATCAAAGCCTATGATACGGATGCTATTAGCCAGGCTGTGCATGACACTGTATCACTGTAACATGCTCTTATTATTATAATTATGGGATAATGTGATTTTCCATAAGCACATACTGATTGAGGGCTAAACTCACAATGAGGACACACACAGATGCTGTATGATGAACTATGAACGTTAAAATTAAGGCTGTGTACACATGGCCAGACATTGCCCCAATAGTCCTGCTAACAGACCTCCAAATTGGTAATCCGTTGGTCTAGCATACCGCTAGACTGCGATACCGCAGGTTAGCATAAATGCTCGTATGTTTATGACCATATGGTCGTACAATAACATGCGGTACTGGAGTACTGCAATGGTGTTTTATAGGCGATCATACCATTAGGATCAGAATCGTAAATGTACAACCACAATCATAACTGCGCTTCTGTAACTGTTCAGTGATAAAAATACCATCCGTTAAAGGCGAGTAATGCAAAATTGCAATACGGCGCCTCTATAAATACGCCCCTTAGTGCCCAATCGTTTCTGTGGTCTATTGACAGCTGCAGGATTGACCAGTCAATTGAACCAACTGATTAGGCCATTTGTTTCTGGTTAAAACACCGACCAATTATTTTGGTGCATTTCAGACAGTAATTTTGAGTTACAGCAATAGCGGTATGGTTCCCTCAAAACCAGCTGAGACATTTTACCATCCATGTTGGTTTTATTACAGCCCATTACACCATTATCGTGCAATTGTATACAGGCAATTTTAAAAGTGACCTGGTTCCATTTAAAGATTAAATACGAGCCCTGCTTATCTCCATATTATAGAGCTATAGTACATTCATGGAAAAGAATCAGCACGGGCAGAAATCCAAGGTTCCCTGTTTCTGCATTTGGAGTATGAGCCAACCCGAATCTATCCATTAAAAGAACTTGGTGTTATGTAAGCATACTAGGGAGAATAGCAATGGTATGATAAGATAAACAACTGTAGTTTAAGCAGTGGGTACATTAGTAAACTGAAAATATCTAGACTCTAAAGTAGATGATCAACCGCCCTCAGGTGCTGGCAAAAAACTAATGAGGCTGCTCACGTACACTGTAAACAGAACAGCACGTCAGGGGAAGCAGAAGGCCAGTTAGAGCTCTAACAAAACTGCAGATTATTTCCATCTTTTTGCTTGCAAGGGTTAAAATGAAAAATGCCCTATAAAAAAGTGTAATTTCTATTTAACTGTTGTTGCTTTTAAGATTAAATAGAAAAAAAAATTAAAAAAGCAATTAGTAATTGCAGCCTGTTTCGGAAAGTAGGTAGAGAAGCGCAGAGAGAAGAGGAGAGCAAGCTCCGACTGATAGCTGTAAAATTAACGATGAGCAGAAATGTCATTTCATTACAAGTGAAATTAGATTTCGCAAAGTCAATGAGGGGGAAAGTCTGTGTTTATCCCTCTCTGCCTGTGTGTTTAGCCTTTAGTTTCTAAAAAGCACCATGGCCTACTACATCCAGCTTCTTTCTCCTCTTTAATCCTTTAAGTTACTTTCACCTTTTCATTTGTAAAACCAATGATGCCCAATTTGTTTACTATTTCAGTGCAGACGTGCGGGGCATATAGGAGAAGTCTGCTATCTTCTAGCAAAGGAATCCGCGGAAGCGTTACGGCGTTAACGGCGAATTTCCGGAAATTTTTTCCCATAGACTATAATGGTACCAATCCTCAAATGTGGATATTTTAAAACAGGTACTGACCTACCTTTCCATTCCCATGGAAGCCATATTTAAAGGGTAACTAAAGTCAAAAAAACTAATTAAACTAATTTAGATTTATCCTCAATAAAAGATAGTTTTATGGTTATAAACACAAAAAAGACATACCCCCTCAACCAGACCCAGGTACACACATACTCAATCTACTTATCCATTACTGTGGCAGCCATAATTAAAGGGTAACTAAAGTAAAAAAACTAATTTAGATTTATTCTCAATAAATAGTTTTAGGGTTGTAAACACAAAAAAGACATACCCCTCAACCAGACCAAGGTAAGCACACCTACTGATCTACTTATCCATTACTGTCAAAGCCATACTTTAAAGGGTAACTAAAGTCAAAAAAGCAAATTTTGATCAATAATCAAAAAAGTTTTTTTTTAACTCTCAACCCGACACGGGTACACACACCTACTGATCTACTTATACATTACTAAGGCAGCCATACGTAAAGGGTAACTAAAGTAAAAAAACTCATTTTGACCAATCATCAAAAAGTTAGTATTTTATCCCCCAACCTGATATGAATACACATACACCAACTGACCTACCTTTAATGCATGTGACATATTTAAAGGGTAAGTAAAAAACAACAATGTCCTCTTCATTGACATTATTGAGTTTTAAAATCTGCAGCACAAACACACAAATTCCCTTCCAAAATGCAGTCTTTCAAGCCAAATTCAAAGTTTATACTTAAACTTTCCCTTTCTAGTTTTATGTGATGTAAAATAGCTACAGGAGCACAGGAGAGAGCGATTGGGGCTCTCAGTGAAAGCCCCCTGAGGCTGTGGCCACACTACAATGCAACAGAAAGCAATTTGTTTATGTGCCTGTGAGTGTGTTGCACTAGTGATTTGTGCAATAGTCTCTTATTGTAATCACATGCGTTCTGAATAATATATTGTAATCACATGCGTTCTGAATAATATATTGTGATCACATGCGGTATGTTAATGGACCAGAGCGCAATGCAGGAAGTGGAGCTGGCTACATTGCCCCCACTGGTATGTGCTGTGCATATCTTGATCAGATCACAAAACGCGATCCAAATCACAACAGTGTGATGTAGTCCTTATATTCTAAGCCCTTCGAGGCAAGGTATGAGGTGAATGGATACAATTTGGTTGGTACTACACAATAAGTTAATTGCTATATCAAATGAGTAAAAACATACAATAGAAACCTGCATTTCTTTTGCGTATCCACATGGAATATTGACAAATGAATCTGCAATGCTAAAAAAACCCTCTCCAATTGCTATTGGCGTGTGATGGCCTAAGTGCTTAGGCCATCTTTATTATGGACTTTGTAATGCTCAGAGCTTTAAGACACTGATTATTTATTATACCCAAAATAAGCACACATCATAATCTACATACAATATGTGTATGATTTCTGTAAAAGTTGTGTGAAATAATAAAATGCTCTAAGAGCTTGGGAAATTTATATTTGTATCCAAATGATGAGGGAACAGAATAGTATGTGCTGCATTCTGCCTTCTGTGTTTTGTTTTCTTTCTTATTTCTATGCAATAGCTGGTGTTGAGTCCATAGACTATTAATATATTAGCAATCTTTTTAGTAAGTTATCCTTACCTACCTGGATAACAGCACCAAAGCATACTTACCAACTGTCCCGATATTTGTGGGACTGTCCCAGTAGTTGTAGTTTAGTCCCGGTTCTGCTTTGTTCCGGGCAGTGTCCCGACATCTGAACACTTCAGTTACAGCTTGACTAAACAGAATTTTATAATGGAGCCTGCACAGCCATGTATGCAGCTAAAGAAACGGAGAGGAAAGTATCTGTTTAGCAGATCTGGACAGGGGGCTAGATAGCTAAACTTAGATATATTCTGTGTCAGACTGGCCCATAGGGATACAGGGAAATACCCCTGTGGGCCCACGACCTATTTACCCCAGAAAACAATGCTAAAATTTAAATACAGAGCCAAAGGAAAAGTAAGACATGCATTTTATTAAACAATATGAGTCAGTAGGAGTAAGCTAGGTATGTAAATGAGTGATATTAGGGACATGAAATGTTAGATCATGGGCCCCTATACTCATCATGATGGTCTCCTAGTCTCAGATTAACTTGTGGACCCCAAAAGTCTAGTCCGACACTGGATACAATGTTTCAACATAACTCCTAGTCAGGACATTAAAAGTAAAGAACACTGCCCCTAAATGGAAAGTTTTGTTTTTCTAAATGTACCAATATCAAACTCCTGTGGTTATTCCCAGATTACACAATTTATCTGGCTATACCTTAATAGTATGCTTATCCTTCTCCCTTTTTGCATCTGAACTGCACCAGCCAGCAAACTAGCAGATATTACATCATTTAAATGGAAAATGGTAGAAAGAAAGGAAAATAATAATAATTTTTTTAATAAAAAGGTATACCATTTTCAAATGGTTTAAAATGTAGGTGTGGTCCTTGGGGTGTACCATAATCATATATGCCCCTAGAAATATTTTGAGAATGTTAGCAACTGTGCTCTGTGCCTCCCCAACCATCCTTAAAACAGTGAGCCAAGTGTAATGATCTAACTTGCTAAAAAAGTTAATGTTGTTTCTCAAGTCACTTATATATATTGCAATAAATGCATGTTGAACATGTTATATTCTTACATTTCTTGGATCCTCTCATCATCCATAAAATTTGACATATTAACCATTCGCTTATTATGGTGTCATTTGTAAGTTTCTGGAATAAAATATAATCATTTACACAAGTCCGAATTTGCACCCATTCATTTAATGCCAAGAGTAGACAGACGATAAGGGATACAGTGAAACTCTGGATCTGACCCTGAATGTATAAATTAAACCAAACAAAGCTTACCCATGCAGAAACACATTTGTAGAAATATTTACAAACAACACAAAATATTTTGCTTTACCAAAATGTAGGGGTTTTAATCCTGCCACCCCACTAACCCAGGTCAGACTTTGGCCAACCCCCTGCTGGGATGTCAGTTTGATCTGGGTTAACAGGGCAGGTTCTCTTAATAATTATAATAATTGGAATAATAATTCTCTCCTAGGGCTGGATACGGTTGGAAAAAAAGACCTATTGATTGCCTGGGTGGTTAGACTAAAGTGTTATATGGTATCTATACAGGAAAAAAATATTTCAAATTGGCCATTACTGAAAACTATAATTCTTCCGAATGACCACTGCATTGTTTTATGTTCCCTAGGGCAACATTTATAAAAGCACCAAATCGCTATTTTGTATTACCACCTTTAACATTCGTTCCCACATTCAGAAATTTACTACCGTAGATGAAAATTTACCATGGTGGTCATTAGAAATGCCTGAAACTGCCGGGTTTCGTTACTTTTTCGTGTTTTTGGATCTCCGGAAAATCCCAAAAATCCGAAAAGGGAACTTAAATTCGGGACTTCGAAGCATATTTTAGATTTTTATCGAACGTTCAAGCTATTTCGAAGATTCCCGAAAACAGCCTTAAATGTTCGATAATCCTCAAAAAATACGATCAGAAACTTTTTTCGAGTTTTCGATTGTATTTTCGAGGATTATCGAACGTTCGAGGCTATTTTTTCTTGAACGTTTGATAAAAATCGAAAATGTGATCCGTAGTACCAAGGAGTTCCGTGTTGGAACCCACCACTAGTGGTCATAAATCTACTATAACATTCATAAATATATGATTGCATTTGTAGATTTATGATCGAGATCATAGATCTATGATCATCCATTCTATACCATTGTGATATTTTGGTACCACTTGTTATTGTACGCACAAACGTTCATTCGTGGTTTTTAGATATGCCCCCTATTTCTTAAGATATCTTTTTGTCAGCTGTTAATCAAGTGCCTCATTATCAGAAACTTCTGCTGTTTTGCTGTAGTGGTATGCTGTATGCAGTGTTCCATCTGCAGGCCTGCGCACAAAGGTTAAAGTGGGGTGCACTCAAAAATCCACTGGAATATAAGTGCTATGGTGTGTAGCGCACACAATATTTTTTGTATGTGCACTGCAAATATAATTTTGTGCACACAGACAATTTTAAGTTTGAGGGATCTTTGGCTGTATGCTGTGTGCTGTTTAAACAGTTGGTATGCTGTATGCTGTGTGCAGTTTTGGCAGTTGGTATGTAGGAAATTCCCTCTCCCAGTGCTGCGTTATAGTGATTATTGAGCATTATTGAGCATATTTGCCCTCAAAAAAAAAAAGTCTGTTCAGATGAAAGGTGGAATGGTTGAAAGAGAAAATGGGTAGACTGAATCTGAGCTAAGGAAGTACAGGATTGAAAGCACGCAGCAACACACATGCAGCACACAACACAAACACTACATAATTCAGGAGACAATGTTCAGTATTGTCAACAGTTGGGTCATTGTGTTTGTATTTCCTTGTCCTTTTTATTCCCAAGCTAGGCAACATGGTTTATGTGCATACTGGACACATCAGGGAGATTCACCCAGAGCTGCAAGCTGGCGGCATTAAATACTTATGTGCAAACAGCCTTTGGTAAATAGGCTTGCGACAGCTGCGCAAGTGCCTCATCCGATTCTCGAACAGCCACCGTCTTCCTGGTAAATGAGTCCATATAATCCTTGCCAGGTGGAAGGATATTAGGTTCCCATCTCTAACAGGATCCATCAGTAATATTGCTATAGCTAAAGGGCCCTTTTCTAAGCGCGGTATAAAAAGCTGGTGGTAAAGGTTCACTATCGTTACTTTGCTATATCATGCTTTTATAAAGAGGCCCTTAATGTTGTTTTAATGTTATTAATGTTGTAATCTTCTCACCCCAATGTTTCCTTAGTCTTAACCACCAGAAACCCTTTTTGCTCATTTTAACTTTGATTTCTTGAGTGTTGGGTGAAGGGGATGGATGGGTGACTTGGTGTCTAAAGTTGCTTAATAGTTTTCTGCCAAATGGTTAATTTATTAGGCACCAGAGATGACTTAAAATTCAGTTGTTAACGTTAATGTCTTTTCATCAAGTCTAATTAAAAAAATAACATTGCAAAAGGTCATTTAACTGTTGAGTATTTATTGGCGGAAAGCTCTAATTATCACTGCCAGAAGTGGAAATTACAGAAGTAAATATGAGGCACATATAAATATAATCCAAGGTTCATGAACCCTTTCCAAATCAATGAGGTGTTAGTAGTTAGGGAGGCAGTAACCTAATAGGTTTAATTTCAAAACGAAGCTAAAGCTAGCTATACAAATGGTCGATATTTAGCAAATCCCTTCAGGCTCTGGTGAGATTTGTTGAATAACATAAAACAACGTGTATGGACAGATCTCGATGCTGACAAACTGCCGTTGGCATTAGGAATAATCAGGCCAGACAAAATATTTCTGTTTTAACATTATTGGTTCCCTTTACTAATTGTTCCATATAAAGCATATAAAGTGGTGGGGGTCAATAATCCCTCTAAACTCTGCCCTTGTGAACTTACAGGCCTCTGCACACAGGTTAAAGTGGCGCGCACACAAAAATTTGCTGGAATATAAGTGCTTCAGAGTGGAGCGCACAAAATGTAATTTTGTTTGTGCACAGACAATATATATCTGATATATATTTCTGTGCAACAAGCAAGAAAAGAGATGATCAATGCACATTCCTGGGCCCCATATATAGAGAAGCTCTGCAGGAAGACTGACCAAGCTTCCATGTAGTAGTAGCACCTCCAACACGTCCCTTAAATTGGAGGTCTTATGCCTTGAATACTAAGCATTGGATGAGAGGCCTCTTCGCACCTTGTTAAAAGCCAGTAGGTGGGGGAAAGTGATAGCCTTTAATACTAATCCAATGCAAGGTCAGGGAGACAACCTTCCCAAGAAAATCCAAACAAATGCAAAATGCAACCAAGCAGGGAGCATCAGCCCAGATAAATCACCCAAGGTAAACTGTTAGGACCTTCCATACTGGGGTTACCTTGATGTGGTTGGAAGGCTTTTCATTTTTATGCATAAAATTGTAACTAAAACCCCCATGCTATTCTGTTTGAACTAGCATAGATATTGATATATGGGGCCCCGGAATGTGCAATGATCATCTCTTTTCTTGTTTGTTCTAATGTTTTGATCAGATCAGTTGCACTTCCACTATTTGTTATAAAGTAAATTTGTCACATGAGTGTTCCAACAGCTTCCCTTTTGTGTATATATCCCTGTGCACACAGAAGATTTTAAATTTGAGGGAACGTTGGTTGGGGTAACCTAACATTGTTTTATGATGGACAGGCATTTTGTGAATGCTAAAAATTAAGAGGGCTTAGAGAAAAGTTTGCATGTGTTGGCTAAAATGCAAATCATATGGAAATCCTTTCTACAACAGATGTTCCTTCAGCAGGAGACTGGAATGATAAGAAAGAAGATCTGGGCAGGAAGATTATAGAAACTATTCTCCCGAGAACAAAAAGTGCGGTTAGATATTGCACAAAGCAGGAAACTTCTAAGTAAACTTTATTTTTAGCCATCACGCCTTAAACTGCAGGTAATGTGTCTGCCCAAAATGCCAAAGGGCTAAAAGAACAGCACGATGACCGAAACCTTTAAGTACCAGCACTTACACAAGCTTTTACCTTTTCACATTTTTTATGCTCAATAGGTCATGTTAGTCTTCAGCATGAACTGTTTATGCTACAGCCTGGTATTTAAACGACTGTGCTGCCTCTTACAGAATAACATGGTGTGTGCAAAATGCCAACAAAACAAAAGAAAAAGCACTTGGATGACAGATGCTTTTGGGGGGGCTGTATTGATGGTAAAATGATTGAACACTGCTTGCATGGTCCTGAATAAACTACAATACAGTCAAGAATGGGAAACTCTGTGTCTTTATATTTCAGCCTTAAGGAATTTTGAGCTGAATAAGAAAATAATTTTTGCTCTGGTGTATGTATGTATAATTTTATTTATAAGTGCCACTAGGCTACGCAGCGCTGTACATTATAAAATACCAACAAAGGGATAAGTACAAGCAATTATACAGATATATTAATTATATAAATAAGTTTCATACATAGGTTAAGACTACATATGGATGGTTAGATATAAGTGTAATGTGCCTTAACACATTAGAATTGGAATCCCAGCCCATTTACAATCTAAATAGGAGGGACAACATACAAATGCAAATTAATTTCCTTTCTCAATTATCAATTTACCAAAACATATCATTCATCCAAATACAACAAATATATCAATAAATAAAATAGGGGCCAAATTCATTACAAGCTTGAGAACCCAGTAGCCACCTCCCTGGTGAGAACACTGCTCTAGCTGTTTCTTTTACTTCATTTAAGTTTGCTCTCCTCTGCTATTATGTTCTTTATACCATATCACATTATATCATAGACATAGAGTTTGCCACCAGCACCTTTTTATGATAAATCAGTTCTGACCCACACTTAGCTGGGTGCCACCTCCACCTCCTGAAGAACAGGTTGTTCAGTCAAACTGTACATGTGCAAGGTCAACATATTTCCTAAAGTGGCCAAGGACTTGTTGGCTTCCTAGATTTTCCTTCTGATCATGGTCTGAGCTGATAATTAGCAATTAATGTAATGTACATATACTGTATGCACTAATGAATTATATACTAGATCAGGGGTAATTATGTAATTATGTTCAATCCACTCTTACTATAAAAAGTACCCAGTGTGAATACCAAACCATCAGTGTGCAAGATTTTTTTAACAGTATATTTGCCCTTTATACATTTCTTAATATGTGGTACAAAATGTCATAACATATGATAGCCAATATTTATTATTGTTAATTTAAACCTCTACAACGAATCAATCTTTTTAATCCTGGGGATGTTGTGATGCTGTTATATATCAGAAATGGCTGATTAATATATAGTAGTTTATCACTTGCCTTTGTTAGGCAAGTGATAAACTTTCTCTACTCTCTACTCACTTTCTCTACTGGATTCAACTCAAAGCAAAGAACAATGAGCATGTCTGTATCAGCGGGTGAGGTGAGAAGAATGAACTATTGTAGTAAAGGATTTTACTGACTTTAAATAGATGTTTCTCTTATAAATTAAATTTTAATCAGAAGTTTAAAAAGTGAAAATATAGTAAACCAATGACATACATCAAGTAAACTGTTTTTGAAAAGGCTTACTTTTATTAGAATTGGGGTTTTAGCCATAAGGCCTAGGCCATTTGGTTATCAAGGAAGCCCCAGATTTTAATGCCAGGTCCCGCAAACCTCCCAATACAACTTGCTCTGCACCCTCATTAACTTGCTTTCTTGCTGCAGCTTATTCCATGTGCACATTTCATTGCCATGGCCTCTATGACCTCTGGGCCCGGTTATGACTGTGCCCTGTGTAATTAACTTTGTATATTGTTGAAGGGAACATTTAAAATCTTTATGTTTTTTTAAGTAGGGTTTTTTTTGTTCCTCAACAACTTAATGCTGCAGCGAGCTCTATGAGGACCTGCAAGCTCAGGTGCACAAGCTTAAAGTTGCTAGGACATTTCCAAAACAGAACTAAATCATTAACCTCCAAGCGTTATATTGTTATAGAATACATCCTTCTTCAGTTCATGACAATATCAGTTGAATTCAGAAATCTTACATTCTGAGAAAATCTAATGCCAAGAAGAAATATGGGCCAAGTGCTAGATAAAGGTTAATAGCCTTTCCACACTGTCAAGAAAAGAGGTCATCCAGCTCTGAATTAGATCCTCGGTAAAGAAAGGTAAATAAAAGCAAAGCTGCAAAGAAATCATTGTATTACTGTCATCAGACTTGGTTTCAAAATACAGGTTTGAGATTTCATTTAAATTGGACACACTATTTAAGTTCTAAATAACATTTAACAAATTTACTTAGAAGTACAACACAGGCTGTTTTTCGAGCAGTAAAGCAACACATGGCTAGACAATTAATTTCCCTATCTCCCAAACTGACTACTAACATGTTTATTTTGATACCGGTGACTTCATCACATTTCTTTGCAGAATTTGTAAATTGTGAATATAATAGGTCCAAGAGACATTAAAAGTTGGTACAGTCAAAGAGACATTAAAAGATGGTAAAGTGTTAAGAGACATTTAACCATGGTACAGTCAAAGAGACATTCAAAGAGACATTTGAATATACTGGGTCCAAGAGACATTCAAAGATTTGTAAATTTGTGATTAATCAATTTGTTGCCAGGGCCAATCATTTTATTAGCATCCACACAATTCTTAGTTTAAGAATGAGGGCGCAAATCTTGATGCAAAAATATTGGTATAGATGACCTTAACCGACAACACGCTATTTTACACCTGCAGCTGGAATTTTGCACCCGCATCTGTCAAATTAAAACCCAAACATAAATTATTAATAAAGTGGTTTACAACTGTGGAATTTATTTCCAATTTGGCCAATAGGAACCTGCGGTATGAGAAATTGCCAGTACTGCCAGTTTATAAAAAAAAAACATATTATCCTGTTGGTAAAACTAACTTTGCCCTCTTTCAGCATCTGGATACTAATGGCAAAATGTATAAAACCTTGGTATAACAAAATAACAATTGATATTGACAGTTATTTAATGATAACAGCCCCATGCCTTTAAAGGGGAACTGTGGTCCAAAAATGACTTTAGGTAAATTGATAGGAATTGCTTTCCTGAGAATTTTTGCAATTTACTTCATTGTTTATTTTGCATAGTTTTGGAGATATTTACTTTATATTTTTAAATTTTTGTGTGTGATATGGCAGCAACATCACCAGGTCCCCTGCACTTCCTGCTTCCTGCTCTGAAACCATGTGACAGTCACTCTGCCCTATGCCTCCTCCTACCATTGCAGCCCTCCTGGTCCCTACCACTCATGGGCCCCATGGCCCCTCCTTTGCAGGCCCCCTTTTCAGCCCCACTTGGCCCCACCCACTTGCAAGTGTCATGGCCCCGCCCACTCACAGGTGCATTGGCCCTGCCCACTCGCGGGGTGTCATAGCCCCACCCACTCGGTGGTGTATTGACCCCGCCCAATCATGGGTGCATTGGGCCCCTCCCCATTCACAGGCTCCTTTTGAGTAGAGATGGACTGGAGCTCGAACTCAAGTCCAAATCAGATTTTATGAGTTCAAAGGAACTTTTCGGACTTTGCAGACTTTCAAGGATTTCAAAATTTTCAAAATGTATTTGTGGATCCAGTCACATGTCCCCAATTCACCAATGACAGCTATTTTTAGCAGTGCCAACCCCAAGGCAGAAAAGACAGCTCGACAGGTGTCTTGTGAAGTGTTATCCTTTCATCCACTTTCCTTTGCAAGATGCATACTCTGAGGGAGAAAAGCCAATGTGGTGTGGGGTATGTCCAGAGGGGCCAAGCTCCTCAACAATGGTGGATAACTGCAGTGAGCCTACTCTTACTCAATGGTGCCGATGCTATAAAGTTGATTCAGTTGCTTGGTAGACATCTGAGAATGTTTGACCAGCCAGTAGAAAATAGTGTTAATAACATTCCAAGGAGAGTGCATTTTGGGAAGAAGAAGGACCATTACAGAACCTGAAATGTCAGCTCATAAATTCAGGATAAATTCAACTGATTTTTCAAAATGAAAGAGAATATATAGAATAATTAGGTATGCATAATATGAACTAAAAATTTAAAAAATAATTATATTTTCCACTGAACTTTCCCATTAAAGACATGTTGTTGTTTTTTTAATTTAGTTTATACTATTTATCCCCAAACTATTTGACTTTCATGGGTCCAATTTTGGATTTTCAAAAGGTTAAAAAAATGGGAATCGGACAGAGTTAGCAAATATGCTAGGCTTCTTTCAAGGGCAACTGAAAGTAGCCTGGTATATTCAGTAACCCCCAATTGTAGACTCAGCAACACTCAAAAATAGTTAGATCCGAAAGTTCTGACCAGTTCTGATGGATTTTCAAAAGCACTAGTTTTGTGTCAGACCCAGAGTCCCTCGTACTTCCCATAAGACAAACACACTAGCATGCCACAAGCTATAGCCATGTGTTGTGTTGATATATTTACGTATATAAAAAATCAAATAACTTTATGAACCTGCTAAAAATGATCTAGTGTCTTTACAAAGCTTTACAGAGCTGATCAGACTAGTCCCTAGTTATATGAATGGATTTAAATTGCTGATACTGTGGGTGCTGTGCTGCTGGTAACACATTCCACCCAGCCAAATTATCATCTATTACCAGCTCCCTAGATTTGAATGGGCTGATGTTTTCTACCGCAAGGTAAATTGGAACAGATAGAGAGGTAGCATCCACAATTTTTCATTTCAACGCTGAGTCCAATGTTGCTTGTCCCATTTTCAATGAACTATTGGCTCCCATTAGGCACCTGTTTGGTGACTATTTCATGTTATTTAAAATGCAACCTCTGCAGTAGGACTTTTATATACACAACTAAACAAACACAAACTGTGATAAAGGCTTTAACTTTTAGATTCAATATCCAGGAACTTCTACATACTGTATTCAAAGCTCATTTAAAATATTTACAGTATGTTTTTTTGATCGTGAGCAAATTATATATTTACTTACCACCCAGATATTGCAGTATCTGTTATACAGTATGCACAATAATCTAGACAAGTGTTAAAACATAAAATGCATTCTAATATTATGAAAAGAAGTCAGCTGGGAATATGGAATCCACATTCAATTAAGGAGTCTGCAGTCTGGAAAGATAAAGGTCTAGGATACGCTGTTATACCAACACACTAGACCAATCACAATGCAAAACCCAGGAATGTAAAACAGAAGACAATCAATCACATATCAGCATTAATTAATGTCAATTTATCAATTGTTCAGAGGAAAGACTCCCACCCCCGGGAACAAAAGGGAGTTTGATGGGCACCTTTCCTGTTAATACTGAATTTAGCCACTTTCAGAATTACAGGAATTTATTGAGGAAAGTGACTGTTACTGCAGTTATTTTATAGAAAACTGAGATTTGTTTTTGTGCTGATTCATGAAACAGTTAATCTCAGATCAATATTATTCACACACTGAGCTAATAAGACTGTGAAAGCCTTTCTGGGATATAGCAACGTCTAATAGGATGTGATGCTTCTCTGTATATCTCTTTAGATGCTATAGTAAAACTCTGATGGCGTCTGACAACTGATCTTCCATTAATAAGGACTTTGACAGTTTGAACAGGATAGCAATATTTTTTTTACTATGCTTGTATATAAACGTGCAGCACCACTTTAGCCTTTCGACCTGCAGTGTAGCTTGCCAGTCCAAAAACAGTTAAGCTGGGTACACAGCTTAACTCAGAATCGATGGGTAATGCCTGATAATTTCCCTTGGCCTCGGTCATCTCCCTGGGCTCCCTAGGGAGTCGGCCACGGCTGAAGGAAATGCGCAATCCTGTTCTCCCTATGCTTTACATAAGGAAAACACTCAGGAATGTGTGCAGCGGGATCTTAAAAAATTGACAGAATCATGAAGATTCTTGTTTGTCATCTTTTTAAAGATCTGTCCTGTGTGTATCCACATTTATTACTGTCTTAAAAGCCAAGATAACAATTCTCCAGCATGTCCAATCAGATAAAAAAGGAGCAATTTAATTGGCAATTTCCACACACAATCATATTATTGTACAATATCAGGATGTCTGTGAGTGTTCTATTTGACTATGTCAGACATCCCACCCTGCCGAACCTGGTTCCGGGCAGGGTGGGGAGAAGGAGGCATGGCCGAGCGATGTGACATCAGTGACATCACTAAAGGGGCATGGTGGGGGCAGAGTCAGGGAGGGGCCAGTTATGCCCCTAGCCACTCCTCTAACGTGACGTAAAGTACGTTGCGTTAGAGGCGTGGCTAGGGGTGTAACTGGTCCGTGTGACATAATTTACGTCACATAGGAGGTGTGGCCAGAAGAAAGAAGGCATTCCGGAGGTGGACTCTCAGGTATGTTCGGGTCGCGACTCCAGAGAGGGGTGGGATGCCTGCTATGTGACCTTAATTTTTATTTAACATGCACATTTCATGATAAATCTAGTTCCCAACTTTCCAATGAAGCTGTGAAATTGACATCATTTTTATTGGTATTCCTGAGCACTGATTGGACCAGAAGCCCAGAGGCTCCCCACCCCCAACAGAAATCTGTGGATTTGGTATATTGTTAGGAAAACAGACTGTAAATTAGGTTATAAGAGGTTAACTGTCAACCAATCATAATAGCAAGAGCAGAATCAACATTCAAAAATCACAAAAAGTTGAAATTTTATAGCCCCCAAATGCACCAGTTTATAACTGTTATTTACCTGCAAAATGATTCGAATTGCTTCATATCTCTAGGACTGTTGATCCTTAAGGAATGTACACACATGGGTTCTTGGGCTGACCCATAATGCACCAGTGTGCTCTAAACAGCCATTTTGGGGGGCGACGATTGCTTAGTGTATGGGCACTCACTCTGGCAAAACGGCCATTCGGTCGGGTGCCCGGCAGAGCTTTACTTGACAAATGTTAAAAACATTTGATTTGTAATTTAAGTGAGGAAAAGGGCAGTTAGTGGGCGCCAGTTTTTTCTTGCTGCATCTTAATACTGAAGCCAGTGACCCCAGACCTGTGATTCTGTAATAATGCTTCTGGTAAGTGCTCTTTTATCTACTGTAGAGGATCAGGACTGACTGTATAATTAGGAGATCTTAATATAGTAATATATAGTAAGCTGTCCAGAGATGAGGATGAGCATGCTATAATTTATCCAGACCTTACCAATGATATATTCGACCATTAATGTAATTTTTATGAATAAAAGAGGGTTTGGTAGATTACTGAGATGCTAATTTTCCCTTCTGTAAGCATGCTTTGAGCTGTCAAATGCATCTGTGTGTATTTAAATACAAAATGTCATGTTCAGAAGAGTTTCTCCTATTCCTTCTGTCATCTTAACTCTGTTTAGATAGAGAACAGAGTAAAAGTATACTGTCACACACACAACGTCACACACACAATGTAAATTATATATCAGCATCACTAAAACAGTAGATGATCCTTGCTGGGAGCAAAGAACACCACCACACCGGAATGTAGCATGAACTGTTAGGCTGAGGCCACACTGCAACGCACAAGAATCACACACGGAATTACGTGTGTTATTGCATGCTATTGTGTGGGCGATTCTTGTGCGTTTTGCATTTTCCGTTATGGAAACACATGCGTTAATGTACCAAAAATGGTGAACGCATGTGTTACCAAAACACATTGGAAATCGCAGAAATGTTCGCGTTCCCGTGATTTCCATTTTAGCGAACAACGAGGGTGCAAACCACATGCGCAAATGCACGAAAAACACGCTAGTGTGGCCTAGCCCTTAAGCTTGGTACACACGCTGTCTGCCTCAGAAACGAGCATTAGCAGAACATTTTTCCCTGTACTGTAATATAAGGAGCCGGCCACGAATGCCAAGGAGTGTGGAAGCCCCGAATGATTTTCCCTATACTTAATATAGAGAGACCATTCGGGACTGTGTGTAGACATGGAATCTTACACATTATGGTACTGTGTTACCCAGCTCACCTTTATTGTTTGTGCAACTAGTACTATATATATATAGCAAAATAAGAATGTGAAACTAACATGAAAGCAATCAGAATGGATATTTTCAAGCTAATAAAATATCCATAAGAATTTGAACTATGGTCAGGCAAACACAAACGAGAAAAATTATTCTGAATAACTAGAGAAAACAGGGAACATTTATTTTGGTTTATCTTGTAACATAAAATGGTGGTAGAAAACAAAATGGATTCCTTAAAGCTGTATGAATATAAGAAATACTAACAGCTTGTGTATATTGTATTTACCATAATCAAATGGAGTGTGACTTAGCTTTATCATTTTTTTGGCCCCTCATTTAGTAGTTTAATTTATAAGCCTAGCCTGTCATAATTTTATTGCCGACAATTTAAACCTGTAACATACATTTTTTACCCACTGGGTGAGGAACTAAGAAGTTATTGTGATGTGATGTCAGCATTTTTTTCTATAATTATTATTATTATTTTGGATTTATATAGCACCAACATCTTCCGTAGCGCTTTACAATTACATGTATACATTAACATCAGGCCCTGCCACGAAGAGCTTACCATCTAAGCACATTTGTTTGACACAAACAACCTATCAGTATGTCTTTATGATTGTGGGGGAAACCCACGCAAGCACGAGAGAACATACAAACTCCTTGCAGATGTGTCCAAGGGTAGATTTGAATTCAGGACTTCAGCGCTGCAAGGCATCAATGCTAACCACTCAGCCACTGTGCAATTTAAACTGTATCCCAGAAAATAAAATAAATATTAAGGTAAATGAAACACCACTGTATTTAATTAAATTCTGGTAAAAATAGATTTAAGCTTTTTTAAATGTGATTCTGTATGTTTGTATGATATAAACAAATAAGAAGACTGATACATGGCTTTAGTCAGTATGTGTCGCACGAGGGAGTTAACAAGGTGTTAAAATATAATAGAAGAACAAATAATATACAGTAAGTATTTCCGTAAACATGACTTTAAAAACTGCTACTAATTATTATAAAACATGTTAAAAACATGATTTCCTGATTAATTTACAATTGGATGCAATGCTTTTTCATCTGGATCAGAAGTGGCTGTCCGCAAATACACCATACAATTTTTCGGCCTGACCGAATGTTACACGATAAAAAATTGGATAAGGGTGTACCCTGGATTGGACGGAAAGAAAAGAATGAAAGATACACGTGCAACCAATGGCGGTTTTGAGTGATAGTGGTGCATTAGTATATGTTCGCTTGGGCGGCATTCGTTGGTCCGCCACGGTGGATTGCTAAAAAACGACTGAGAAAACGCATGTGTGATTATCGCCCAAAATGAACGTTTCATGTTATATCTTAGGGAAATGTTTCAGTTTTAAGTATATGCATTGCACTTATTCTGGTGGGTTTTTATTTAAATTTTTTTTTCAAATGTATTGTGCCCTCGGCTCAATTGTACAGCCTATCTTATTGGACAGTTTCAATAAACTGTTGGACCAGTGAGAGATCGTAAAATGTTTTAAAGTCCTACTAATATTTTCCACTAATACCAATCAAAGCAAATATTTAGAAAGTCTAACACTCACTGATTCTTCAGTGTAAGAATGTAGGTAAAAAACTTAGAATAGCGTGTCCCATGAGAGCTTTTGTCCTCTCATCACTTCCAAGGAGTAACACAGCCTCTGGATTTCTATATGTAGAAAGCAGTGGGGTGTGATTTTTAGATTGCTGGAAGACTTAACAAGTTCACAGAAAAGGGTGAACAAATCAGAGCTTATCTGCGAGCTTTAAAAAAAAAAAAAAAAAAGTCCAGAGAGTCCTTCAGGACCAAGTACAATAGCATTAAACATCTGACTGGGCTAGTATTAAGGGAAATTTTTATGTTCCATTATAAAAATATGCAACGGTTATGTTTTAGCTGTTACTAAGCATAATACCTTTCTGAATCTGTATCTAGGGCCCTTATTTATAATGGCACGCTATTGCTTTTTTGCGATACAGCGCTTTTACCATTGTAAATCTACAATGCTGGTCGTAACTCAATGATTTGGAATTTACTATCCCAATCGCAGATCTATGACCACGATCATAGATTAACGAATGCCCATTAAAAACCATTGCAGTATTTTACAACCGCATGATATTCTACGACCGAACATTCTTAGATTTACAAACGATCGTAAATGTGTAACGATAACCCACAGTATCACAAACATGCACTACCGCGGGTTTTTAAATATGGTCCTATGTACCTTTATCACCTAAGCACAGCACCAAGATACAGAAAAATGTTCAAGGTAAAATATCAATATCAGAGACATATCTCCCTTTCGACATTTAAATTTCAATACCCCTAGAGTGATTCAAACAAAGATTATACAGTAGTTCTCATCATATGATATCACATAACACAGCAGCAGCATTAAAAAGGTATCAATCTAATTCCAATATATTTTTAAAATAACTTTAACAAAGATAATGCATAACATAAAGGACAACAGGATGAATGGTAATTCTCCTCTAAAGTCTATAAACACCCCTAAACCAAATCCTTTTTGGCTCCTCTTGTTTTTTAGAACATCACATACCAGATACTCAGAGACAGGGCCACAATCAGACTTTTCTGGGCCCCATACTGGGTAAATTTCTGGGGCCCCTATAACACCAACTCAGACAAGCATTATTCAGTATAACTTATAGTTACTCCCATCTGCTCTGCTATGGAGGATCAATTCACAGCACATAAGTTCAGACAAGGGACATGAGGGGGCGTGGCCCCATAGACAGTAAAGCCACTTACTGACTGAGTCATGGGGCCATGCATCAGACACAAGGAAATCCAGGAAGTACACGCCCCCTTTCTCTTTTCCATCTAGGAATGGAGCCCCTGTGTTGTGCGCTCAGTGGCTAAATGCAGTATAAGGCTGGGCCCAATTCAGGAGTACCCCCCCCCTGATAGCGGCCCTGCTTAAAGATAAAAGTATTAAATAAGAAGGCCACTGGTGAACCGTCCCTTGGTTTGAAGATGAAGAATTAGCAGTTGTTCAGTTCACATGAATTAAAAGACACATATGTTATATTTTTGGTTGCGCTCCGATCACAGAAAAAGATAAAAGAAAATTAAAAGGATTAAGATCAATTGTTTTAGAAGTTCTTATCTATATTAATATCTGATAAAACATATATAAAAAATATGCCCACTTACTGGTAAAAATATATATGAAGTTCCTTCATTTAATTACCATTCAGGGTATAAAATATAACATGCAGTAAAAATCAGTTTACCTTTAAAATTCAATTAAGGTGCACTGTGCCTTTAAAAGTCTAAAAAGTCTAGCACACTGGCTACCCATTTGCAAGGGCCTGCTATAGTGTGTTATTAAAAAAGATTCAGTATGTTTTGCTGCTTTGTAGTGCACGCATTACAAAGCAGTGAAATGTGTTGAATCACTTTTAATAATGCAAATGGGTAGCCAGTGTGCTTTTAGATTTTTAAAGGCACAGTGCATTGCACCTTATTTTTACCAATGTAAATGGTAGAAATGTAGAAAAACCCATGCAGCATGGTTGAATTAATGTTGTTTTATTAGAATCACAGTGCAGCCCTACTAATAACTTTTATTAAGTGTGTCCCTAATAGAACAGTTAATCTGGCAACCCAGTTGCCACCTTTCCCCTTTAAGGCACAAACACACATATACAATCTCCATTCAGAGAAACTGGTTGGTAATTACATTAGAAGCATATTGCAGGCTTCATTGTTTTCAATGTAGTGATACATAATGTCAAAAGGAACTGTTACATAGCCTTGCAATGTGTATATTTCTAACTGTTTAGGCTCAATCTTTCACAAGCTCCACAAAATTATTATTTTATTCAGCTAGTCTACTAGATTTTGCATTCAATCTACCTAAATCTCCTAAAAAGTGATTTAAATCTGCCACAGTCTCTTACAGATTGTGTTACATCTGTATCCCTTTAAGATAACCCATTTAATAGTTACACTTCAATGACTTCCTCTCATTGAAACCAGCCATAATTCCGGGCCCCAAGATAACCTTCCACAATCAGCCACAAGAAACAACATAGTACAGAGATGCAGAGGGAGGACAAGTGAACCTGATCTTAGCACAGCTCTATGCAATGCATTTCCCAATAGTGGTAGTGAATGAAACCTTCAGAGCACATTCATCAGGCACCACATTTATGTAGTATCCCAATTAAGCACTGACACAATATTTAAAAAAAGGTATAATGTATAAGATATATAAAAAAAAATGTCACTTGGTCTGATCTAACGTGTCAGATTTCACCTAAATTTAGGTTGGGCAAACAGCCCAACATGGATAATCTGGGAACTAAAAGGGTAGTGTCTGATTACCCAAACCAACTCATGCTGGCTAGTAAAGGCTGCTCAATCAGTTGTGACTTTTCAAGAGGCTTGTTCTTTCAGATTGACCAAATTTACTATGATTTTTAATCCAACATAATTTATTCATAACATTAATGAGCAACTGTGGTCTCCATTTTTTCAAAAGTTCAAATTGTACCTTCAAAATTAACTCTAAGGCTGAGGCCACACTGCAACGCACAGGAATCGCGCACAAAATCACGAGCGTTATGGCACGCGATTGTGTGCGCATTTCTTGTGTGTTTGCGTTTTGCGCATGCGTTTTCGCCTTTTTGCGTTATGGAACGCTGCGTTAATGCACCAAAAATGGTGAACGCATGCGTTACCAAACCGCGAACGGACGCGCAATCGCATGTGCATCGGAAATCGCGTGATTTTTTGCGTTTTTTTCCATTTTAGCGAAAATCGCGGGCGCAATCACGAGCGCGAAACGCGTGCGCAAACGCGCGAAAAACGCGCTAGTGTGGCCAAGCCCTAAATCACATCTCTAGGTAAAATTTGAGAAAAATAATTGCTGGAAAGGTTCAGCAATATTACCTCCTGCTTGAACACTTCAACCATGTCCCCAGCTTGTAGTCATGTGAACAACCTCTGAATGCATTAATAGGCCTGTCTACTCAACTGTCAATTTTTTTAATGTCTGTGCAGGTAGTTTCCCTTGCTCTAGTAGTTCCTTGTTTCTTATGTATATATAACTTGCATTTATGTGATATCTGCCCACTTGTGGTTGGGTGTTTTTTTGTAAGTAATTGTATTAATGTTTAGCTCTCTATGTTTTTTGTCTTTTGTTTATTATGTTGAATGTATGCCTTTGAAAGGGAAGGGGGTGGAGCTCCGTTTTATACATGTGTCTATTTAAAGGGATACTATACTGAAAAAATGACTTTGCCTCATCCTAATCTATAATTGAATGCATGTAAGTAGCACTTACTCTGATTTGTGTGTATTACTGCATGCCTTTAATCCAGCACACATTTTTGTTTAGAAGCAGTATCCCCCCTCCCTCTTTTAACCACTCCCACTTTCATCCGACCTGACTTTTTTCTCAAAAAACAACTGTCAAGCCTGCACACAGCATACAGCATTCCAGCTGTCAAAACTCTGTCGCCATTCTAGCTACAGTAAAACTACTCACAGAAGAATAGTTTTTGAGAGCAAGGAACTTGATTGACAGCTGATATATAAGAAGTTTTAGATTGGATATCTAAAGAAATGGGGGTCAGATCAACAAAAAAAGATACAGTGTTGGTTAAGAAGAATTATAGTTTCCAGTTATGGTCAATTTAAAATAACCTATTTTTCGGTATAGATGCCCTTTAAGGGGCGTACCCATTCCCTCTGGACTATTATTAAGTACCCACGAGGTACGAAATGCATCAGGTGGTCGTTTTGGTCCATTTGTCTATGTATTTCCAATAAAGAATTATACGATTTTAATCACATTGGAGTTCTGCTCTTAGTGTTTCATTGTGCACGATCCTACATGGTGGATTTCGTGAGATATGTTTGGCCATAGCGACGGGCTCGGGCAAGCTGCACCTTAGCCACCCTTCACAAGCGGTGCGTTAATGGTGTACTCTAAGATTTTTGAATCCAATCACTGTGTGAAATCCCTGGGATAGATTCAGCGAAGGGTCTGGTGCATACGCACCTGGACCATTGAGTTTTAATTGTGATGGTGTTTAAACATTCTTTCACACCTGTTGCCGTTTACTTATCCCTCTGAGAGAGTTAATAGTTAGTTAATCTGTGTGCTTATAGATCACAAATTTGGGAGCGGTTCAATTTGGGTATTTTCCTAGATACTTTCCTTTTTTCTCCAGCATTCAGTCTCAACTGAACATTCTTCTCCTCTGGAACAAAGGGGAGGAGCAGAAGGTCAGGTGATGTCAGTCAAACTACCGGAATCAGGAGATTTGAACATTCACCACAATTTAATTTATTACAGGCTGCAGTCAGAGATGTGATCCAGGGCTCATTTTAAAGGAAAGACCACAGTTTTTTTCTTAACCCTAACTTGTTTAGAGACCACATTTGCCCTTTAACTGTTGATGATTCTTGAGGGATCATGATTAGCAATCAATATGATAGGACCAGGTGGTGTTCAGAACATCGTGGGATGTCACCTTTACTCATGCATCAAATCTAGTGAGAAAATAAATAATTGAAAAAAAGGGCCTGTGACAGAAAAAAGGGCCTGTGACAGTTTTCATTGTTAAACATAGAAAATAAAACAGATTTAAACCATTAGAGTTGGCACAACATTACAATGAACTGTTGTTAATTTTCCAGAATCCCTGTTACACAATACCCATGTTTGGTGACTGTTACTCTTCATAGTCATTACAAGACTAACGCAACTGTGTAAATGATGCAGCAAATACACAGCACTTCAATAAAGATCCAATTAGCATGAAAATGACTTTCTGGAAATAATCAATAGGGGGAAAAATTGAGTCTGTTTGATTTCCAATATTTAACTCTAAGAGAAGTTACCACATGCCCACACAGATGCCTATCTAATACATAAGACTGAACCAGTAAATCGACACATTTCTCAATTTAGCTGTCTGCCCGGGAGTGTAGGTTTGAATTAGGGAATGGCGTGGTAAAGAAGAGAAACAAAAGCAAAAAATCAATCTCTTGGCTTTGCAGGGAGATTTAGATGCGCAGTTGGACACAGAGGGCGAGAGTCACTCCAAAGGTTTTATAGCTATAATTTGCTAGAAATGATTGTTGGTTTAGGCCATTGACATTGATTGTGAAATGATGTTTTTTTTTTTGTTCAACAATGACTTTATCACTTGTACCATCTACTTGTTTATCGTGTACTACAGCATTGCATGCTGGAGATAACGTAGAACAAGAGGTATACAGTTCCCACATTTACGGTACCTATTTTGTAAAAAAATGCACTCTTTCAAGTTTTATCTCAATTTTATTTGTAACATGCTGTGTGCACAATGTTTTGGGTTCTTCCCCCTTCCTCAGGTGCATATAGGACCCCGAAACATTGTGCAGACATCATGTCACAAATAAAATTGAGATAAAACATGAAAGAGTGCATTTTTCTACAAAATAAGCACCGTATGGAGTATCGATGCTTGTGGCTAGCAGAGGGAATAAAAACAGCACCATCAAGATAAACAAAGGAGTGCGAGGACACAACAAAATTCAAAATACAATTTAACCAAGTTCCCAGATTAACACTTTCAGCAGGGGTTAAAGTCCAGCTAAATATTTATATGTAAGTTTATTTCTATTTTTATAGGGCAGGTAATCTCCATACACTGACCTGACATAACACTATTTAATATTTAATTCGACAGCAACAGGGCTAGGTCTGCAATGATATTTAATTCTTAATGTAAATCGGGAAGTAGGCCCCACTGTGTGCACTGCAATCAGGGCCATTTCTCTAGACTTTTTGGCACCTGAAAAAAAATTCCAAATGCTGCCTGGGGTCTGGACATCTATTAATTTAGGGTGTCCAGCTACTCTGTGGCATGAGGAATAAGGTCCCTGCCATATAGACATTACAATCTACTAAAAATAATTTCAATGACTTCTCGTTATGGTAAAGCACAATTGTATATTCTCTTTCTCTAATAGGTTTCTTCCTAATATACTGCATGTTCTCAAGATGATTTATTTTACAATTGAATACATTTTACTCATGAATTGATTTCTTTTTATCACTGTGTAAGTTTGCACAATGTGGTCTGTTTTTGAACAATTGGTTTCCAATTGGCTGAATGGGCACATTTCTTTCATAACTAGGTCACATGCAAGACTGACCCTAGGCTTTCCTGTTTAAAATACTGTTTTCATTGTTCGCCAATACCTATTTGTAAGATACATTTATATACTTACCTTAATACATAGGTTCCATTGTATTAAAAACTCCTCATCCCTTGAAAATTTAATTTCACAATGTAGGCCCTCAGAGACATTAATAGGAGACATCTGCAGACTGAAATAAATTTCTTCTGACTTATTGTTCTATAAATGAATAGAGATGTAATGTGGTTTCTAATAAAACCCAGTTTCAAATCCAATCTGAGGGTTTCAAAGTCTCAACAAGACTTTCAGAACTCCCGAATTTCACGGAACCCGAATTTTTAAAATTTTAGATTTTCATCAAAAATCCAAAGTAGACAATTTTCAAAAATTGAAACGCTATATTCCACTATAGCTCATCCTTTAGTTGCTTCCTTATCAGCAGGGCCAATTTAAAGGAAATAAAACACTCATCCATTCGGAGTCTATGGTTTTGGGATCCCTTAGGAGTCAGGGCCGAGCAATTGGCCTGTCTGTACCAATGGTACAATGCTTATTAGTATTAGAAAACATCCTATAAGTTTAGGATTACGAGGGGCTCTTGCAATAGAGAGAGAAATGTTGAGTTGGAAGCATTGTAACTGACAGCAAGGGGGAAAAATGAGTGTAAAATGTAATTATACAACCATGATCTTGATTTTTTTTGATTTATGATTGGATCGTAACTGTACGATCGCCTCTAAAATACCTTTATAGTACAGCATGATATTGTATGGTCGCATTGCTGTAAGTGTAGGATTCTAGAATACTTGGGGCATATTTATAAATGCATGATACTGCACCTTTAATGTGTAACATTTTTATGACCACAGTTGTACAGTTACAGTTGCAGTATCACGGTCGAACAATTATGATCGCAGTTGTACAATTTTTATTGCGACTGTACATTTACGATCGGATCTATAAAATACCATTGTATTACTGCATGTATTACTGTCATGTATGACCATGGCTGTAAATGTTCAGCAGTGCCGTACTTTAACGCTAACCCAAGGTATCATAGGTTTCCGATAACGTGGGCTACTAAATATGCCCCACTTATTATAATAAAAGACTTTTGTGACTTTCTACTGCTGGATCTTTATGTAGGAACTGCTTTGTGGTCCATTTAAAGTGATCAAGCAGGAATTTTCCCTGACAGACCAAAATTTTAGTTGTGACAGTCAATCAGGTAGAAATATCAGACTGTGTGTACAGAGCCTTAGCCTGTGACATGTTCACTATAAAATATTAAAGGAGCATATGAACAGTACATGGCTTCTGATCACTATTTACTTCTATTACAGGGGATTACCACACACCGAGTAGGATTTTTATCCTGCCTTATTGGCCCAGCGGCCCTATTAATATTAAGAAATATCAGCTGCAGTGACTGGTCCAATGTAGCTGCACATAAAAGTGGCCATAGGCCGTAATCGAGGATACATTACCATATGCAATACACTGTGGCAGGGTATGTATTGCTATTTGCGGTAAAATCTCTGGAAGATCTAACTTACATTTACTGTGATTGCTGTTAAACGGAACCAAATCCACATTCAGCACCACCGAACTGTTTCTATGCATTGTTCTTTGTGCACACAATCTGCCAGCTTCTAGCTGCCCCCATGATTGATTTTTTCTAGTTTCGCTGGTGCTACATATCAACGAAATAATATCTTAAACTGATGTTCCCTGAATCTTCTACGTACAATTCAACACTGCTTATTATTTTCTGCCATTCTCTTTTATCTATTTTCTCACCCATTCTATCTTCCCAAATCTTCTTGGCTGGACTTTCCTTTTCATTAATACTTGTCTTCAGAGAAACATTTATTATTTGCTGCCTTTTGCGCTTGCTGTTTTTTTAAAGGCTTTTTTTAGTCTCAGGCATTATTGAAACTTCAATAATATGAAGTTCAATAATTAAAGCACATAGAAAATAGGATGAATATAAGGGCTTTATTTTGCTCATTGTTTAAAAATGTATTGGTCTAAAAATGATGTGGCTTTTTTTATGACTTTTTAGAAATAATGAGCTAGAGTCACCAAAAACCTGGCATTATGATTATGCCAATTTCCTGAATATTACACCAATGCATCAAAAACCTTGCACACAAGATAAGATGAGTGTCGGTTTCAAAATAAACTTGGTTTTATTTCGGAACTGTTGATTTCGATTGGATGGAAATTTTTCTAAATAGAAACTTATCGAAAATCCCACTTGAAAATCTGAAAAATGAGAAAATCATGTCAAAAGTCAAAAACTATTGGATTATTTTTGGATTTTCCATTTATAAAATACAATATTAAAATAACCTTCTGTTAAGGAAAATATCTGGAAGGTAAAATATGGAAGAGGGAGTGAACTTTAATAGTGTGTTGTCTTTTGACAAGAGGCATGATCAAAACTGGGCACAGGTTACGTGCCTCTGTCTACGTAAATGTGTTCACAGATATTTTTTTGGAATGTTGCCAACTATTTTTAACATGGAATAACTGATCTACAGGATTGGTCTCTCCATGACAAATTAATACTTTACATTAACTGCTAGTTCAAATTAATACTTTACATTAACTGCTAGTAATAAACTAAATAAATTCAATGCAAAAAAGATAGATGCCCAAGATTGGGCTGGTAATTGTGCCTTTAAAAAAGCAAAATGCTTACACTTTTATTCCTATAGTTCGGGTGTCAAAAGTCGTGAACCCTTCACTTATTCGTTTAAGCTTGAAAATATTCAAAAACATCACAATAATTGTAAGCAATTAGTCAAACTCACCACTTCCCCACGGTGGCCTTTGTTAGGTTCAGGACACCAGTAATCTCTTAAGTTTGGCTGACATTTTGTTCCCCAGCATGATTGAAGGAACCAAAACCCCTTACACTGCATGGTTAAAATATGGGGGCACATACACATGTAGATTTGTAAGGTGCAAAACTTGCCATCACATCAATAAATGACAAGTCTGTGTTAGCACAGTTTTAAATAAAACTTATCCTTTAAAACATCGTGTTAATTGTAATAGTGGTCATGTAGTAGATGTACTAACTTGGATAAAATGTGGCATACATATGTGGGGTGTACAACAAGACCTAAATGTAGAATTAGGGAGCATCTAGGGATGTTAATAAAAACATTAAAACCCCAGTAGGGATTTCCAACATTGGTAGACACTATATATATGATCGCTCAGGGAGTACAACAAATGTTAACAGACAGGAGAAACAGGGATACTTTCAGAAAGGCAGAATTCAAATAGATATGTAATCTGGAAACTAGAATACCTTAAATTAAACTCAGTGTATGACATTACTTGCTATATAGACTAGAAGGGAAATGTGTTGTCTCTTCTTATATATATATATATTGTTACATGTTAAGCTCTCTCTGGTTCTATCTCATTTCTGTACAGTGATAAGCGTGTTACATAATAACTAGATACATTCAGGCATTTGTTCATTTTTGTTTCCTTTGGTTCTCAATTCTCATATACATTTTCCATGTAACAGGCATTATGATTTTGTTCCTATTTATCTATGGTATGATGACACACAGAATCTTAGGAATTATATTTATTATGTCATAATATGATTTAAAATAATTTAAGGTACTTTTCTGTGACCTTATGTTGTTATTTTTTATGTTATGCGTGATACTCGTGTTCTGTCTTTTTAAGATAGAGGCCAATTATTTGACTATAATATAGTATAGTATATTAAAATACTATACTATACCATAATATACTATACTAAGAGGCCATTTATGCCAAGTATGATGGGTTGGGCCATCTTTAAAAGACGGAGGTACGCACAGGTGGACAGGCCTTTAAGTAAGGGCGGAGTTCCGTACTGAACGTGTAAGGCTACATTTAAGGGCTACCAAAATCGAACAATACATATGTGGGTTACTGAATACGTAGAATACATTTGAGGGTTACCGATTAGAGTTTTTGATAATAATTGAATTTTCAATAATTATCAAAAATAAGTCCACAAGTTTGAAAAACCCGAAATTAATTTGTAGTTTAGATAGTTCAGGTTTGGGTCGAGTTTGGGTCCTTTACTAGTGGTTACAAAGAAAGGTTTGTACAGTATATGTAGTAAAGCTGTACATAAATCTTTGGCACAAATAATAAAATGATGCACTGTAGCTTAGCCAAGCAAACCACTGAAGCCCACAGCCATGTTTACAAGCTGACAGTAAGCTCTACACACATCAATACTCACAGCAAGAAGCAGCTTCACAACAACAGATATCAGCTGTTCTAAGGCAAATATTTACATGAGTGATTTAACAGTTGCCCTTCTAGCACTTCTCCTTAGAAGAAAAAATAAAGGAGACAAGTATTCCGAATGATTAGAAGATAAATTATGAATAGTTTCTCTAGTTTGTCTGTACAATCAAAGATTTAACATCAGCCCACCAGTCTTTCCAGCAATAAACAATCGTGCACCTTGGCACCACACCAGAATCTCTACAGCTGTCTGGGTTTTAGTAAGTGGGGTGAGCTTCCTGGAACTTGGGGATGTATTGCAGCTAGACCTTGCAGTGTCCTTCAGTTCCTACTGTACCTATAGAGAATAGCTACAGGGTAAAGACAAATCAATGGAAACACCTAATATAAAATGATGGATATTCTTCTCACAGTTAAAACAAGGTTGATGTGTTTTTAATTACTCATTAAATATTACAGGTATTTCAAGCTTCAAAGTCAGTTCTTTGATTAATGCTGATAAAAAGCTGGAAAGGCTCTAAAAATGAAACAATAAAGTTGGTAGTTATTTGAGATATAATAAACTCTTGAGAAAAATAAGGAAAAGTGGCAGAGAGACAATTAATAAGAGAGGTACGGAAACTCCCAAAACAACAGATTGAAAAATTGCTAAAGTTTTTGCACTGTTATGAATGTGTCTCAACAGAAAACATAGCTCCTGAGATGTTCAGAGCTGTTATTTGTGGTACAGCTGCAAATCATTAACAACTTGTTACTGAGGAATAAAAATGCGGATCATAGTTTAATGAGCAGAAACCTTGTCTCCTGGGCAGTAAAAGTGACATTAGTCTGGTGAGACGCGTTTCACTTTTTTCTATAATCTTCGTGTTTTATGCTTGGATAAATCAAAGGAATGTTTTCCCCCATGTTGTCTTTTACTATCTGTTAAAGTCACAGTTATACAAACTACATATTGTGCAAACAATTTTTTTATTTGTCACAGCAATCCATAGCATATGTCTAATGTCTCATTTTGTGGTTGCAGAAGGTTGAGTTATTTAGCCCTGTAAGGTCAGTGACAAATGGGCGATTTCTGGAGAAATACCGTCATCAGGATATGGGAAAAATTGAAAACACCTGCTGTGTGTAATGATGTCATCATCGACATATTTCCCACTTCTTGGATGTTTCTGCAGTGTGCAAAGTGGTTGAATTGTTATGAAGTGAGGCTAAAACAACTTCCCGATGGGAAATGCAGTCTTTCTTGCTAGAATTATGCCAGCAGTTAGTTGGAGCTCATAAAAAAAAATGGGCACCTTAGATCACAGTAGCTAATATTAACCTAATTAAATCTTATATAAATATATACAGAGGCCCATTTTTATTAGTTATTTTAATAAGCTAGTAATACATAAAGGGTTTTCTGGGAGGCTATATGAGCAGTGAATCTCACTAGAGACTTGGTGATTACCAGGCTTTGTAACCCAGTGATATGCACTGATACATAGGGACCCAATGACTGCCCTCTAACAGAGCTTTCAACTTGGTATGCAGTTTCCCTTTAAGAACATTGTCTGTATATTTTAAATAGTTCTGTCTTTTTTTCATTATTATATATTACATACAGATATTGTTTCTTGTATCTCTCCCTACTTTTCCCTTTGGACTGTGTTCAGACTTTGCAAGAGATGCTGTCAATAGACCCTCATTATTATTCATTTGTTTCTGTTCTCTGCTTTCTTTTTTTCTGCTTGATGGTAAGGGATGTGGTAGCCAGATGTGTTTTTTCCCTTTTGTCCTGCAGCATAACTAAAGCCTAATATTAGTCTTCTAGAGAGATGCTTCAAATGCAGAGAAATACCGCAGTCCTTCTGTGAAGTACCCTAAATAGGTGAAATTCTTAAATACATAAAGAAGTTCAATGTTCCCTGTGTGCAATGATGGTTAATATGACTATTTCTGTACATTGTGAATTCCAGGTATATTTATTATGAATGATGATAATATCAGGCTATTCTATGCTGTGTCCTTATCTGCTAGTAAATTTAGGTTTGTCCTACAATACACAGTTTAGTGGTTCATTGTCTGTACAGCAAATTAGAACTAGGGCTTATTTAATAAGAAGTGAAAATGTTTGCTTGTGCTAACATTCGTGTTACCTTTTTATTGATCTAATATCTGATTGGTTGCTGCAGATGTAGGCTGGGTACACACGTTATCCCAGCCAATCGTTCGCCACTTGTGAGTGGTCTGACAGGACAAATCACTATCTGTTCGCCGCAACTGATTGTGTGGCCCCATAGGGAACCACATGATTGACCTTGATTTCCCGACATAAACAATCAGACAAATGTGTGACCAAGATCGTTCGCAGCCGTTGGTACCCACGCTGTACAATATTTCCACCTGACCGATCAATACATAGTAATATCATTCCATCACCGAGAATATTGTATGATGTGTACTCAGCCTCATAGAAGAGGCAAACTGTTGCATCTGTATATTAAATATATTTGTTTGGGGGAGAATGCAACAAGTAGACTTCATCACCCTGTAGACCAGGTATAGAAAACCGGTAGCCATTCAGATGTTTAAAAACTACAACCTCCAGCATTCCCTGAGTGCCCTATGCAAGGGAATGCTGGGAATTACTATTTTCTGAAATCATCTGAAAGCCTACTGGTTATCTGTCTTTGCTATAGACTTTATGCTGTTATTTTTCATAACTGCAAAACCACCAGATTGGTTGTGTACTGTCTACTACAATGGAAACAAATATCTGTGCCATAGCAAACATTTTTGTTGTTGTTGTTTTCTGCAATATTTATGTGACTGGGTTTAAAGCTTTCCTGTTGTAACAGAAACAGAGCCATTTGTACAATGAATCTCTCTGCGAATCTCATTGTTAATGCAAGCTAAGAACCTGACATCTATCAAGCACATCATGTATTCTAATGCCAAGTGCTAAACCTGTATAAAACAATCACCATCCCAATCAGTTATATCCCTTTCCCATACATAGAAGTGTAATGCTAGTCGTGTCAAGTGCTGCACTGCATTGCAGTCAGTATCCTATTGGCTTTAAAGTGTTAAGGAGAAATCCCTAGGTTTTTGTTGGTTTTAGGAGGCTGCTAGGGAGTTTCTAACTGTCATATTGTGAAATGTTCTGTTTGACCAGGTTTATTGTGTCGGTTGTGTGTATACAATCCATAACCCATGAATTCAAAGTAATGTGTTCATAAAAGGTATCTTACAGCAATTCAGAATCCTGCAGCCAGTTCTGACTGAGCCCTACAGCAGCTCTGCCAGATGTCAGACAGACTGACTTGCAAATGGCCAACCTGGAAATACAGAATGGCCAGAATGTAAATCTTATGCAGTCGGATTTGTTAGAGAACATCTGTCCTACAAAATATAGAAGCCTTTGCTTAAAAGATAATAACAAAGTCTAATATTAATTTATGTTCAGGTGATTCCAGATGTACTGTGAACCCAAACTGCTATGTTTTTTATTTTGTGAATGCTGACAAATACCTTAAAATGATTTTAGTTGTTTTTGTTCCATTTCTTCCTGTTCTCCGTGGTCTATAGCTTCTGGTGATGTAAGCCCCATTCAAGTCAATGGGTTTGGTGCCAAATAACATTTTGGCTCACTAAAATGTGCTACTTAAAACACAGGAACTTGGGAAGAATAGGAGGAGCATCACTCACAAACACATCAATTTTTAAGCAACTGATGCCAATTCTGATGCCAAGGTCACAGAGAATCGCCTATTATTATCAGATTTTCATTGTCTTTAAACAAGATCCTCATTCACGTATAAAGTGTTCCCCCCTATTTTAGTTTTTTATTTTTTATTACTGCAACTTGACTGGAATCTCTATATTTATATTGCAGAGATTTTTTTGTTGTACTCTCTTTTACCCCCCCCCATTAACTTTTTACAAACTTTTCTTGAGAATTTCTATTTGTTTTCTTATTTAGCACTGAACATACAATATGTTCAACTGGTTTATCTGTTAGGATATCTACATATCTTATGTCCATTACTGGAATCTGTAACTCTTGCCAGCTACCACTATACCACCTGTCCCCTATTTCTTTAGGTATCTAGTCTAAAGCACCTTACATTTCAGCTTTCAATCATGTGCCATATTGTCAAAAAGTCATCTGCAGTTTTGATGTAACTGGAATTTTGATAGTTATGAAATACATGGTGAGTACTTCCCTCTCCCAGTGCTGGCTCATAGTGATTAATAAGTATGCTTAAGTTGCTTAAAGGGTGTCTCCAAAGTTTGTCCATTTAGTTTTTTTTTTATTAAAGAACGGGAGGTAAAGGATCTGTGTCTTACCTCCCGTTCTTTAATAAAGTCATCAGGAGCCAGGAGAGAAGGTAAGCTACTTACCCAATCGCTCACTCCCCCGCCATGTAGTCTGACAGGTCCCGATGAACTCTACTATGCACATGCGGTGGGGGATTGAGGGATCGGGTAAGTATTTATAAAGATGAAGCAAAGCCATTTTGAGTATACTTGCCTGTTCCTGAAGCAAATACAGTCTAAATACACTATTTCGCAAAGGCTGTAATTAAACCAAACACTGCAAGGTTTAACCTTTTCAATCATAACAAAATCCTTCTAACCCACTCTGTCCCATTAAAAGTACCTAGGATGAGGTTGTAAACTACTATGCCCTACCTGGGTTTTCCATAGATTGCGGGTAATACATATATAATACATATATAACCTACCCCTGTAGTGGATTTCTATGGGAGGCCTTATAATCTTGCACTTTCAGGAGGAGAAGGTAACCAGAAGCCACAAAGGGGTAGGTTATAATAAATAATGCACCCCGAACTGTAAATTAAAGGGATATTAGAAGTCACCTTGGAGTTCTGTGCCCTGTATTAAAGGTACTCGGCCTGTGGCCTTGTGCTTTTATATGGTCACGGAACTCCTCAATGACTTCTAATATCCTTAAAATTTACAGTTGGGGGTGCATTATCTACTGTATTAACACCTCCCTAAGTCCATTGCATGGCCAATGAAAAAGTCTACTTGTTGCAGTTGTACTTTCCCATAGGCCAGGCCCGGAACACAAGACTGTGGTTTGTTGGAACTAACCATCAAAAACAAGTATAAGGGTTTTGATGTTTTTTAACCCATTGCCTTTTTAGAGTGCACAGTTTTCTGATAATTAAGATTGTTATAATGTGCAGCGTCTTTTTCAACTTGTCATTTTAACAATCAGAATGCATATGCCCAGCCAGCCAGGCAATGAAGTTGCTACACAAAGCTTAACAAATGCAGCACTGACAAGTACAGAAAATGATAAGGTTGGTCTAATGTTCTGGATGCTGTGAAGGCAGCAGTCTATATGTTCATTTCCCCTAAGAATAAAAATCTACTTTTACCCCTGGGTTATGGTGACAGGTTTAATTTACACATTTGCTGTAAGGACATCTGAACACATCTGATAGTCTGTAGATTTCTATCGCTTTAGAACAAGTAGGAGATTTATTAAACCCATAGAAAAAGCTCAACGTTTTATCACTTTTTTTGCATCTACTTGCCAAAGGGAATTTGAAAGAAGAAGGTGGATTTATCAAGCAGCAAATGAAAAGGGGCTGAAGTTGCATAAGTCACATAAAGACATTTAGGAATCAGTGTGTTTGTGCGTGAAGGAGTCCTTTATGGAAAGTATTGGAAATTGAAATAAGTAACAATAAAGCATAAAAAAGCAACAAATGACCTAGAAAATGGCTACCCAGCATGCAGTGCTATAAATATATATCCTGCAACTTCCAGAATTCCTTTATATTGCAGTAAAGGCTGGGAGTTATAGTTTAAGGAATATCCAAACTGGAAAAATCTTATATATTAACCTACGGCTGCAAATATGCTAGAGCGCCACGTCTCCCACAATGTGCGAATGCCACCACCGTTGCTATGGTAAAATCTTGGAGGTACACTTGTGGGGATTGCATTGGGGGATGCGTGGGGTGATAAATGTACAATGGTTGTGCTATACACCAATACTACACAGTATATTGTTACTGGACGGTATCTGCCATACAATACCACCACTGCGCTCTTTAATTAGGTGTACTTTATGGCCATGCCCTTTCCATCTAGAATAAATCTGTGGTTTCTGAAACCACTGTTTTATAAATACAGCCCATATTGTAATGAACTCTTCTGCTGTGTACAGTTTTTCTGTAGCTGCCTGGAATGGGACATTTGGTATGTGTGGACTGCATGGTGGGGAATTCCCTTTCCCAGTGCTGCCTGATAGTGATTAATAAGCAAGCTTTCCCTAATAAATTAATCAAATCAGATTAGTCAAGGAGATGGGATACTGAGCCTGAGCAAAACAAGTACTGCATTGAAAGTATGCAGCAACACACACGCCTTAGAGTAAGTGTTCCTTATATGCAATGAGAGATATTGAAGATGAGAGAAAATATTTTTTTTCAGTTTACATACCCTTTAATAGAAGCTGCAAAACTGTGAAATCGATAATATTGATTTAATAAGAAAAATTAAAATGTAGGGCTTTGTAGATTGTGTTGATAAAATTAGCACCCAGCTGTCATTCCTAAAATCTCAACAGTATATAAATGAGTAAGAAAGTAGTTAAAGTCTGAGCTGAGTATTTCTTACCTAAACAGCATCTTCATACATAATAGAAAGTTTAATTCAGATTTTAGAATGAATGGAACCTTAAAATAGGGACCCCTGCCCAGGAGAACCACTAGGGGGAGCAGAGCTGAGACAGCGCATTCAGCGTTCCCTATAAACTGTGAACTTGATTAAGTGCACAACTTGGCTGGCATGTGCCAGATTAAAATGGCACACACTTAAATATACTTAAATATACTGGCATTCCTGTTGCAGTGCACAGGTTTTTTTTTAGTTCAGAGCTGTATGATGAGCCAATAAGATACCATCCGTAACCCTTGTTTGTGCTTATGAGACTACAGGGAGATGCTGGGTAATAGTTTCAGGCTTTTAAGGACCTTCCACTATGTGTTGTTCCTTGCAGAGCATTTTATTTTCTTCTTTATCCCTCCGTGTCCAGTTCAACTGGAAATAAATAATAAAAGAGAACCAGCTGTATATTAGTGACTAGAAAAATAAAATATATGATACCCATCTAATGTATACGGCTGCTTTGTGCCATTGGGGTTTACTTGGCTTTTAGTCATCTAGCATTGCACTTATCTCTAGTGACTTTTGGGGGTATAAAGGTTAATGTTCTTGTGGATGATGGTTGAGTCCTGGAAGACACTGCAGTATTTTAAAAGACTGTGACTTTGTAGACGAGCGCTGCTGTCAGATGCAGAGCCATATTCCAACAAAGAGAAAATATTGTCATTGCAGAAGGGCAAATCAAACAACAACTCTGCGTAACTAAGGAAACTCAGTAGCAAGATGAGCATCAATGTCACGGATTTTCTCCTGTGACTTTTAAAATGCCATCCCACGGTGAGTGTCATTGTGGGAAAAAATAGAATTGTTAGGGGCTGAGTTTGGCTTTGTCGCCCCTGTGGACAGTCAGTTTTTAAATGTTACCAGTTACAATTTAGTACCCAAACATGGGAAATAGGTTTGACGAATCTCTAACAATTTAAAGGACAACATACAGTCATAACTAGGACAGCTTCTATTCATTGTTTTGCTTTTAGCCCCATAAATTCCACATTATATGACTCATCTGACGGGAATTCTCTGTGATTTATAAACTGTACATTGATTCTTTTCTGTCTATTCAATAGAAGACACAAACCAGGGATAACAGTGTAGATAATCCCTTTAGGATATTACATTGATTTGCAGGTAATACTCATCGTTGTAGAAACCCCTATGTAAAGAATATTACAATGTTGTGTTGTAGTGTAGAGTCATATTTATAAAAGCACAATGTTGTTAAATTTGCCACATAGCATCTGCATTTTACAACCACATGTAAAACACCATTAGTGGTGTAAAACACAGATACTGCACAGTGTATGCATCTACAGTATGTGATATTATCCATTGGTGGCCAGTGTGGTTTTCATTGAATGAATTGAACTATTTTGTTACAGAACCATGCATTTTATGATTGTGCTGTTATTTTTATGGCTGTGTCAAAAAAAACACAAACGCAGATGGAAAAGACCCACCCACCATATTGGCAATGATTGATTCTGCACGGCTAATTAAGCAAGAAATGTGAGAATCAAAGTAATAGCTGGCTAGCATTGGTAATGGAGTAACAACAAATTGTTGCTGGTGCAGTAGTATTTCAACAATACACACTGCATTCTATTACACAGGGCTGGATTTCCCATAAGGCCACACAGGCCTTGGCCTAGGGTGCCAGGATCTATAGGGGTAGTGACATGTCTGAAGCCTGCAGTTTTTACCAAAACATGTATTGCTTAATGCAGTAATAGCAGAGAGACATGTATCTATTAAATATATCTCCTAAATTTGGGCAGCCAGCCAAGAAAAAGCAGAGGGGTAAAATGGAACTGGTAAAGGCTGAACCTGCCAAGGCAAAGTTACTAATCTTCCTACTGGATACGCTGTCACCTCCTAATGCAGGGAGGATAAAAAATGAATGAACCTGCCTTGTACATCAAAGTTACAGCAATTTATTGTCGGGACTTAGGGCCCTATTTATAAAACCTCGATATCGTTATCGAAAAAATAACGATCGTTATCGTAAAATAGCGATTGTTATCGTAAAATAACGATCGCTATTTTCCGATACCGATTGCTATTTTCCGATAACGATCGCTATTTTCCGATAACGATCGTTATTTTGCGATATTGTAAAATAGCAATCGTTATCGTAAAATAACGATCGTTATCGGAAAATATCGATCGTTATCGGAAAATAGCGATCGTTATTTTACGATAACAATCGCTATTTTACAATAACGATCGTTATTTTTTCGATAACGATATCGAGGTTTTATAAATAGGGCCCTTAGTTACTGCATTGGGACATGGCTAATTGATTTTATTACAATCCCATATAGTAGATTATTTAATTTGGTCTGAACTATAAAAAAACATTGTGTATAAATATTACACCTATTCATTGTTCTAGGGATGCAGTGCTCACTATTTAATAGAATGTATCTGTATTCCAGTGAATGGACAGGGAGAGTGATCCAGATTTCCCTCTCTCAAAGTGGCCATGTATGTGGGGAGATTGTAACTGGTAAAAAAACACCAGAATAATATTGGATGGTGCTAGACAGAATTTTGCACTGTACCATTTAATGCACCCTATGACAAGCATATAGATCCCAAACCTATATAAAATGCACTACTGGCTCCTACATTAAATACTATTACAAATAAAAAAGGACACAATAACAGAAGCTTTTTAATGCAAACAGGCTTTGTGGTCCCAAAATTTTTACAGCAAATCACAATTCAAAAGGAATTGCTATCAGCCTATTACTTTGGAGATGTGATTCCACCTTATGCCATCAACCTGTACTGAGAAAGACGCAAATGGCCAGTGACCAGTGGCAGACCCACTGATTAGCCCGAGAAACCCAATGATACACCCCCAGCGTAGGGTTACTAGACCAGTGGTTTGAGCATATTCTTAATAAAAAGTAACTAGCGCAACTGGAATGATTTGACTCTGTATATTTTAGCTATTTTACAAAACGGTACATCAACAAGCACAGTCTGAACAGTAGGGGCTATCCCCTTTTAGGAAAACCCTTTGCCCACCTCTAATAAATGTAGCAATGAGATTTGCTTTGTTCTCTTGTTTGACAATATGTGCATCTCAGAAGTCATCCTCTACATAGTTTGCTTGGGTAATATAGCCTCGATGCTTTTACACCACCCCTTTAACTCTTGTTGCTTGTATTTGTCACCTTGAGAGACAAAGCTCTATGTATAGCTATACAGTATAGAAATACATTCTGTTTACCTCCCACATAATCTGTCAGGAATGAAAAACATGCACTTACATCAACATACATCTTAAATTATACTTTGGGATTGTGGGATTGCTGTAAGGAAGAGATATAGTCACTGCATCTCACTTCAAGGTCTGGGCCATATGTACAGTAACATAGCATTGAAATATGAGGGCATTTTAAATTGCTATTGTTTATGCAGATATTTGTGCCATATTAATTACTAGCAAAATACCCGCGCTTCACAGCGGAGATGTATTCAAATAACCTTTTTAGTAAGAAAGCAATAATGTATCAAGATTGCTGTAATCACTCGGCACTTGATATATTAAAGAAAGACAATTCAATAAGCTTTACGATAATGCAACACTCATTAACTTTAATTTAATATGATATTTTTTATTCAACTACGAAATTTTGGTGAAAATAACCCCCACCACCCCTCCCCGTCCGCCCCAATACCCCCCACTATTCCTCTCTGTCCACCCTCCAAACCCTTCCCCTTACACCTCAGCCAGTCCCTGCACACACCCTGAAATTTTAGTAAAAATCGGTCCAGCCGTTAGTGTGCAGGAGTTCAAAATTCTATTCCCCCCCCCCCATTCACCCCCACCCTAAAAAAAATATTTCGTTAACCTTTTACTGGTAAAGGAGTATATGCATACAAAATTTGGTTGAAATCGGACCAACCATATAGATTTGTATAGCTTGTAAGCTAGGTAACCATAAGTCTGTGCAATGTCAGATACTCACCGTTACAGGTGGAATTTCGAAACGAAACCTGCTTAACTTTTGTAAGTAAGGTGCAATTAATGAGCCTGCCAAATTACGCCGTCTGCCTACACGGCAAGTTGAAGAATTAGTGATGAGTGAGTGAGTGAGTGAGGGCTTTGCCTTTTATTACCTCCCCGTCCGCCCCCAATACCCCCCACTATTCCTCTCTGTCCACCCTCCAAACCCTTCCCCTAACACCTCAGCCAGTCCCCGCACACACCCTGAAATTTTGGTAAAAATCATGCATACAAAATTTGGTTGAAATCGGACCAACCATATAGATTTGTATAGCTTGTAAGCTAGGTAACCATAAGTCTGTGCAATGTCAGATACTCACCGTTACAGGTGGAATTTCGAAACGAAACCTGCTTAACTTTTGTAAGTAAGGTGCAATGAATGAGCCTGCCAAATTTAAGCCGTCTGCCTCCATGGCAAGTTGAAGCATTAATGATGAGTGAGTGAGTGAGTGAGTGAGGGCTTTGCCTTTTATTACCTCCCCGTCCGCCCCCAATACCCCCCACTATTCCTCTCTGTCCACCCTCCAAACCCTTCCCCTTACACCTCAGCCAGTCCCCCAACACACCCTGAAATTTTGGTAAAAATCATGCATACAAAATTTGGTTGAAATCGGACCAACCATATAGATTTGTATAGCTTGTAAGCTAGGTAACCATAAGTCTGTGCAATGTCCGATACTCACCGTTACAGGTGGAATTTCGAAACGAAACCTGCTTAACTTTTGTAAGTAAGGTGCAATGAGTGAGCCTGTCAAATTTAAGCCGTCTGCCTCCATGGCAAGTTGGAGAATTAGTGATGAGTGAGTGAGTGAGTGAGGGCTTTGCCTTTTATTACCTCCCCGTCCGCCCCCAATACCCCCCACTATTCCTCTCTGTCCACCCTCCAAACCCTTCCCCTTACACCTCAGCCAGTCCCCACACACACCCTGAAATTTTGGTAAAAATCGGTCCAGCCGTTAGTGTGCAGGAGTTCAAAATTCTATTCCCCCCCATTCCCCCCCACCCTAAAAAAAATATTTTGTTAACCTTTTACTGGTACCTTTTAAGTATTGTGCTCTAAAAAGTGCACACTAACGTGTCCCAATTGTGATGGCCACACTAGTGCACTGCCATGCCCTGCGCATGCAATCCGCTAATGCCAATTTCCGCTGCGCTTATGAGGGCTACAGTGTGGACAGTTACAGATGCGGCTGCTAGCTATGCAGAGAGCCAAAAGGTTGCTGTTTGTTTAAGTAAGCCTCTGGTAAAAAAATTTCAGTTTAAACCATACGATTAGGGTTAGGAGGGGGGTGACGATACTACAGAAATGATTTTATTTATAGAAAAGGAAGTGCAGAGACGAAAGATCTGGAGGGTGGAAGGGCTACCCTGCGCATGCCAGAGTCCTCCAGGAGGACAGAGAAGGGGCAGAAACCTTTTCACACACAGGAAGGCTCCTTCTCTTTAGTCTCCTGGACTTTGGATAGGCACTGCAGGGCAGCCATTTGGAGCAGAGTAAGGTATGGATTTTTTAACACTACACAGTGGGGCCAGCAGTAGGTTCATCTTTAGTTTAGTGGGTGCACATGCCCTTTAAATTAGTGGCTGAGTTTACAGAAACAAATCGCCCACAAATATAGCTTAAAAAACTAATCACGGACTGATAAACACAAGAAATTCTGAAACTCACTAGACATAACTGACATTATTGAGGGCCGTACAGGAAAGTGGAGCTGTTAAAATCGCTACTTTGGGCCTCCGGTGACTGAAATATATTAAATATGAGCAGACACATTGGAGAATTGCTTTTTTATAGCAATTCACTCTTTTCTTTCTTTTAAGTGGTAATAATTTGGCCTTTAATATAGAATGAACTGAATTTGGAAGCCTGTATGCGTCTGTTTAATAGTCCAGGGGGAGCATGTTTGAACATGTCGATGTACTTTGGCAATATGCATCGTACTGGGTACAATATCATGCTGACATTAGTTGTATTTTCGAGAGCGTTTTTTAAGGATTATAAAACATAACTGTTTTATTAGACCTGTTTCACTGGTTTATGCATGGCTCTCTATGAAATTACCAAGCTTTTATGACAATAATAAACATGATTTAGTCTGACTTTAAAGGGGACACTAACCAAAATATATCTATCTTACTACTTATGAAATTTTATGCAACATTCAGTGATATTTTCCTAAAGTTACATTATTAACTCCTTTATGACTAGAGAGGGGATCCTCTTGGTTCGAAAATCCGAATGATCCATCCAAATCCGGGTGGATCGTCCAGATTTCAGGATTTCGGAGCCTATTTTCTATAATTATCGAACGTTCTAGGATTATCGAAAATACGACCGGAAACTCGAAAGTAGTCTCCGATCATATTTCTTGAGGATTATTGGATGTTTGAGGCTATTTTCAATAATCCTCGAAAATAGCCTTGAACATTCGATAATAATCAAAAATTTTGTTCATTTTTTTGTATTTTCAGATCTTCGTGATTTACTGAGATCTGGGAATCCGAAAACAGAACGGAACTGGTGAGTTTTGGCCATCTTTACTTATGACAGATATCTGATGTCAAAATAGTTCATTGGTCCACTAGTAGATTAATTCAAGCATAATTTTGCTTTGGCTTAGTTTAAAAATCTTGGTATATTTCTAAATATAATAATATAAGTGAAAGAAAATACAAGGACTGTCCTACTAATAACTAGACAGTAGGTGGTGAGTAAATTGAAAAAATACCATCTGCTCTTTTTATTGGCTTCAATTGTCTTGATTATCTCCCCAAATCATTTTGTCTATACACCATCTTAAACATGTTAACATTGGCATGTACAGTACCTAATTCCCCAGGAAAGACTGTCACCGTGATACACAGACAGTAAATATGCAGTATAATGTATTTCTGCACAGAGGGAACATACATAAAGAATGTGTACGGAAAAATAAGACAAGGGTTACAATGGAATGTGCATCCCATTGATACGTTAAGTCAATCTGTTATATATTTCCTCTAAAAGCAGCAATAAGAAAACAGCCACCACGTATATAGAGGGAAAGGGAAAAAAGGGCTGGTATTTATAAATGTTAATTTCTGGCATTGATCATTTATTGAAGTAAATTCCCCCAGTATTGGTGTTGATTTCGACCATGGTGAATATTATCGCTGTGAAAAGGCCGATTCCATCCTTGCAGCAACACACCACAGAAAAATGCTACTTAGATGTATTTATTTATGTTTGTATGTATGTATGTTTATTTAAACGCCACTTGGGGACGCAGCGCTGTACAGTATTAAAATACAATAAAGTCATACAAGGGGGATAAATACATAGATAGTTATACATAGATAGTTCAGTACATAAATATATAAATTATATAAATAGAAGTGCTAGGGCTTTGCCACAAGAGGTAATGAGGTCCCTGCCCCATAGAGCTTACAATCTAGTTAGGTGGGTAACACACAGATACAATGGAATGGGTATAATTGCTGGAGTGAGACGTATGCAGTGCAAATAAAACAACCAAATACTGTGCTGGTTATAGATATAATGAGGCAAAGTCCCTTTATCAGTAATTTCCTGTGATTTGTAATACTGGCTGATATCGTTTTTTTTGAACCCCAGGGAAGGATGATTTTTGAAAACCCTACAGGTGTTAGCTGTGTTTTTTCTGCAGCAATAAATGATTATTTATTACAGATAACTAGAGATGTCCGAACTTCGAAAAATCCGGTCCGCGCGAGGATCCGCGGATTTTCGAAAAAATCCGAAAATTCGAAAATCCGCGAGCGGACCCGTTAAAACGTATTAAAATGAAAGTTCGGCAAAATCCGCATTAAAAGTGGTCTAAATAGCCTTGGTAACGTACACTTAACCACTCAGGGACCTGGGTAATGGCCTTAGAAGCACGTATAAATGCCAACAATACCTAAAAAGTACAGTCCGCTAGCGTGACTTTAAAAAAACGGTATTTTTCGAAAATACGAGGATTCCCGTAAAAACGAAGATTTCCGTAAAAAAACGAGGCCTTCTGTAACTATGATAGCTGCCATTGGCTAATTTGGATCATGTGGCTTGCTCCGTCTTGAAAATTTACACGAATTACTCGTTTTTACGAGTATTCTCGTAATTACGAGAATACGCGTAATTACGTGAATCCTCGTAATTACGTGAATCCTCGTAATTACGAGGATCCTCGTAATTACGAGGATCTACGGGTTTTCCGTATCCCGCAAGTATCGTAGATCCTCGTAATTACGGAGATACTCGTATTTTCGAAAATTTTCGTAAAAAAAAAAAATCCGCAGTTCGGAAGTTCGGAAGTCCGGAAAGTCCGGAATAATCCGCCGTTCGCGGACGGGAGAAATCCGCGGCGGATCCGGGTTCGGGTCCGCGAACCGGCCATCTCTACAGATAACAACCAAATACCATCCAAGGTCCCTTTAAGGTAGGGTCACGGCTTTAAATCTGAGACTAGACTGGTCCCAGGTTTCTGCTGGCATTAGGAAAATCTGAGTTCTCTCATTGACACAACGCACATTGGTTGGATACTCAGCATATAGGAAATCAAAGGGAATTAATTAGATGTGATTCGATCCCATTCACTGACAATAGTGGGCAGTCTTACTCTGTCTGAACATTAATAATGCAATTGCATGCTAGGGGTTACTTGACTTAAATGATTTATTTTTTGCTTGGGTTAGGAAGAAAATGTAGGCTGGTTATATAAAGCTTTAGCATAAAACCATAATCTCTTTAAGGACAGAATAAAAATGACAAAGATCTGGGAAATCTAATTGTGTAAAATTCCAATACTTCTGGCATTTATTTTCTGAATTGCATTGCTCAAAATTTCTGGTTATACTTCCTCATTAAACCTACAGTCTACATGGCATTAACCAATCACAAGCATGAAAAACTATAGAATACTTCACCTGTTCTATGCTGCACAATCCCTCCTTAGAGAATTTACTGCTGTAAACCACATTGCAGGACTTTAACCCAAGACTGAACCTTTCCTCTTAAACAAATCCTGCTCAGATACTGCATTCAGGTTCCCTCACAACTGAAAACTGAAATGCTGGCACTTGCAAACATATCTAAACATACTTCTAAATGCAGTATACAGTATAAACAAATTCCAGCTTGCACTTCTCTGTTTAAAACTGTTGATATGTATCAATTTAATATACTGTATGTAGGCTTTTCGTTCTAGGCCACACCAGCTTCAGTAAGTTTAAAAGTATAAAATCAGTACTGTAGAAATTTGCCACAGGTTGAAGCTAAATTTGGATAGGTCACTTGGAAGGTATCATTTGTGGTAACACTGATGTCCTTTCCCACTAGATTCACATGGGCTGAGAATGAATTAATGACCATTTCTTACATATTACAAAATCTTGCATTCTACTGTATAAAATTACTGTAACTAGGCAATACCTTGTCTATGTATCATAGTTTGTTTTTTCATGAATTTTTTATTGATTTTTAAACATTAGAACAATTAACATAAGTGTCAGTTTATAAATTGTACAAACTATATCATATAAATAAAATACTTTTGTAACATGGTTCCTATTGTCTTCATCTTACATTGTTTTTCTACTTATTTATTTATTTATATTATTTTTGTTATTATATCTTGTTTGTAGGAGCCATAACAATATAAATAAAAAGTAAAATTATTGTCCATCTATTAAGGTTATATAGAAATTTAACATTTAACTTTTTCCAAACTTACATTGAAAACTGTGGGTCCGATATAGCTTCCAGAATTATCACTCTATGTATTGGTCTGGTCAATTGTATCCTTCTATGAGAGTTGACTCTGGTCCATAAGGGACCCCCCCTTTTTGTTTTTCCCCCTCTTTGATTCCAGTCCTTATATGGATTATTTGGAAGCATCTGTAATATCCATGATTCCCATGAGCTATCATTATTCTGGCTGCTGCACATATATGGCTTATCAGAGCCTGAGCCTCTGGTTTTAATTTAGGTGTTGGTAGGTTAAACAGTACCATGTAAGGGGTGAGTTGTATTGGAAGTGCGAGGACTTCCTGTATCAGTTGTTCGCAGTTTCTCCAGAATTGGAAAAACTCTTGGCATAGCCACCAGCAATGTGTCTGGTCTGCTAGGGTTTTACATCCTCTGAAGCATTTGCCCGTTAAGGAGGGGTTTAATTTATGTAGGAAGGCTGGGGTAATATACTAATCGTATGAGATTTCGTATGTTTTTTCTTTAATTATTATGTTAGAGGAGCATTTAGCGTAGCTCAAGAATATGGAGCTCCATTGGGATTCTTCTAGCGGGTGATGTAATCGTTCTTCCCATTTTAAAGCTGGTTTGTTTTTTATTTGATGTTTATCGTACCAGACAATCCTATATATCTTTTAAATTATTCCTGGTGTCGAATTAAAGCCTGTTATAAGTATTTCGAATTCGGTGGGATGGTTGTGGGCGTTTATGGTAGTTGAGGCATAGTGGGCTATTCTGGTATAAGTCAGACATTTATTATGGGGGATTTTCAGCATTTTGCTTATTTCTTCCCAGGGTCTGATCTTTTGAGTTGAATCGCATATGTCTTTAATTTTATAGATTCCCTTGGATTTCCTGTCTGTGAAGCTGTAGCTATGGGGTGTGGAATAAGTTGTAGTTGGAGGATTTAGAGGTCAATTTGAAACTTTTGTTGCATGAGTCCAAGTTTTTTTAATGTATTGGTTATTATGAAACTTTGAGATCCTATCTGTTTGGTTCGGTCTCCAGGTTGGACCCATAGAATTGAGGAGGAGTTTAAGGGAGCTAGATAATTATTCTCTATATCTACTCAGCCCACCAATCCCTCTTCTGTGAGCCATAAAGCTGTTTGGGCAAGTGGGGCTGCTATGTAATAAGAATATAGTTTGGGGACACCGAATCCTCCTTTACTTTTGTGGTGTGCTAGGTATTGGTATTTGATGCTTGCTCTTTTCCCTTTCCATGTAAATTTTCTTATCTCTGTTTCTAGAGTTTTTATGCAAGTATTTAGATGTTTGAAAACTACAACTCCCAGAATGCTTTATTGCTGGGAGTTGTAGTTTTCAAACATCTTAAGTGGCAAATACTTGCAAATAGGGGTAAATCCTCCTTTATTTGTGCATACATATGCACAAATAAAGAAGGTTTTACTCTTATTTGTAAGTATTTAACACTTATGATGTTGCCCTGTATTAGGTATAGTTCTCCTACCTTGTCCGGCGGGCGCTTGCTCCTCGCTCCGCATCCTCTGTGCGCATCCGGATGATGTCACTACTTGGCGCCGCAAAGTGAGAGGCACCAGGTAGTGACATCATCCGGATGCGCACAGAGGATGCGGATCGCGCAGCCGGCGGACAAGGTAGGAGGAAGATTGACTCGAGTATAAACCAAGGTAAGATTTTCAGGCTTTTTTTAAAGCCTGAAAACCTTGGTTTATACTCGAGTATATACGGTAATATTTCGGGCAGGATAGTAATTTTTACCACTGTGATTCTTCCCAGGAGTGATATTAGGTATGGGATCCATTGGTGTAGGAGATTTTTTTAATTGGTTTAACATGGCTGTGTAGTTTTGTGTACATAGTGTAGTAGCGAAAGCACTTAATTGGACTCCTAAGTATCTAAATGACTCTCCTGCCCATTTGAAATTGAAGTAATTTTTATGTTTCTTTCTTCTGAAATTTGTCCAAATAAATTTATTGATTGATATGCTAATGGGACTGATATTAGTGGTTGGCTTAGGGATAGGAGGATGTTGTCAGCAAATATTGATACTTTATGGTCCGTTTTTCCCACTTGTATTCCATTGATTGTAGGGTTACTTCTTATGCTTTCTGGTTCTATACATAGGGCGTGATAGAGGGCACCCCTGTCTGGTACTATTTTTAATGTTTATGTGGTCTGATGGAAAACCCACTCTTCCTGTGGGAGTGGAGTAGGGACTTGAGATTTCGTTCACAAAGGGAGCTGGGAATCCAAATATATTTAAGACCTGATATGGGAATCTCCAATCTATTCTATCAAAGGCCTTTTCTACATCTAACGATAGGATTATTGAGGGGTGGGGGTTCGTCATGGCTACTTGCATTAAATTTAAAATTTTCCTTATATTGTCAGTCGTTTGATGGCCTTTGATGAATCCTGTTTGGCCGTAGTGTATAAGCTTCAGTAGGATATTTTTTAATCTACTGCTAGAATTTTCGCTAGAATTTTAATGTCTATGTTTATTAATGAGACGGGTCTGTAGTTGGGGACTTGTGTAGTGTCCCTTTTCCGTTTAGGAATTACTACTATGAGAGCATATCTTGTGTGAAAGAATCGGTTCTTGTCAATACTTTGTCTGATAGTTGTTTTAAGTAGGGTGCTAAGATATCTGTGAAGGTTTCGTAGTATAAGGCTGAGAATCTATCAGGGCCTGGTGTCTTTCTATCTTTGGATTCCTTAATGGCTTCTTTAATTTCTTCGATTGTGACAGGGGTTTCTAATTTTTGGGTTTGGGTTTGGGTCAGAGAGGGTAGTTTGATTTTTTGGAAAAAAGCCTGTATATGATTTGTTGTAATTTTGTCATAGTCAAGAGTTTTCCCATTGTATAATTCCTGGTAGTAATTTGTGAATTGGTTGGTAATCCATTGGGGATCATAGTGTAAGTTGCCCTCTTTGTATCTTAGGGGTAGGAATCTGTTGGCAGTCATTTTCTAATTTAGATTGTTGGCTAACATGGTATATTTGACATAAAGTTTTTGGTTAGTGAATCGAAGAGCTTTCTCAGCTCTATATGTAAGGAGTGTGTCCAACTCTCTCTTCAGGGCTTCTAGTTGGTCAGCCTCTATACTTGACCATTTCCAGCTAAGTTGTTTTTCGGCGGACTGGATTTTGTCTAGTAAGCTTTTAATATGGGCTGTCCTGTTTCTTTTATCTTTTGTCGGAATTTGTATAAGTTTTCCTCTTAGTACCGCTTTATGGGCTGTCCATAAGGACGATGTATGGATGTCTGGTTGGTCATTTAATTGAAAATTGTCTTTCAAAGTTTGAAATATTTCGTCTTAGTTTTTTTGATGGTTTTGTATTGATTCATTCAGGTTGGAGTTGGTCTAGATTGCATGATGTTGTGTAGTGTGATTTGGAGGAATGCGTGATCAGACCATGATATTTCGGAGATGTACGGGAGAAGTTGTGGAGCTAAGAATGCGTAGTCTAGTCTTGTGAATATTTTGTGGACTTGTGAGTAGTATGAGTATTCTGTAGAATTTGGATCCATGCATTGTGTAGGTTATTTGATTTTAAAAGCGCTAGCAAGGCCTTCGATGGGTGTGTTGAGGCTTTCCCTTTAGAAGAGTCAGATCTGTCTATTATTAAATTCATTGTTACATTGAAATCACCCATCAGTATTATGATTCCTGTAGAATGTGTCACAATTATATTGAGGAGGTCTCTGAAGAATTGGGATTGAGCGGTGTTGGGTGCGTATATATTAATTAGAGATATTTTGGTGGATTCTATGTTGCTGTTAAGAATGATTATACGACCTAATGGGTCCTTGTAGCATGATTCCTCTACAAATCCTAATCTACTGTCTGTGAGTATGGCCACCCCAGCCTTCCCGTCTTTAGCAGAGGTGAAATATTGTGTTGTGTATTTCTTCCCCCAGTATTTAGGTTTGTGTTAGCTACAGAAATGGGTTTCTTGAAACATTAGAATATCTGGGTTGTCTTTTTTATGGTATTGAAGTGCCAACTCACCCTTCTGTGGGGAATTTAATCCCTTTATATTATGTGAGATAATTTGTATTTTAGAGGTCATTGTGGTGTGGTGGAACAGACCGCTTACCTTGGTAAATTTTTATTAGTGTTATATAGCATTATAGAGAGGAGATGGGGATCTACGAGATGATTTGTGTGCTGCTTCTGGAGCCGGAAACAACTGTTTCCCTGCATCGGTTAGAAACCGAGTCATTTTCAGCTTATAATAATATGAAGAGAAGGCAAATGTGAGTTTCATAGTATATTTCAGATCGACATCATGTAATATTTGGAAGATGTATTTATAACTAGCGATATAATGTGGTTCCCAATAGAACCCAGTTCTAATCGAATCTGAGGGTTTCGAAGCCCTGAGAAAACTTTCGGAACTCCCGAATTTCATGGAAACCGAATTTTTTGAAATTTTCTACTTTCGACCCTTTGGGGCCAATATATAGCTTATAGGGATAGCAGAGACTTAGATACAAAAAAGAGTGAGCCGGATAGACAGAGTGAAAGTGGAGAAGAAAAATCAACATTCCGTCTTCACTTTTTATACTGGCATAACAGTCATATTTACTGATATTGACTCTATATAGCATAGCATTTTTATATTTTTACATATTGGTTACGAGAAATATTATTATTGTACCTTCAGTTGGGGTTACCCTTTGGGGCTAATATATAGCATGTAGGGATAGCAGAGACTTAGATAGAAAAAGAGTGAGCCCGATAGACAGAGGGAAATAGTAGAAGAAAAATCAACATTTCATCTTGGGTGGGGAGGGTTTTATTGGGATTGGTAAATTCCTTTACCAAATGGGGTTTTTGGGTTGAATCTTAAGTTTGTTGTGTTGTTTGTTTAATTTCTGAGATAGATAGAAGTCTCCTTTGGTTCGGTCTGGGGGCCATCATTTCACAATCAGGAGTATAGTTCTGGAAGTCTTTAGGTCTGTGTCGGGTATGCCTCTGTCTCTGTCCTCCAGAGGGTAAGTACACTTGGGGTTCACACTAATTGGAACCTGTGTGTTACACAAAGGGATAGCATAGGCACAGGTAGAGAAAAAAAAGGGAGCCAGGCAGACAGAGGGAAACAGGAGAGTCGCAATCGGTCGTTCGAGGGAGGGTACAGTAGGCCATTTTAAGCACCATTAATTTGAATGGAAAGCCCCAACGGTATTTGATTTAATTATTTTTCAGTATTTCTGTTAGAGGTTTGAAGTCCCGCCTATGTTGGAGGGTTGAGTGGGATAGGTCCTGAAATAGTTTGATTTGGGCTCCAAAAAGATATGGAGTCATGCGGCAACCATGATTTCCTCCTTAACTCTGTAATAATACATGCGGCATACTACACCTCTGGGGGTTCCCCTTCCCCAGGTTTGGAATCCAATGCTCCGTGGGCCCTGTCCATATGGTAATCCTTGTTTCCCTCATCTTTTGTAATGTGGGAAAATAGACGTGGTAGATATGTATCCACTCCAAGTCCTCCTTCTTGTAGTGGAGAATATGTATGTGCTGCCGAATTTCTTTGAGTTCAATGTCCATTTGTTGGCAGAAGGCTGATATGTGGTCTGAGGTGGTTTCCAGCGAAGAGACCCTTTTCCCTAAGCTTGTAAATTCCTGCTTCATCTCTCTAATAATTTGGCTTTGGGAGGCTTGAAGAAGTTTTTCTATATGCCTTGTTAGGGTTTCCAAGTCCCTTCTGGTGCAGAGAAGATCCTCTGGTACCTCAATACGTGGGTCTGCAGCACCATCTTGGGGGGGTCGGGGAGTGCCAGGTTTGAATCCATATTCAGATAAGTCCGGTTTGGAACTCACGTTTTTATTTTTAGGCACGTTTTTGTTGTTAGGGTCTCAGTGCTCTGTTATGGATCGATATTTTTCCGCTGCCAGCGATTGTAGCTTTATGGAATCAGCCCTTGGTCCGGGAGCTCAGCTAGCGTGTGTCTTTTCTCATTGTCGCTCAGGCTCTATCCCCCTTTGTATCATAGTTTTTAATATTTGTAATTATTGCAATATTTAGATTTAGTTTGAGATTAGTATTTTAGATTGAGGTCTCTACGTGTTTTTGTCCATGTTTTCAGTGCTATAAGTGCTTGGCTGACAATTCTGTGGGTTCTTAGAAATGTACAGCGTGATCTGCATATTATTAAATGTATATTGATAATTATAGGTCAATCTTATTAATCTGTGTAAAATATAATTAATACATGGTATACCCAGATCCAGACAATGCAAGTGGTGCTAAAGCTGGGTACACACATGCCAGATTGCAATCTCAATTATGCAACGACTTTCATATAAATTTACCCAATTGACCTCCCCATAGTCTGTACTGAGAATCACAATTGTTCAAGTGAAAACACATTTTGTTGATCAGAAAATACCAATCCCAAGGCCAACAGGGATGTTTTAGTGGCCGAGGGGCTGGTTGTTTTTCTGCCATACACATGACCAATAATCAGAAAATGTCTAAGCTTAAAGATAGAAGTGTTTTTTTTTTGTTTTTTTTTAAGAATTGGATTATTTTCACTGATTAAAGGGACAGTTCAGTGGAAATGATCAATATTTATTAAATTGTTAGTTTGTGTAATGCCTTCTTAGTTATTCTACATATTCTCTTGCATCTTGAAAAATCAGTTGCTTTCATACCCTTTGCTGTTCCCTGTTGTTGACATTAGGTCCTTCTTCTTCCCAGGATGCACCACATCCTTGGAATGTTCCTAACAATTATTTCTACTGATTGGCTGTTGGATGGGTCAAAGATGCTCAAATCTCTACTGAGCAACTGAATCAACCCAGGCGCTGGGTCAAGGGCAAGACCATCACAGTCTCTATTAGGAGTCCTGCAAACAGGAAGTCAGTATTTCGGTTGCATTTATTTATAAACAGACAAAATGCTGAATTGGCAGACTAAGGTCATTGGGATGGAAAAATACTGCTCCTAACTTCTCCTTTAATACCACAGACCTGCTCTAGATTCAGTTTTACCATTTATATTGCAGATTCACAAACTGAACGTAATGTAATTATTTTTTTATATACATGTGAAATGTAAAGGGAATTTGTAATAACTAACCTTTTCCCTTTTTTTTATTTTTAGGTCCCTTCAGAGCCTACCTGTACCCCAGTAAAGTTCTGGCCATCTTGGATCATGTATTCAGTCAGCTAAGCTCCACCCCCCTAGACTTGCAGGACCTCGTTGCTGTCTGTGTCTAAAAATCCATGGGCAGTTTGCTCTATGCACGTGCGCATGTGTGACGTCAGCACGCGCACAGAGTAATGTCCCCCGAGCTAAGCTGAATGAAGACATGATCCAAGATGGCCAGAACTTTACTGGGGCACTGGTAGGCTCTGAAGGGACCTAAGAATAAAAAAATAAAAAGGGAAAAGGTTAGTTTAAGATACAGCTTCCATTTAAACTTAATTTGTTTTTGAGTGTACTTATCCTTTAAGATTATATGAATAGAAAATTAGGAATAGTCATCTTAAACAGGATCTGAGAAAAATAGAAGATATTTTGATGACCCTAGCCTAGCTAGAAGCATTATGCTTCAGAAACAGAATGATTATCATGAAATAAAGGAGAGATGGTGGCACATAATAGAAGCAGGAAGGTCAAACTGCCACTTCTGCCAACAACCTAACATGTGTAGAGGGTCCCCCAGCATCATGATCCATCCAGCCAGGCTGCTAAATGGTATCAGGGAGCCCCAGGAGGTCTGTCAGTTGCTTTCCAATCCCAATCCCCTCTCCACAGAACATGGAAGAGTGGATAAAGATTGTTAGACTGATTGGTCCTAATAATCTTTATCTGCAGAAAAGTTGGGCATACACTGCTAAGATATTTGATAGAGACCTTTGTCAATAGATGAATGCCTTATTAATCTACTATCTTGAGCAATGTTTTTTTATTTTATTTTACCTTCCGATGTTCCCATGACAGACACCCCTGGCCCATTCATCTAGCGATCAAATGTCGGTTGTAAAAAAGAACGAGGGAGTCGGTTCCTCCAGAATTGCATTGAATCTCGCAGGAACATTGGAAGGTGAGTTCTAATGTATGGGCACCTTAATGTGTTTTTGTTCTACTCTGAAGCTAGTGTTTGGATTATTTTGACATTAAATCGAATGTAAATCACTGTTTTAATTTCCAAAAGATAATTCCTTTTAAAGGCCATTAAAACAACTGGTTGGCATTCTGTAAAAAGTCATTTAAACACAGACTTGTGCACTAATTGGCATGTATAAGGAATACACACATTGTACATGCACAATTAGCTTCAAACAATACCTACACTGACATGTTTTTCTGGAAGCTTTCTGTCTCACAAATGATTATATCACAGACTCAGGTGGAATTTAGTTCCTGATAAACTAGATTTAATAGAAATAGGAAAATATCCAGTATCTGCTTTTTCATTTATTCTTTTTGTTGTTATTTCCTGTCAACGTTTCCATATTGTCAGTCTGTGCTTTATTTTGCAACAGTGGTTTCTAAACTTGACTTGGCCAGTGTACTGTGAAGATTACAGAGTATATCAAGGATGAGGAATATTTTTCCTGTAGACTTTATCACACCTTCCATAGCCACTGGTGCGTAAAGTACAGCAGCAGCTCAGAGGTTCCTCTAAGGTATACCAGCTCCGAATGAACAAAGGGCCTGACCCACAGAGAAATAAAATATCCACAGGAACAAGAGACCAGATATAAACAAGCACAAAGGGAAGGAAATGAAAATGTGCCATGGTAACTTCAAAACTTTAACACGGTTAAATCATTTTGTAAATGCAATCAGGCATTCCACCTATCCCTTTGGTTTAGGGAGTCTCCCTAATATTCAGGGACGTTATAATCAGGGGAGCAGGCTTTGCAACCACAGGGGCCCCATTATATTACTTTCCCTATGACAAATACATCCTCACCCCTAGAAAACCACAGTATATATAAAGCAGGGAGGAGGGCCCTACCATAGTTTTTCTGGGGAGTAGGCTGTGATTTTTTATAACGCCACTGCTGATATTAATAGCAGCTCCCTGACGCCCTGAAATGATAGTCAATCTCCCTGAAAGGGTTTTTATAATCAGAGCAAGGAGAGTGCAACAATGCCAGAGCTTATTGGAGAAGACAGAGTGACAAGAACACTCATGTAACAATACAGGTTCGTAAAAGGCATGTCAGCATTTTGAGAAGTGGCTGTAAAATGCCAGTGTTGTTGTTAAAGACAGCAATGGTGTGCAGTGATAAAGTAGAAAGCAGCACTTTGATTAAAAAAACATCCCCCATCACGCTGCTTATTCGCATTTCCTGGATGCACGCAGGTGGCCTACAATAACTGTGATCTGATCCTGCTTCTGCCTGTCTGCCATCAGTGATCACATCTGCTGCCACAGTAATATAAAGCTTATATAACCTGTCATTGGGGCAACTTGTATGTACCAGTCTGTGTGGGCAACTTGTATGTACCAGTAAGTGTGGGCAAATTGTATGTACCAGTAAGTGTGGGCAACTTGTATGTACCAGTCTGTGTAGACAACTTGCATGTACCAGTCACTGTGGGCAACTTGTATGTACCTGTCACTGTGGGCAACTTAATGTACCAGTCACTGTGGGCAACTAGTATGTACCCATTTGTATGGGCAACTTGTATTTGCCAGTTTGCTTGGGCAACTTGTATGTACCAGTCACTGTGGGCAACTTGTATGTACCTGTCACTGTGGGCAACTTAATGTACCAGTCACTGTGGGCAACTAGTATGTACCAATTTGTATGGGCAACTTGTATTTGCCAGTTTGCTTGGGCAACTTGTATGTACCAGTCACTGTGGACAACTTGTATTTACCAGTTGCCCACAGTTTATATATAAATATAAATATATATATATATATATATATATATATATATATATATATTATATATATATATATATATAAATATCAGCCCTCCAGATTCCCAGCCTTTGTTAGGTCAGCCTCCAGTTCACCAGAGTTAAGTCAGCCCTCCAGTTCTCACATAAAGCCACCAAATAATACATCCATGGATTCTTATATACTAAAAGGGTCAAATTTTTCAAAATGTTATCATCATTGATATCATCAATCTTTTTTTATTAAACTACATGGTCTTTCCCCAAGATGTGCGGTTAACTATTTTTGCTTATACTGAGCAAATTATATATTCGCCTACTGGTTTTGAGGAACTGTCCTGCTTAGACAAATGGGTTGCATAGAAGACACAGGCATTGTATTGTTTTTATTCCTGCTGCTCAACTGAGCAGCTCAGCAGAGCAGAAGTGATCTTAGTAATCTAAAGTCATATTCATTGAAGAGACCACAACACAAACACCAAATTTTTCCCTTCTCCCCTGGAAACAGTGGGTATTAGTTTGCTTTGACTAGAATGCATATATTAAATGCTCCCTCGCTTCTTATGGCATTTAAACATTTTTTTAATTATAGCTATTTTTTTTCTTCTTGCATGAACAAGAATACACAGTGTATTTGCTTCCTTCCCGTCAAAATATCAGTTCTGTTATGCATTATGACTGGAATTGAAATTGTATTTTTGACACAGCATGGCTCACGGCAAGATCGCTGATTACTTAGCAGAATGACTTGGAGTTTTTATTATTTACATCCATAAGTAGAGAAGTGAAATGTTAATGTGAATAGAGAGAAATGCAATAGTCCTTATAAAATAATTAATTTTATGAAAACTGAACAGAATTGCATACTGTATACCAACTTTTAAAAAAAAAAATAAAAGTAATGATAGGTTGTTTTGGGAAAGGTCTGATGTGAATGGACAAATTGTAAAGCCCTGCAGAATATGTTCAGCACTACTAAAATAGAACTAATAGATAAAGAGCAACTGCACTGACTTTTCCCCATTTTAATCTATAACTAAATACGTGTAAGTAGTACTTACTTTAAGATGGGTGTGTTACTGCATGCCTCCAAGCCACTACTTGTTTTGCTCAAGATCAGTATCGCTCCTCCCTCTTTTAACCACTCCCCCTTCCATCTGACCATACATTTTTTTATAAGGGCAAACATGTATCTGTTGTATTCAATTAGATCAACTGGACTTGAAATGTAGTTCTTGAAGACGTTTCGCTAGTCATCCGACTGGCTTTCTCAATTCAGAATGACTTGTACAAGAATCTGTGGCAAATGTACCCTGGAAAATCCCAATTAGCATATCCACAGCCAGGTGTTAAGGGTGTGATTAGATAGTGGCTAAGAGGTGTTATAGGAACGCCCAGAGTAAGGTGTTAAAACAGCATTGTACATGGCAGACAGTTGGTGTTGAACCCCCCCACCTCTATTGTAATGTTAACATACTGGCGAAGGAACGTGACTGGTTCAAGAGAGGTGTTAAGGAGGCCATTTATGTGAAAATAAAGAAACCAAGCCTAAAGAGAGGTGGGGGGGTTCGACACCAACTGTCTGCCATGTACAATGCTGTTAACACCTTACTCTGGGCGTTCCTATAACACCTCTTAGCCACTATCTAATCACACCCTTAACACCTGGCTGTGAATGCTAATTGGGATTTTCCAGGGTACATAATTGCCACAGATTCTTGTACAAGTCATTCTGAATTGAGGAAAGCCAGTCGGGAACTAGCGAAACGTCTTCAAGAACTACATTTCAAGTCCAGTTGATCTAATTGAATACAACAGATATACCATGACCTGGATGAATGAGAACCTTCACAAGCACAAGGGCAAACATGCTCAATAGTCAATATGATACAGCACTGGGAGAGGGCATTTCCCACGAACCAACTGTCAAAACTACACACAGTTGTCAAAACTCTGTCACAATTCCAGCTACAGCAAAACTGTTCACATGGAAATAGTTTGTGATAATAATATGGCACTTAATTGGATTGGATTGGCTCAGATTGGATATCGAAAAGTTCAACAATAACAAGGTACAGTGGTGGTTGAGAGGAATTATAGTTTCCAGTAATGGTCAATTTGAAACATACAAATGAAAACATATTAGGCATTTTTATTAGTTGGAGTTGGAGAAATAGAATGGACCATAAACATAAAAGTGTAGGGGTTGGTATAGGAACTCCAGGGCTACAAGGTCAACAAGACTTTATTCTCATGCAGAACCCCCTACCATACATTCACAGATGTCAATGTAGAGCATATCATCACTGCTTAATTATTAGACTGCTCAGTTCAGCAGATCTGTCTCCCTCCACATGCTCTACAGCTCACATGCTAAATGTGCTTTGCCTCTGGCCCTCTGCTCTGCTACATTGCTGTGGTGGACCTTACAGACTGGGAGGTGTGGAGTGGAATATATATACTTATAATAATCACTCTATCAGTTACTATTATATGAATATATTCCACTGTTGTTCTCATTATTATAATAAATTATAACATGAATAAATGATGTATTATATTGCTAAATAAATACCATACATATATATGTCTTGGGTAAACTTCATCTGTTAAACCAGGGCCAAGTATGCTACTATTATAATTGGTTTAGCCCTATTACACATTGGTTTAGCCCTATCTGTGCAGTCTATTCTCTCCAGATATTGCTTGAACACACTGTGCTAGAGGTAAAAAATCTGTTGCAATAGTCACTCATGTCTGACGAAGACTATCTAAAGAAAAAATAGCGTTATTACAAATGTGGTAAATTATATAGTGGATAATGATGCGAATGATGAATCCTTTCAATTTATTAACTATTGTTTGTGAATAGCAGTTGAGGTGTGAATGGAGGATCAGGTGTGAAATAACTGCATTTGTAGGTGTTGGGATTCTGTCAGCTGATGTGTTAAAATGGAAAGAGTTGTTTCTTTATGTGAAGTTTGTCCCATTGTTTTAGACAAGGCGTGTGTATATTAAGCTACAATTTCAGGTATGCAGTAAAAAGAGGTAGCATATGGCAGAAATGATTGCTGCCTTTGTGGGAGATTAGCTTAGGTGCTTTTAGTTACATTAAATATATAATAGGAATTGTATAATATTGGATTAAAAAAATATGATAATCTATGATCATCTGCAAATGGCTTGACTGCATAGGCAGAAATATATTGCATAGGGTTCCTATAGTGCACTTACTACCAATGAAATCCTTTATATTTATACATAATACAGTGTTAAAGAAATGGGGTTTTGGTTAGTACAGCAAGACTGGGGCCACCATTTTTAAATATATTATATTATACATTATTTTCAATAAAAAGCCAAGGGGCCCCTTTAGGACACCATGGCCTGCGATACCTCACTCTGAGATCTAGACAAGAAGAGCTACTACAAAACGGTAAGTATCCAGTGATAATGAAAGACACCCAACATATATGTAGTTATTATTAAAGGTAAAGCAGGCATGCATGGGTTGATCTATGCGTGGTTTCCATTGTATAGCGTGACCAGCAATTTCAGGTAGTTTATTAAGTTTATTAAACAAACGTTGATTGGACCTCTCAAGGAAGCGTAGCAGGGGAATGGTGCAGGGTAGATATTCGTGAGTGTCAGGGCAGGGCTGTAGTAAGAGGTGTTCAGGGGTGTTGGGGTCAGGTAAGGGGCGTTTCTGGGGTGTGGTGACCTGGTAAGGGGCATTCTGGGGTGGAGGTTCCCGTTCCTTGTGGTCGGAGGAGTTTGGGGGTCTCATGGGAGTGTCAGAGACCACCCCAGAATCTGGGAGACACCTGTATTTTCCACATCTTTATCTATCATTAGCTATTTGCATTATATTTATGTTTTGCATAAAACACTAATGAGGTGATGTACCGATAGCGGATATCACAAAGTTATGTCTTAAAGTTTTATTATTTATTATTTAATAAGACTTAATGTGACTTTTAGATGTATTTTGCAATGCGTGCGCTACTCTTATTAAGTTAGCACGTCTAGACAGCGCAAGCAATGTACCAAATGTTTCAAAAATAAATTCATGATCCTAATGTGATTTTTGTGGTTATTTTTAACGCCACCAAAATGATGGTCTTACGTAGACGTAAAAGGAGATCTTATTATATGACTGAAATGTATACTGGATATTACTGGTTACGCATGAAATTCATTAAAGGGGAGCTTCATGACAGATACATGTAGTTTCAATAGCATACGTGACAATTGTCAGTATATGAGTATATAGAGAATAGAATAAATATGCTGCTGGCATTGAAATATAAGCACAGCAGGCGTAGACAGCCTGTTTGAGTTGCTATTACAGATATATATGACATAAAAGTAAGTAAATAAATATTAGAAAATGATGGTGGGAAAATTTGACACAATGTATAAAAACACACACAATGATACCACTGAAAATTATGTTAAGGTTTTAACGTAAACATTTGACACAAACACAAATGTAATATCTCTCACAAACCCTTTATTGAATCTGAAAAGTGGATGTAACTTTTACACATTCTGTACACACTAGAGCACCTTTAAGTGTAATCTGATTGTGATTGTGTATACACATTCTATGCACACTAGTGCACCTTTAAGTGCAATCCGTTTGCGATTGTGTATACACATTTTATACACACTAGAGCACCTTTAATTGCAATCCGATTGCGATTGTGTATACACATTCTATACACACTAGTGCGCTTTTAAGCAGGATCCTATTTCGCTTTTAAAAGCGGACACTAGTGTAGTCCAACCCAAGTAGCCACACTAGTGCACCTCTGTGCATTGCATGGGATCCGCATTTCTTGCGCAGTCTGGTGTGTTACAATTGCACAAAACATTGTAAACATTGTGGCGCTGCACCAGCCTAACGCACGCATGCAAAACCCGTTTCCGGGTGTGTGTGTGTGGGCGTGTGTGTGCGTTATAGTGTGGCCTCAGCCTAATACAATAAAAATGGTGGCCTGGCCTGGATGATCAATCAGGCTAAAATGTGTTCCAGACTTTAAAGGATATGTACACTGGGAAATTGCCCATTAGTAGAAACTATAATTCTTTTTTATCACTGTACCATTTTTTGTCCAGTATATCTTTCGATATCCAGTCTGAAACATCTATACTCTCACAAAGAGTCAGATAATCTGGCAAGGGGCTGGGGGACTGAGCTTGTGCAAAACAAGTACTGTATCAAAGTCATGCAGCAACACAAACACATCAGAGTAAGTGCTGCTTACATGTATTCAATTATAGATTGAAATTAGGTAAGTTTTTTCAGAGTACAATTACCTTAAGCTTTGTCTAAGCTAGAATTATGTATTTCTCCTTTTTGGGTACTAACTTGCTGTATTGTCAATGGTCAAAGGTGTAAAGTGAATTAACTATGAACTCATGCTAATGTTTGTCTAACTAAGAGTGAAATTACCATATAGTTATGATAGGTGGAAAGCTGTAACATGTTGACATTTAATTCAACACACAGTCAAATCAAACTTAACAACCATGGTTTGCTATTGATGTGACAATTGTAAAAATATCACAAAATAAGTAGGCCAGGCAGTTTTCAGAATGTCGTGGAATGGTTGGGTGGCTGCTGTATGGGCACCTTAACTGTGTCTTAAATGTCAGTTTGATGTCAGTCACCAGCCAGGTAGCTTACAAATTATTAGAAAACATACTCAAAGACAGAGATGTCCTGTCATGAAATGATGTATAATATTCAGTGTGATCACATACACTGTAATGGAAAAAAGAGAGCAAGAAATGATGCTACTGGCCCCTTGTCTATTCAATTACATTGCCCAATAGTATTGGCTAAGTGTGTTTGGAATGTAAATTACAGTTATGAGTTTGCTTTGACATGTTTATTATCATACAATATATAATTATATGAGTGATTTCATCATTTGGCATAGTTGTGGGTGCTCATAACATTTCTACTAGCCATGGTTGAAGTTATACATTACATTCAGTTCTATGCCCTATCATAGCTTTAAATATGAAATTACTGACACTCTTTATTGTTAATGGTGACAGGCTATCAATGGGGAGGTGCAGTGGTATATATTCTTATAAAAAAAAAACTCTTAATTATGTAGCTAAGAAATTTTTATAAGGATATATTCCACTGCACCTCCCCATTGAAAGTCCAGAGCCTTGTGTATTATATGAGGGATAATGTGCCCCTTACAGTATAATATAAGGATATTACGCCACTGTGGCGTTCCCTGACCATAAAGAAGCACAAGGCTGTAGGCCGAGTGCTTTTATTCAGGGCAGGGAACTCCGAGGTGGCATAATGTCCTTATATTATAATATGAATTAGTGCATTATTTCTTATAATACATAAGTTTTAGATTCCTTCACCCCATTCACATTTTAAATTCTAGCCTTGTAGCTATTCCCACCCTAATTTAAACTCCCAAGCTACCTTCTGTAAAAAGAAACATCCCTGCCCAGCATCTATGCGGTTAAAAAAATCTTTGTAGAGGAGGCGAGAGACATTGGTTATGCAGTGACAGGAAGCAGCTCTAGCAGGTTCCGTAAGTGAAGTTAACACTGCAAAAAACACTGAGTCATTGTCCAGGCATGAACACTGGAATGGGCGGAGTAGTGGGATATAAGAAATATAAGAAATGAGTCACTTAGTGACATAGCTGAGTGATTTTTATAAGGATATACACCACTGCACCTCCCCATTGAAAGTCCAGAGACTTGTGTATTATAGAAACATATTGCACAGGAAAGGGTTCCATCTTTTTGTTGTGGGAAGATTGTTAAGAAATAGATTAGCCTTGAATACTCCCAGAACGAATTTTATTGTACAGATTAGTTAGCGAATTGTATCTGTGGTGTCAGTTATTTTCAAAGATCAGCTCAGGTTGTTTCAATAAATGATTCTTTATTGCTGACTAACATAGGTGAAATTGGGATGGAATGATCTCATAGAGTTTACAAACAGAAAATGTTAATGGTATTCCTAACTATTGGACCAAGCTGGACCAAAATAATATTTAAAAATATATTTATTTTGAGAAAGATTTCTGAAAGCGCTCAATGAGAAAGTAAATAGGAATTATGAGAGCACAGAGTTGAAATTGATAGACAAATCATTTTCAGAGTTAGTTATTATTCTAAAATAGGATTCAATTTAAGGGAAAATTGCATTGCAGCATTTGGTTATAGTGGTACCGAATGCATTACCCTATCTTGCCTGTATATATTCCAGCCAGCAGAAAACATTTAAGCAACTGAATAAGCAACTAAATAACTAATGTTGTGCCAGATCTACCATATGACATGATCATACAATATGGAGGTCAGAGCCTTGAATGCTTATTTTATTGATTATGAGCTGTGAGGCGCAAGAGAAATTCCCTCTCCAGAACTGCTAGGAAACCAAACATAAAGAGTAAATAATGTAGAAAACTGCAAAGTGCTCAGTGTTAATTTTCTTTGACCCTTGATGTTTTCTTAAATAGATGACTTCTTGTAGGCCTCAACTTACCCCTATATCCATGCTGCTGTTGTCATGAGGACTCATTACTTTCCCAGGTCCCTATGTATTGGGAAACATCTGTAGAAAAGTAGTGCAGAGTAGAACTTTAACTTGGGCCCCCTGGATAAGAGAACAACTTTTGGGCAATAATTGGTTTGTTGTATGGGGAACATTTTTGTTAATTACATTATTCCTCCTTCATGTTGCTGTTGGGGACCCTAAGTAAAGATAAACATAGGGCAGAGGTGGGGTATTGTAATGGTAAAGGTTGTGGAGAAAGCTAAAACACTTGTACCACAGAAACTCTTGATTAAAAAGATGCATCAGTTAGTTGCCTTTTAAATAATCCTAATACTAGTAACCAAAGATAAAATATATGTGCAAAAAATAGAATTCTAGTGCACAAACTATTCTAATTGCATATTGGCTACCTCCATGAGGTTGCTACTACAAACAGTCTGCTAAACCCTGGATAAATAAAAACAATTAGTTTAATAAATTGGCCAAATTATTTTAAGCCCGGTCACCATATCAAGGTTGTTTTCTTTAACTGGGTCCTAACCTACTTTAAACTAGAGAGTCAGCTTCAAGCATCCAGGCCACAAAGGAGAAGCTGTCAGCTCATGTAGCCAAAAAGGCAAGTACCAGTAGGTTAGGACCCAGTTAAAGAAACCAACCTTGACGTAGTGACTGTAGTGACTGGGCTTAAAATAGTTTTGCCAACTTATTGGCCAACTATACTAATTGCTTTTATTTATCCAGGGTTTAGCAGGCTGTTTGTAGTAGCAACCTTATGGAGGTAGCCAATATGCAATTAGAATTGTTTGTGCACTAGAATTCTGTTTTGTGGATGTATTATATTTTTGCTCTCTAGTTGCACTTTAATATAGATGTACAACAACCCAATTTTTTATAAAATATATGTGTTAAGTCTTTTTCATATAGCAATCACTAGAATCAATCCTACTCTCCTCTACCACTGGTGCAGGCATGCTCTGAGTGCCTCTCTTTTATGGATATGAGGTAGGGACTAGGGGGCATATTTATAAATGATCGCTATTTTCCCCATTTCGCTATCGCAGGACATTGCAATGACAAATAGCGATATTTTCGCCTTATTCATAAAAACACTCGTTTTCGCTTTAACCTTTGCGGAAAAGTATCGATGAGGCGATGTGTATTCATTGCATTAAGTGTGGTATCACTGCGAAAAGAGAGATTGCTCTGCAATTTCAGAGCTATTTTTTTTATTTAAAGCCATTTATAAATAGGTGAATTTTCACCTTTTTGCCCCTTTTCTCCCTTTTGTTGGTTTTTTTGCAGTTTTACCAGAATTTTCGCCAAACATCATTACTTTCTGGAATGTTCCATTAACATGACTATTTCTTACACAGCACTATGGTATGTTCCCATATTAATGGAACTGGTTTGATAATTCGCTGCATTACTATTAAAGGACAATTATACTCACCTCCCCCTCGTTCCTTTCCACCCACTCCTGCAAAGTACCTAGGGTGAGGACCTAAAACGCTAAGTCCTCACCTCTGGGTACTTTACAAAAGTCCTGTTCTACTTACTTGTAATCTCCCTCGTTGCTCCGGTCCAATCCTCCCCACTGGCACTTTGAGTGACAGGTCGCGAGGCAGCCAATGGGAAGACACGCTTTGCAAGGAGGACTGTCACTAACTGTGCCAGTGGGGAGGATCAGACCGGAGCGACCAGAGAAATTACAAGTAAGTAGTACAGGACTTTTGTAAAGTACCCAGAGGTGAAGACTTAGCGTTTTAGGTTTACCAAGAAATGGTAAGTATAATTGTCCTTTAATAAAATAGAGAAAATTCGCCTTTTGAGTTTTACACTATTATCCTATTAATAAAATGATAAAAATTCATCTTTTTAATAACTTTGATGAAAGGAAAAGCTGAAAGTTTAAAAACTTATGGTAAAGGCTGGTGGGGGGGAAAAATAATGCCCTTTATAAATATGTCCATCAGACCCCCATTTGACTTTATTGGTAAATAAAGAAAATCAGAACCTTAAAAAAAAAAAATCTTTTAAAGCGAAAAATTAACCTTGAAAAAGTGAAATGCTGGAAAATAGTCTAACACCCCCTGAGTACTTATTAGTATTGAGAAACACTCCACAATGTATTGACACCTTCCATGGACCCATTGGCAGGCTAAATAAATGGCCACTTTGCCACCTCAGACTTGGGGAATTGGAATGGCTGAACTTAACGCAAAAATACACTTTTGTGTAAAAAGAAATGTAGCAGTAATGACTTTTCGCTACTGGTTATCACTGCTTTATAAATAGCGAAAAGTCCAAATTTTGCGAAAAGGCTGCATTAAAGAAGGCGAAAAGTTTAACGAACCTTTATAAATATGCCCCTAAGTGTTGCTTACTTTAAAAGAGATTTTACTGACTTAACACAGGTATATATGTGTTCAGGAATTATTTTTAAATGAATTAAAATGATACATTGATTTTATCAGCAGTTTCCGAGCTAAAAGATTGAAGGAAATGGATTCTTTTTTAGCTTGTTAAAGAAAAATGCAGTAACATGTGAATCTTTTTACAATATCTGCATAACTAAATTAACATGAATATCTAGATCTATGCTGATTGCAACAAAGGATTTCTGATAAAACCACTGGCATATTTGACACCTCGTGTCAAATGGTGATTTGTAGCAACAAAATTAAAGGGGAACTATGGTCACCAAACAAGTTAGGGATAAAATCCTTCCATCATACCTTAAAATGAACTCTGGATCACATCTCCAGGAAAAGCTATATTGCTGGAAAGGTTTAGCTATATAACTTCATAAACACTTCCTGCTTTTAGCACTTTATAGCCACCTGACCAGTTTCTGTCTGCATTAATAGGCTGTCCTCTCAGTTGTCATTATTTTAAAGTCTTTGCCAGTACTTTCTGTCTTTCTCAGCATTAAGTCTTAGGGAGCATGCTCTGCCCTTGGGTACAGGGCACGCACAGAGGATCAGGTGATGTCACTCACACTACTGGAATTAAGAAGTTTGAACATTAGCCACAATATAAATTCTTACAGGCTTCAGCAAGGGATATGCCTCAGGGCTTATTTTAAAGGAAATATTGCAGCCTTTTTTTTTTTTAACCTTAACATGCTTAGAGACCACACTTGCCCTTTAAAGGGATACTACATTCCTAAAATGACCCTGTTTATTTAAAAGTCTAGTTCTAATGGAGACAGGAGCACTTGCCAAAATTGCTCCTATGCTCCCAATTTGCCCCCTCACTGTCTCGCGGGACTATCTTGGCATAGTCATGCCAGCGCACAAGGATTAGGGGAGTGCGGAGGAGCTGGGGTACACAGTATTGCTGCCGAATCACGTTTTGGAAAGTAGTGAGATCTCAGCTTGGGGGACAATTTGGGAGACAGGAACAAGTGCTCCTGTCTTCATTAGAATTATACTCTTAAATAAAAAGGGCCATTTAGGGGTGCAGTGTCCCTTTAACTAAATAAAGGGGAAACGTGTAAGTTGTGTTACATATATTTCAAACCATTTATGAGCTTTAAAGGTTCCTCTTAAATGTATAGAGACCCAATAATGGTTAGTATGACTATTCACATATCACATTGTTGAACAAGGCTAAAATATCTAACCCATGGTTTGTTTGTTTGGTTGCAGGCAGTATTCAAGGACAGAAGTATGTGGAAATAACAAAGATCTACAATCTCTTGCATACTCAGTGTGTGTGGTTGTATGGGATTGTAAAGATAACATTAATTGTAGTGCAAGCTGCATGTAAAGTATCATATCCCTTCACAGTAGGTTTCATTGTTCGGAATAAGATTATTTTGATTGCTTTTCAAGAAACCTGAATAATTATTAGTATGAATATGCAAACAAACAAATGAGCTCTGAGTATTGAAGTGCTTTTCACAGTGTGTTAGGATTGTCACTGTGACTCAGAAATCCAACTGAAGCAGACAATGATTCTATCCGTAAACACTTGATAACAAAGAAAGTTGCTGCACATAAAAGGACTAGCAGGGAATGAAAAAAATAATCATGGCATTGTGTGCATTGAGATTAGCTACACGGATATCCTTACCATTCTTGCAGACTGGACAACACTGTTCAGGTTCATAAACAGGGTTCACACACTCTGGAACAGCACAGTCCGCCACTACACAGTGCACTTCATTACTGGGCTCACATCTGCACCATTCACAAGGAGAGGGCTGAGAGAAGAAAGAAATGTTAGAGAAAAACACATTGAGCTCTTTAAAATGCCTTTTAGCATGAAAAAAAAGCATCTTCTACTATCTGCTTTTCTAAGATAAAATTATCTGAATACAGCACAGCTTAAAAAAATACATGGGCAGATAGGAACCCAACAAAGTGAGCACCCACTGGTGTTATAAAGTAACCAGTCAGGAACACGCTTGTCCAAGAAACTATTTGAATTCTTTATAAGGCCTGTGAATGCTATTTGTGATGAGTTTATACATGTATGAAATAGAACCAAGCAAGTTTATATATAAAGATAGATAGATAATAGACAGACAGACAGACAGAGAGAGAGAGAGAGAGAGAGAGGTTGATGAATAATAGACAGATAGATAGAAAGATAGATTGATTGATATTTAGATTACCACATATATGGATATAATTATAGCAGTTGAGGTAGAAAGTTCTTTAATGGCTCTTTTATAAATAAGCAGCTTTATTGCAGAGACACCGGCACACCCCATAGTGGGTTGAAATAGGCTGATCTTCAATAAAGCTTAACAATAACAAAGGAAACACTATTGCTATATCATTTTGTAATATATTTACATTCCACAAGTCACAAAAACTTGCTTTAACTTAATTTTTAATCACGTTCAACAACATATTTTGCTCTTTGGAAAATGCGATTAAATATAACCCCCAACAGAATAAACAAACTTACTTATCATTATTGAATGGCGTATCTTAATATAACACAGCTAATTTGATGTTAAGTTTTCCTTTTTTCTTAATGCATAATCATTTTTTATTATGTGTTTGTGGTATAAGAATTATAATACTTTCTATTCTTTCTTAATCCCCTGTTTAGTAATACTGCACAAAACGAAAATTCAATTCATACATTTCTGTGTTAAAATGATTGATGATCCATACAACAGTTTTCAAAGTTGGGCACCTGTACATGTGAACCACACATAGCAAGAGCTAGAAACTAGAGTAGAACAGCTGGGAATGCAAAAACAGGAAGCGCATGACGTTTCCGGTACTAGACGGTGTTTTGATTTTTTTTTATAGATTTTGGGCATTGATATTTGTTCCCCAGACCATTTCCCAGGTCTGTGAGACATTTATAGTAAATCCCCATTGATATTTATACCTTAATGTTAGGCGGAATTTACGAATTTGGGTATCTATACTGTAAAAAATGTAATTTTCAAGAATTGTACCTTTAGATACAGCAACATCCACTTCCTCAAAAAAAAACAAAAAAACCCACAGATTTTAAATTGGAGCTGTAGATTGTGAGAAATCATCATTTGAAATCACAGCATTTACAGCAAAAGGCCTGTCACTCCAGAAACAGATATTATAATATGTCCCCATCCCTGACTTCAGGGATGGGGATGTGGTCAGTAGAGAAAAGTAAGAAGGGGGAGAGAGGGTAAGATGTGTGTACAGAGCAGTGTCCATGGTGAGGCTGTGCAGAACTTATAAGTGTCGCAGACACTACAATAAGGCAGTGAGTAAGGGAGGTGGGAGGCAATTAGGAGCACTCACTAAACATTAATAATTTAATGACTAAGCAAGCACAGATAAATATGGGAGTACCACTATTTTATTTCTCTCAAATTATAGTTTTGGAAAATGTAAAGTTGTTTGAGTGAGTATAGTGACCCTTTAAACTCACATTGACTATAATGGACCCACATTTTTTTTTCGAAAATCCTCAAATCTGCAAGCGGAACAAATTTCAGTGAGTTCGCCCATCTCTAGTCAATACATGCTGAAAGTGAACAATATTTTACATGCATCTGAGGAAGGGAAATATCCTGAAAAGTTGTGCACTTTCTTTAGATGTCTTCAGTTTACGGAGTATAACAATTTGGTTTCAGTTCAAAGTTGGCAGGATTGAGAGGAGCTATAAATCTGTACTGTATAGCACAAGGAATGGTACTATGAGGAATTACTGTTGATAAATGCTTTAACTTTTACCTTTTTATTTTGCCTTTAACACATCTAGAAGTCATTTCAATCATCTTTTAGAGAAACTGTGTGGCTGAATCAACTATAGATTCAAGCTTGAAATGGCTTTACTGTTGGCAAGTACAGATTCAGTATATTTATAAGAGCGAGGTTTCTTTCACATTTCTCAGTGGTAAATTCCTGTGGAAAAGTTTGCAAAAATCTCTCAGTCATTTATATCTATTAGGATTTGCACAGCTTTTAACATCTGTGCAATATCTTGGGGCACCACATAAAAGAGATAAAATAAAGTTTACAATCTATCATAGACAGAAACATCTATTAGTAATTTACATACAAGAGACCAACATTTTGTACAAATTCAATTTCATATTGTATATCCTCACTCAACTTAATTGGTTGCATCCCCTCCTGTATTTGACATAAACATCAAGCTATATTCTTAGATGCTAAGCACCAAGCGGAAAGGTAAATAGAGAGAAAATGACATGCACAGTAAATAATGAAAAAATGCACTCGCTATTGTAAAAATATACAACATCACCAAGGAGTTTAATAAGGAATCTTGCAGAATAGGTTAGAGAGCTCCCTTTTCACATACAAATAAGGATCATAGACTTCTGGGTAATCTTCATGTTTCCATGGTAGCCCTTATGAAATGCAATACCTTCGAAGAGGCTTTAAAAGCATTCTATGTGCTCAGTGCAAAAATTGTCGGTAACTGTCTCTCTGGTTTTACAGTGCTGTTAAAGCCTCTTAGGAGGTGTAACATTTCATTAAGGGCTGCCATAGAAACATCAAAAATCAGCCAGAAGTCTCTGTCCCTTATTTGCAAGGAGTTCCATGACACTATTAAAGTATGATGCCACAGGCCAAGTTCTTTTGTTCAGGTCATGGAACTCTGAAGTATTGTTTAATATGCTTATATTTTAAAGTAGGGTGTCTTATTTTCTATAATGCACCAGCTTAAAACCCACACAATAGCAAATGATTTCTCCACAATGTGCGTGATTCCAGAGGAGAGAGGTACAGCTTTTTTTGCTAGCTAGAAATGATAGAATCTGTTCAAGATCATTTATATTTTAGCTTTAGTTCTCCTTTAATGATTCTTTGCACATTACACATTGTTGAACTATTATTTATATAGTCCATATAAATAACTCTGTGTTGAAATGAATGGAAATAAAATCCATTTTAAGACCAAAAATTGGATTGCTGCCTTTCTCCTCATTAGAAATTTGTCATTGTGATTTATATTAAGAAAGGGGGTATATTACTGGGCAGGCAGTCATGTGCTACATTTCTACTATTAGGAAGGGATATTGATCAGGAAATTTATGGTGTGCTGAGCTATAATTTATATATTTAAATAACATATTGTCCCACAATCAATATACTTCCAATGTTTAATTAAAGAAGCTATAATTCAGCAGAACACATTGAAGAAATTAAGAAATTGGCAGTAACATTAAAAAGAAGATGTGCTGTGTCACGATTTGAAATGCTCCCTGGGGCCTTTACATTGCTCCCTTGATAATCTGTTTAGAGGAATTTATGAACTGGCATCACACTGAGTGATCGATGTTTGCTCCCTAACGTGGAACTGACACAGCCCTTACAATGAACAAGCTCACTGTATATAAACTCCACCGTGATCATCCTGTTTTGGTCCAAAGGAACTAGAATAGTTACCCCCTTTAATGTACAGGGATGGCCATACACTACTTCAACATTACGCCAATTCACCTTTCAATCTGAGGTGAATGTTGAATCGATTGTATGTAGTGTGGAGCAATAGTTTTACCTGACGATTCCTGGCTTGGTCATCTTTGCAACACAATTACTGGTACGATTAAAAATTGATTGGGCCAGGTGGTTTGTCGGACCCTTGTAGCATGTTGGAGGTAGGTTTGCAGTTTATGGACAAATTTAGGATCAATGACTCCCTGTGTAAAATTTAGTTTTGTCCCCCTTCCATCCTGGATTAAAAAGACCAAAGAATAGTCTGATACAAAAACAAATTTATACAAATATTATCAACCAATTGTGCTCTGCAATTTGTAAATTATATAAATATAAACAACTTAAAATAACAGAACCAAAAAAATTTCTTAAAAAATTCGTAAAAAATTTTAACATTTCAAAAATTCCAAAAAATGTAATTGTGTAAAATTTATTGTGTTCTGTTGATTTTGCTGCTATAGATATGTATATACCGTATATATACTCGAATATATATATATAAGTCGATCCGAGTATAAGTCGAGGTACCTATTTTTACCTAAAAAATGAATAAAAACTAATTGACTCGAGTATAAGTCGAGGGTAGAAATTATGACCACTGCTGTCTTCTGATTCTGTATTGATTTGAGGCTTTAGTTGTCCTTTAAATGGACAGCAGAATTCCCATACAGTAGTCCCATACAGTAATCCTATACAGTAATAGCCAAATCCAGTATGGCTATTACTGTATGGGCTACTGTGTGGGAATTCTGCTGTCCATCTAAAGGCCAACTAAAGACTCAATACAATACAGAATCAGAAGGCAATCTTTAATAATGAATAGATACAATCCTCCTGATTCTGTATTGTGGGTTATTTGCCCTTTAGTTGCCCCACACAGTAACCCCCAATACCTTGGCACTCCAATTGTTTGGAAACTACAACTCCCAGCATGCTGTAATAGCTGGGAGTTGTAGTTTAATACATCTGCAGTGGAAATGCACATACACACTGGAAGATAAATTGTTTCAGATACAATTTAAGGAAAACGAGCTGTTGACATCACTTAAGGCCCCTGGGAATATTGTACTTTAAGTTTGCAAACAAAAACGTATACACACACACTTAAAACTAATTCTCCTTTATGTGTTGTGTGCAAACAAGGAAGGAATTATGTACCTGCTGCTACTACTGGGTTTACTGGAAAAACAACTGATATCCCACCTGAAGGCTCAGTCACTTTAACTTGAATGAGGAATCCGGCTGCCGCATCCACTGATGGTCACATCCACTGATGTCACTACTCGGTGCTGGTCTCATTTCCTGGCGCCAATAGTGACGTCAGTGGATGCGACCATCAGTGGATGCTGAAGCTGGATTCCTCATTCAAGTAAGTGACTGACCCGAGTTTAAGTCGAGGTTCAGATTTCAGGCTGTTTTTAAAGTCCATTTGATTGAAATGAATAACGCAGGTATACCATGATCTGGATGAAATGGATCCTACACAGAAATGTCTACCCTACTTATTATGATACTATTATATTAAGCAAAAATCCAACAATTTACATGGCAATGCATCAACCTGCGCAAATTCTGTTAAACATCCTAAACCCCCGCTAACACGTTTGTGTAGTAATGTTAGCATGCATTTAAGGCAGCATGTGCAGTACGTGTGTAATAAACAAATATTTTGGGAAACAATAAAGATAGTAATTTGGTGAGTTTTAGCTTAAAATAATTTGGTCTTAAACACATGCAAAAGATAAGATGGAAATCAGAATGAAATATGAGCCAGAAATCATTTACTGCATCATGATAACATGACCAGCAGGGAGCGATTACAGATGTTATTGCATCGCCCTGTGAGTGTATTTGTGGATGGTTATACCTACGGTATATTATGTTATTGTTACTCAGTGATGTCTTTATTCTCGATTCACTGAAAATTGTGAATTTTAAAAATAATGGTCTTACCGCAATAAACAATATACATTTTTGACGTTAACTGAATGTACCATACATTCCAGGCACAGTGTCACTTTAAAAAGCTGGTGCATAAATACTTAGAAGATAGCACGGTTACATGCAGATTAATAGGTAGCAGAATACCAACAGCAGCTGTTACCTCAGGATACATTTTTATGTGACATAAATAATGCTACTTACCACATCTGTCACTGATAGCGGTTCTGTCTTATGTTAGCCATACACATGGTGCATAATAGGGAAATCCCAATGGATTCAAAGAGATTTGCTGATTGTGGGGCAATGTGTGTTGCTTAGAAAAATGACTGATCCAAAGCAAAAATGTGATCGACTGAAATATTTCACTGCCTATCAATCTGATTAATGTCAATAAAATCAGATGTAATAAGATCAGATGCAGTCTGTATGCTATTCACAATGGGCATGGCTGGTAAATAAACTGCAGGGTAACAAGCAGCTTTCAAAGCCAGGTACTTCAATATTGGTGTGGAGACATCTGAATAGAAAAGTGCATAGGGACAGTGAATACTGTGGTAAGGGAAATGGCCAATATGTGCTCATGTTCATAAGGTTCTTTAAAGGCTACATGGGCTGTGAGTTGTTCCAAAACATGGAAGCATTCTTTGTTACAGAATCTATTTCTCATTTGTAAATAAATGCAACTTACAAAAAAGAAGAATTTAGCCTGCGTACACCCGAGCAGATTTTTCGTCCCAAGTGGCCGATATTTCCTTGTATCGGTCAGTCGGGCAGAAATGTCTGAGGCAATTTTGTAGGCAATGGTGACCAATGTCTGACACCCATTCATCTGGATCTCCTATGGACCCAACCATCAGTCGCGGCATACATTTGCTAGCAGCAAAACCCACCTGTGTGTACCCAGCCTTACACTGTAAACGGGTTCTGGGGAGAAAAACGATTTAAAAAATAGCTTAGTTATTCTTTAAACTGTCTAGATCCTGATATTCTGCCCTGATATTTGCTCGATTCAACATTCAGTTGGTAAGTTGATCTTTTATCAGTGAATCTAGTTGAAATTTCCAGTACATTCATCTGACTGGAACCATCATTTTTATGTTTGAATCCACACTGTTGCCAGAACATCACTGTAAGTCGACTAGTGCATGGCCTATATATTGGCATTGCATATTTTGTCTTTTTTTAACTAGAGATGTTCGAAACTGTTGAGTTTCGTTCTGCTTTCGAACTTTCGAAATTTTCGGAAAGTTTGAAAATTCAAGTTTCTTTTTTTTTGAAAATCCCTTATATCCTCTATAATTGAAAATAGAAAGTAGTCGATTTTTGAAAATCTAAAGTAGCCAATTTTCGAACATCGAAAGTAGCCGATTTTTGAAAATCGGCTACTTTTGATTTTCATAAATCGCTACTTTCGATTTTCGAAAATCGTCTGCTTTTGATTTTCAATAATCATCTACTTTTCGAAATTCGGGAGTTCCGAAAGTTTCGTCAGGACTTCGAAACCCTCAGATTCGATTCGAAACTGGGTTCCAATGGAACACACATCTCTATTCTTAACATTAAAAAACATGTTATTACTGCTTCAGTCACTAAGTGTTAATGCAAAGTTTTTGCCCCTCGACATTCATTATAATAAACATATGGTAAATGCTTGTTAGTTTTCATCAGATACAGTTACAATAGAGATATTTTTAAATCTAGAATTCTGTGGTGTAATGTATAAAAGAGTATTGTTATAAAAAAAAATAATAATAAGATACTGGTACTAAGGTACAAATGAGAGTGCAAGTACAGGATGTTCAATGAACAGACTTAAAGGGTAACTCTCTTATACCTTTCAAACAAGCCCAGAATGATGTCTCTAGTTTCTCAGGATTTTAAGTTATAGTCTTGTAAAACACTTCCTTGTCTGTCCTGTCTTTCTGAGTCTGTGAGGCACATTATGAGCTGTGTATAAAGCCCCACGCCTAAAAAAAAACAATCCGTTCTGAAAGTAGTTACACTTTACGGAGAGAAACATCTTCTTTTCAGGCATGTAGTTAGCTTTGAAAATTATTTAGATGTTTGGAGGGTGGGGCTTATGATGCAGCTGATAATACAAGTGGGCATGCTGGTGATGTCACAGCTCATAGTGCTAGCAGGAAAAATCACCCTGCTGTAACATTGTGTAGACTGCAGCTAAAAGCATGATAATCGAGTAATTTTAGATGTAGGAGTGTACTTATTTTTCATAGAGGCCACAGGTTTGTACACATGTGTGATTGCGGGGGCCGACATGCGATACACCAGTGTGTTACGAATATCACTTAGTGTGTAGGTAATTGGTTGGACAAAATGGCCATTCGGTCAGGCATTGTTGATGGTCTAAGGAGCGATAAAGTATGAAGAGGTGAAGGACATGCAGCTCATGATGTAGGTAAAATCATTCTCTTTATTATTATGAATACATGAAGATTAAAAGCACATCGGCAGGGAGTCAGGGCTACCCAGGAAGCAGCCTAGCCTGACGCGTTTCGTGGGACAACCCACTTCATCATAGGCTAGGCTGCTTCCTGGGTAGCCCTGACTCCCTGCCGATGTGCTTTTAATCTTCATGTTTCATAATAATAAAAGAAATGATTTTACCTACATCATGAGCTGCATGTCCTTCACCTCTTCATACTTTATCGCTGCTGTTACGTGCTGATGCGGGGAGGCACCCTCTATTTGTTTTGGGACAATTTGCACCAGGTGTGGGAGGTCGGAGTGCCGCCAACGGACTTGTGAGTACTACTTTGTATCATGATGGTCTAAGGAGCTTTAGGCCACATTTCATAGATCTGGAATCTTTCTGTGTTTCTGTGCCCATTAGTCCATATCCTTATAAACATATATACGGTCATTTAAATATATTACATTACATGGCTCTACAACCTTTTATTCCTTTGGCTGGTAAATGGGAAGGGGGTGGGGGTGGCTGCAATTTTTTCTACAGTATTTTTTCTAAGGTTTTACTAATTATCACATGATTGAAGATAATACTGAAATTTGCTGGAAAACCAATGTAAAATGGCTATCCATGGTTGGGATCATCAAGCAGGAGTGGGCATACAGAGACATTTTATAGAAGGACTTTGTTTGAGTGATCAAGTTATATTAATACCCTACATTTATCTCAGAATTAGTATTTGCACTGTCCAAGCTATTGATTCATATTATCAATTGCTTCAAATCTGCAGGTTGGCAGTTAGCAAGATAACCATTTAAGTAGCTGCAGCTGAGATGGAGACTGAAGGCATCTTTCACAAACACAGTTCTTAGCCAGTTTCCCATATTTAAAAACCCTGTTACCACAACAAAGCTTACAAAAGCATGAAAAGTTGTCTAAAGAATATGAATAAACATGTCGGCCTGGCAAGAAATGGTTGCTAACAGTCTTTGGGCAGAAAGGTAACTTACTAAACCTATATCTTTTCTTATTAGTATTTTTCTGTTAGAGAAATCTGGTTAATGGCCTCACTCAAATTCCTTCAGATTTATTTAAATAAATAAGTGTTTAAAAATTACTTTCAATCAGATTTAAATAACGGAAATTACTAATTGGACATTGATACATGCAGACAGTCAAAATCCTTCAAGCACTGGGCCAATCTTTATATCCCACGTTCAAATGTCCTATTTTTTTCACTAGAAATTCTGTTCTCTCCATTTCTTATTCAATGTAAGATCGTCTAGACTTGGAATTGTAAAAAAAAAAAAAAAAGGAATTAAAATATATGATCCCAACAAGCATGCTTAAAGGGTATCTCCACTGGAAAAATTGACATTTGCTAGAATAGCAGTTTATAGCCAAAGTAAGCCATACCTGCAATCTCAGTTCAATCTCTTGCATATGTGCTCTGATCTGCTGCCTTTACCCTGCACACCGGCATAACTCCTCTGGCTGACACACCCGCCGTCTCCTATTCATCCGACGCGCGAGCTCCTGTCTGACATGCGCACTTCCTCACTTCCTCAGTCGGGACAAGCTGACCCCAGTGTCTTCTGCCGACAGCCAATGGGAACGTTGGCATCACGTTCCCATGGCAACAAGAGACATCGGCACTTTCTCTCCCTTGTGCTGCCGATAATAGCAGCTGATTCTCCTCCCTTGTGCTGCCGATAATAGCAGCTGACACAGTAATAAAAGTAGAGACATCGGCACTTATCTCCTTGTGCTGCTGATAATAGCAGCTGACACAGTAATAAATGTAAAGGTTGCTTTGGGCATGTGTAATTCTTATGGCAGGCCAGGCTACAACCCAAACATTATCCTTTGTCCAGTTGCACAGGTCAGTCTCTCTATGTGTGGATATATTTATATTTTATTTTAAAAGAACATGTAACCCATTAGATAATTAAACAATATATAATTAATCATCTAAAACTTCTCCTACAGTATGTGTAAATAGATAATGAAATATATTGTTATTGTTATATATTTTTATATATAGATATTTTGTTTTGTGGGCCTTGTCAGTGCACACATTGTATATATGCATGGTTGTACAATAATACATCTTGGAGAGGGAGAGTGATAGAGATATGGATATACAGACAGATATGGATAGATAGATAGACAGACATACAGCCAGATTAGATAGCCAGACGACGCCATATTAGATAGACAGCAGACAGACCAGAATATAGATAGACAGACATACACCCAGATATAGATAGACAGACAGACGCCAGATATAGATAGACAGACAGACAGACAGCCAGACAGATATAGATAGATAGATAGACAGACATACAGCCAGATATAGATAGACAGACAAGACAGCCATTATAGATAGATAGATAGACAGACAGACAGACAGACAGCCAGATATAGATAGATAGATAGACAGACATACAGCCAGATATAGATAGATAGATAGACAGACAGACAGACAGATATAGATAGACAGACACAGCCAGAGATAGATAGATAGATAGATAGACAGACAGCCAGATTAGATAGATAGATGACGACATACAGCCAGATATAGATAGACAGACAGACAGCCAGATATAGATGATAGATAGACAGACAGACGACAGCCAGCCAGATATATATAGACAGACAGACAGACAGATCTAGAATAGATAGACAGACATACAGCCAGATATAGATAGACAAACAGCAGACAGATATAGATAGATAGATAGACAGACAGACAGACAGACAGACAGATATAGAGTAGATACTAGATAGAAAGACAGACAGAGACATAATAGATAGATAGATAATAGATAGATGATAGATAGATAGATAGATGCAGATTAGATAGATAGATAGATAGATAGATAGATAAATAGCAGAGTTAGATAGATAGATAGATAGATAGATAGATAGATAGATAGATAGCAAGCAGAGTTAGATAGATAGATAGATAGATAGATAGATAGATAGATAGATAGATAGATAGATAGATAGCAGAGTTAGATAGATGATTAGATAGATAGATAGATAGATAATAGCAGTTATCTAGATAGATAGATAGATAGATAGATAGATAGATAGATAGATAGATAGCTAGAGATAGCAAGGAAGTAGAATAGATAGATTAGATGATGATAGGCAAGCAGGTTAGATAGATGATAGATAAGCAGGTTGATAGATAGATAGATGAGTCGATAGATAGATAGCAAGCAGAGTTAGATAGATAATGCAGAGTAATAGATAGATAGATAGATAGAAAGATAGATAGATAGATAGCATACAAGCAGAGTTAGATATAGATAGATAGATAAGAGCAAGCAGAGTTAGATATAGATAGATAGAGATGATAGATAGCAAGCAGAGTAGATAGATAGATGATAAGATAGATAGCAGATAGAAAGAATAGAAAGAGTTATAGATAGATAGATATATAGATAGATAGATAGATAGATAGATAGATAGATAGAGATAGCAAGCAGAGTAGATAGATAGATGATAGATAGATAGAGATAGCAAGAGAGATAGATAGATATAGATGATAGATAGATAGTAGCAAGCATAGTTAGATAGATAGATAGATATAGATAGATGATAGATAGTGATAGATAGATAGATATGATGATAGACATATATGGTAGATAGATAGATATGGATAATAGATAGATAGATAGTAGATATAGAAGATAGTATAGAGATACATTATTTAAAATAATTTAATATAAATATATTTTATCCACTATATACATTATAACATTTTTTCTTATATACATTGTAGTAATGTGCATGTATGCAATTAACTTTGCAGTAGTGGATGTATGTCTTTATACACCCTCCAATGCCCAGTTCTATGTAACTGTTATACAGACATTATGGGTAGGGTATATGTTGGACTAAATGGACATATGTCTTTATACAACATCCAACTATGTTACTATGTAACTGTTTAACAACATTATGGGTAGGGTATAAGGTTGGACTAGGTGGACGTATGTCTTTATATAACCCTCCATACTTGTTACTATGTAACTGTTATCCAGACATTATGGGTAGGGTATAAAGGTAGGACTAGATGGACGTATGTCTTTATATAACCTCCAATACTATGTTACGTGTAACTGTTATACAGACATCATGGGTAGGGTTAAAGATTGGCACAAATGGCCGTTTGTCTTTATAAAACCTCCATATTACGCTATATGTTACTGTGTACAGTTACACGGCATTTTGGGTAGGGTATAGACGTTGGACTGTAAATGTAAGTATTCATACACACCTAAAAATGATACTTTGAAAGTATTAATGTAACTATTTTATTGTAATTTTTAACATTCAAGAGACACTAAAGGTAATTCTGAATGTATTTGTATCTTTGACAGGTAATAGTAATTTCCCCCCCCTGCAATCCACTTGTGACACTCCCAGCATCCCCTCTGAAATAAACCTTCTGTCTCCCAGATCCCCCCCCTGCAATCAACTTGTGACACTCCCAGCATCCCCTCTGAAATACACTTTCGTCTGTCCTCCCTTACAAACACACACACCTCCACCCCCCCACCCCCCATTTGATTCCTTTTGCAATTCTATTCTATTACTTTTGCAATTGTTAAAAAAGTCTCCTTACATAAAGCTGTGTGGCTGAACCTTGTAACTTCCCCCCTCTGTCTCTCCCTGCACTATCAGCTGTGAATAGAGACAGGAATCATAGAGAGACTGTGAATCACAGAGACAGGTAAAGGCTTTGTTTACACCAGGCATCACTGGGTCAAGTGGGAGTGCAGAAATCATGAATATGCATGTATGATGCCATTGACTGACAGCCTGCCCAGCACAGTAGCAGACACACCCCCAGGACTACACAGCTTGCAGAGGCTGCTGCAAAGAAACAGACTGAATTTTGGGGAAAAAAAGGTAGGAGGGGTTTGGGGAAGGTGAACTTTCAAATTGGGAAAAAAAAACAAAACGTTTTTCCATCAGTGGAGATACCCTTTAAATTACTGAAAAAAACACCTCAAACTACCATGCTAAGGTAATCACAATCCTGGCCTATAACAACACCAACTCTGGGTGTTGGAGTCACACTTGATAAAGGATCTTGAACCCGAAACATGTCGTCTGTTGAATAAAACTTGCCAAGTTTGCAGTATATCCGGCATTTGCCTGGTTCCTTTCTCCTACCTATTTTACTTGGATAACACCTATGAGGCTCTAACAAGGGATCCCACCAGCCGCTACAAGAAAAGGTCACAGACAACCGCTTCAAAAGGATAAAGCCATTGATCGAGCAATGTACCATCTCCTCTACCTCGGTGAAGCACCATGTATATATGGACTCCTGGAGATACAGGAGTAAGGGGCCCTACTCACACTAATAGTCAGTAGCATCAACTCTGTAACTTTCAAGGTGGCAAAATACATTACCAACATCCTAGGGCCCTTGGTCGGAAGTTCTAAGCATCATAACCAGAACTCGCAGGATTTTACTAACACAATTCAAGATCTAGTACTCGCTGCAGAAGAAACTATGGTGTCTTATGATGTAACATCTCTCTTCACCCATATACCCACCATGGAGTCTGTTAAAGTGCTAAGAAAACAGCTGTGCTAAGACAACAGCCATGTCAGCAGAACAGAACTTAACCCAGAACAGGTTTGTTCCCTACTGGACTTTTGCCTGAATGTCATATATCTCAAATATATGGATAAGTTCTACAAGCAATTGAATGGATGTTCTACGTGAAAACACAGGCTCTTAATACATTCAAGGGTATTACACTAAGCCACTGGTTCAGATATGTGGATGACACCTCGGTTTAAATCCACCAATCAGGAGACAGTAATCAAGAAATGGACTGAGCTCCCAGGAGTCACAAGTAGTCCAGCAGGTAAATTAAAAGCTGGTAACTTTATTAAGACACATCACAAAGTACAAAAGAAACAAGCCACGTGTGCCGCGTTTCATGTCACATGACACTTCATCAGAGACGAACTGTCATGTGAACCGAGACTTGTCAGGTGTGGCTTGTTTATTTTATACTTTGTGATGTGTCTTAATAAAGTTACCGGCTTTTAATTTACCTGCTGGACTACGTGTGACTCCTGGGTGCTCAGTCTGTTTCTGAATTCTATCTCCTGTTTGGTGTTCGGGTCGTGGGAAGGGCCTGGGGCTTTGATGCACCCGGGTCGTTTTCCCCTCAGTGGTAAGTTTCATAGCTGCTGTTTTATTGCATATACTTAGCTACATTGTGATCATACTTATCTGTTTAAGTTCCAGGGTCAGAGGGTTTATTCCATCCGGTCCTCCATCTACTAATATATATATATATATATACATACACGTATTGTGGAAGCACTCCAATTAGGCTAATTTACAACTACATTTAGTGGAAGTGCTACTGATCTGTAGCACTTCAGTAGCACTTCTACTAAATGTAGTTGTAAATTAGCCTAATTGGAGTGCTTCCACAATCCTTGTATTGTATGTATTTATTTGGGAGGCCTGGTCAAGCCATGTGTAATAGCACAATACCCCCCTTTTATGGGAGGTCATATGCCTTTAATATAAAGCACTGGATGGCCTCTTCCCTCATTTTAAAAAGCCCAAGGGGTGGGGGGAAGTGAGAGAGCCTGTTATATGGATCCAGTGTGTAAGAATGAGAATTGCAAAGTTTGCTAATCGTATTGAAGTAAAAGAAATTTAAAAAGGTTAGAAGTTAGGACCTTCCAGACTGGGGTTACCTTGAAGTGGTTGGAAGGCTTTTCATTCATGTGATCACAGTAATGTATACTAAAACCCCTTTGTTTATAAAGTATGCCAGTGTGCGGATAATATGATATTGTATGGGGCCTAGGAATGCGCATTGATTATCTTTTCTATGTATATATATATATATATATATATATATATATATATATATATACTATTTCCTTTTAAAGGGTATGTCCACCCCTTAGAAATTAATATGATAAGCAGGGCCCCTTAAAACATAATTTCTGAAATGGTTAATGTTATTAATTATGCTCCCACGCAAAGCATACTCTCATGCTTACCAGTTCCTCAATCCACCAGCATGGCTCTCTGGCTCTTCTGGGTAAGGCAGTTAGTCATGGCCGTGACAGTGACGTCACGACAAATGGCTGACTGCCATTCCCGGACGATCCTCTACTGCTGCTGCTCGGGAAAGGAAAAAGAACAGAGCAGCAGTGGAGATGGAGAAAGCGGCGGTGGATTGTGAACTTGTCAGTATGATATCTCTTTCTGGAAGAAAATCAAAATAACATTAGCCAATTTGTAACTTACGTTTTAAGGGGTCCTGCTCATCATATTAAAAGTTTTTTTAAGGGGTGGACATGCCCTTTAAAATAGTTAAGATCCACCAGGCTGTGGACCAAAACATCAAATTTACATGGGAAGTGGTACAAAACAACACACTGGCTTTCTTGGACTGCTTGGTAGAAGTCAGAGAAAATTGTAAACTGGAAGTAGAGGTTTATAGAAAACCAACCCACACAGACCAGGATTTCTGGTTCCAGAAGTCCGGGTCCGGTCTTTTAAACAGCTGATCGCGCCTATGTTTCCTTCATACCAGCAAAGGTTGTGGCAGGCCCTCTTACTGTCTGGGCCACCCCGTGGGGGTAGTAGTTACGCCACTGCCTTGGCAGTTTTGATATCACCTTTTAGCCTCAATGCAATCAACCCCTTGCCTTACATTCATTGAAGAGGTAACTAACACTTGGCTGTGATATGCTAATTGGGATTTTCCAGGGTACATAATTGACACAGATTCTTGTACAAGTCATTCTGAATTGAGAAAGCCAGTCGGATGACTAGCGAAACGTCTTCAAGAACTAAACTTTAAGCCCAGTTGATCTAACTGAATGTCACAGAAATACTGAAAACAAGCTTTTCTTTGTCCAGTTTTCTAGCTTTACGGATCTGTAGCCACAATGGTAAATACAAAAGTCTTTTCATTCCAATAAAACACTTTTGACCTGCTACATTTTAAGAGCACCATGGTAGGGATCCACATCTAAATAGGATGGAGGTGTTAGATGGTAATCCAAATTATATTAATATTACTAGTAGATAAGGTAGCAATTCCGCATGCTACCTTTGTAGCAAAAGAATAGTAGCTGCCTGTTAATTAGGCTAGTCACAATGGGAGGTGGAACTGTTAATGAATCACTCTCCCTGTAAATCTTACATATCTCCATGGTCAGCTACAAATGTTGGTAAAAATCTTAACACATGGAAAGATTAAGATAGCAATTTAGGGTGTTGGTTTCTTTCATTTAGTTCTCATTTGACTGGGAAAGATTAGTTAGTAGGAACATTTTGCTCTTTCTTAACATGAATAATATCTAAATAAATTACCAGTCTTGGAGTAACCCAGTCTTGAAATAACCCAGTAAATAATATAGCAATAGAAAGTCTCAAACATGGACACTCAGGTGCAAAGTCTATAAAACCTACTTAGGAAGTAGTAGGACCGGATGGATAAACCCCCGGTCCTAGGTGCTATTGTTCAACAGGCAAAAATCCTTCAACTTGGCAGATCAATATGCAAAAGTCAACATCTACTCACCGGCGTAGGATGGTTGCCTGGGTGCATCCACGCCCCAGGCCCTTCGCTAAGGCCGTTGCTCACCCACCTTAATCAAATCAAGATGAGGCGGAGCTCCCCAGGATAACACGATACAGTTCCATATAATAAAACCACAAGTTTATTAGAACCTACATACAAATAACAAGATACAGAGACACGCCAATGCCTGACCTGTTTCATGTTATAAACACTTCATCAGAGGCACCCAGCGTACTGTCAGCAGCCAAAAAAAACATCTCATAAAAACTTAAAATGAATTTATTGGTTTAGCTTCACCAAAGGGTGGAGCTTGGGTTTTTAATTCTCCTTAGATTTGAAGGGCATGTCCACCCTAATAGTTTTTTCTTAAATATAATGTTGGGCACCCCTGCCCAACCCCTACCGCCATGTCAGAATGTTTAAAAAATTTAGAATGTTATTTACAGCCCCTCAATCCTCCCGTGCATTGATCTGGCTCCCTGCTTGCTGGAACTTGCAAGCAGGGGCCGAACTGAAAGCCGCGTCTCTGTGATTGGCTGAGAGGCCAATGGAGAGGGCCGCGGGAACAAAGGTTTTAAGTAGCGTTCTATATTATAATATAAATAAAAATGACACGCTGGTTGGGGGTGGCCAGGGATGCCATACACTACAGGAAAAGGAATTAAATCTAGATGGATGGATGGATATGGATAGATCCGGATGGTGGGGGGAAGGTAGGAGAAAAGGGCTCCCCTGCACTTGCCACTGTCCTCTCAGAGGACAAGTGGGAGGCAGAAACCTTTTGGACAGGAAGACAGCTACCAGTTTCCTGAACTATGGACAAGCACAGCAGGAGAACCATAAAGAGCAGAGATGTAAGGTAAGGAGTTTTTAAAACTATACAGAGGGGCCAGTAGTGGGTTAAATTTAGTTTGGGGGGGTGGACATGCCCTTTAATGAACTGTATATATGAACTCTCACTTTTCACATTTTGTTTCTGCCTAAGATTATTTACTTCTACCAGAAATGTGTGCTTAAATAAAAAACGAGTTCCAGATCTCTTCATTTCAAGGTGAAAAAAAAAAAAGCTTTATGAGAAAATCAACCTTGTTCCTGGATTATATATATATATATATATCAGCTTCAAAAGGGTTCAATGTTGTGTTGGATTCTCGTAGGAGCAATGAGTGCATGTACTAGAAACCAACTGCATTTAGGACAGAAGGGTAAAACTATTGGGACATTAAAATAACTAGAAAATGAACTTTCTTTGAGCTGTCAAATCTAGAACATTCATAGCAAGAGAAATGCAGTTTATTGTAATTTTTTTGCAGAGCACAGCCGGTGTTGTACAAGGAATGCTGAAAACTAGCTGAAATGAAGATGTACATATAAAGAAATAAAAAAGATATATACATTGCAAAACCTTAGGTTAAAACGTGTCTTAAGCCTTTAGCATCAGTTCAAGGAGGATGTCTTCCTGTGCAGAGGATTTTGAAGAGCAAGAAGGAATAAATCGGACACAATAGAAAAGGCAGAGGATGGGGCTGTTTGCCAGTGCCCATACAGAAGCTGCTCTGAAGTCTGCATATAAATAATGGATCAGTACCTGTGCTGAAAGAAAGATGAATCTGCCTTTGCTGCAGTTAAGGGGCTTGTTGTGTTCCTAATGGAAGATCTAATAAATGATTCCTTCACTAGCCTATGTCTAGTTTTTATGACTCATGGTTGTGCAGTTTATGTTGCCCTTTCACAACCATATGAAGTATATTTCTGCTTTTTTCACTTAATAAATTTGAATGATCACTATGATTTGTGGCTACTGTACACATATATAACATTTTTAACTAGGGGTTTGACACATCGCGTCTTTGGAAATGCAGAGACCAATAGAATGCTATAATTAAAGGAAATACTATAGATGGGAAATGTAATAGAAAGAAATGTCATTTTTTATTTTATCATTTAAAGGTTTGTACAGTTGGGATATAAAAACACAAAAATGTATTTTTACTGCAGCTTAATCTCATTACTTGTAGTATTCCCAGCCAATCAATGATTTTCAAAAGTTAACTGGAAGTATCGGTTGAACTGCAACCATCTGTGCCATCAATTTGCAGCTTGAAATCCACTCAAGTTTAAAGGTTCGTGTACGAACGGGCATTTCGACCAATAATCGGCTCGTGTATGGGCACTTAATTGTCCGAAACGAGTGCTCATTCGGAATCTGCCTGGTGGATTGGGTAGCGATCTACGAACGAACGTGCCTTTCAGCCGATAAAGTGCCCATATACGGGCCGATTATAGTGCATTGTGGGTCGGCACCAGTATCGCACGTGTGTACGAACCTTTAGAAGGGGCTAATGGGATTGCTTGAAAAGTTTTGCGAAGTGCCGCTGCAGCAAAGGGATCTTTCCCAGCTGGGAGATTTGTATATAAATGACTGATTTCCTGTACCTGCTGAGTAGAAAGGAACAATGAAATGGAATTTTCTGCTCTGTATTCAATCCATCTCCCAGTCCCACCATCTATAAATTGCATTATATTTGGAACATCCTGAACACATACAAATTAACGGGGCTAGAATAATAAAACAGTGTTTGCTAAAAGTATTGTGTTTTATGAAAGTACAATGCTGATTCAGGCCAACTACTTATGTTTATAAACAATTCTTATTATTGGCACATTTCTGTCAGCCGCTTAATGTAGCTTAATCAGGTAATAAAGGACGATGCAGTTTTCAGTGTACCAACAAGGGGAAATAAGTCTTCATTGTTCCATTTTAAGAATATATAGGCAAAATGAAAGCTTTGATTCCGTTCAAATGACAGGACAATTTACTGAGAGACGATATTAATCTGATGCAGAAATGTAATTACGACTCTTAGTACATTGCAAGCTCGCATTAAAGGTCACACAAAAGTGGTGGAATCACATTGGTACATTGTTTGCCGAGGATGAATGCATTTCTTCTCAAGAACCACTTCCCCCACCACAATAGTCTTGAAGGACATTGATACGTTGCAGCAAACAGGTAAGCGGGACATTTAGACAAATAATTTCATTTGCATCCCTCACTATGTAAATCTGATCTGTCTTGGAGTGCTGGCTATAGGAAGTTACCTTGCAGGACTTTAAGCTAGGTACACACCTAGCGATTTTTCCTCCTGACCGACCGTTGGATACTTTCGAACGGTCGGCCAGGAGGAAGGACTGTCGGTCGCGGCAAAAGCAGCCGCGTCCGATAGTCACCGCGACCGATCGTGCGGTCCATAGAGGAACGGTCGGTCGGACGAGGTTTTCCACCCTGTCCGATCGTCCTTTCGTCCGATTTGGACGAACGGTCGATCGGACATGGGCACATTCGGATGCGATAATTTCGGTCCGATCGTCCGATACACTGAACTATCGGTCGATCGGACCGAAATATCTCATCGTGTGTACCCAGCTTAAGTCTAACTTTGAACAAGTAGGGGAGACAGATAAATCTCAGCCTGCTATTGACAGCTAGAATTAGGGGCTACCAAAAGGCAACTCATACTGTGGCTAATACAAACACCACTATTTTAAAGGGTAACTGTGGTCTCAAATTCTTCCAAACTTGTAAGGGTTATATACAAAGCCTTCCATCACACCTTCAAAATAAAACATAAATCACATATCTAGATACAATTTGTGAGACGTTATTGCTGGAAAGGTTTAGCAATTTAACTTCCTGGTTGAACACTAGTATTCAGCCATGTGACCAGCCTCCGCGTGCATTAATAGGCTCCCTTCTCAACTGTCAGTTTTTTCCCTAGGTACTTCCTGGTTTCCGCAGCATTAAGTCTTAACTGAGCATGCTTCTCCCCCAGGGTGGATGGGCTGGGCAGCGGTCAAATGATGTCACTTGGAAGCAGGAAGTTTGAACATTCACCCCAATAAAATTTCTCACAGGCTCCAGCCAGAGATGTGATTGTCGGCTCATTTTTAAGGAAATACTGCAGGCTTTCATTTAACTCTCACTTGTTTTGAGACCACAGTTGCCCTTAAAGTTATTCCTGCCTATTAGATTGGTTGTATTTTGCAAATAACCAGATTTTATTGTCTCTGAATGTTATGCTCCACATTTTACAGTTTTATTTAATTTCATGATTTCATCTGTTACATAAAACTAAATCTCCTCTCACTGCCCATTATCAACAACACATATAAGTGTTTCCAGGAAATATTCCAACAGCACATTAACAAGTTCCAGGGTCGGAAGCCTAGAGAGCACTTGTTAGTATCCAACAGTAGCTCCTATGCATGAAGAATAGGGAATAGGAATGAAAATGATAATAAGGTTATATTTAAATATAATAAATTGCTGTTCCTTTTTTCTGAAGGCAGACTTGCCCTTTATCAATATTATACACTCCAGAAATAATTGTATCAGCTTGGAAATGAGATTATTCTGAAAGTATCTATTTGTGGTAAACTTTATATAAATAGCTTGTGTGTTCTGATATTTATCTCTCATCCCTATGGGTTGCCAGGTAAGATATTACAATGGCTGCACATGATGGCACATGAGACTCTTTGAGATTTGATTTTATCCTGTTAAGCTTCAATATTCTCAATCTGAAATCAGATATAAATGTCCTTGGTGATTCTTTGTATCTATAAAGTAATGCTTAGTATGCGCTTTTTCACACAGTCTGAAACCATTGACTATATATTACCTATTTTCCATTTTCCCAGAAATTGTGCTACACAAGGAATATTGCACTGCCTAGAATCACTGCTACTGCTCGTCCTGGTATAGCCCAGAATGTATATGTTTCCATATTCATGTACCAGTATAATGTGGTTTATTGGTACACATAGGGCCATATTTAAACCAGCGCGGCATCGCTCTTTTGCGATAACGCGGCTTTACAGACTGTTGCCGCAATCTCTGATTTTACGTCTAAATCGATGATTTTATGTCATGAATCGATGATTGCAATTGTAGATCTACAACCACAATCGTAGATTAAGGAACGACCACACAATACCATTGTGGTATTTTACTACCGCATGGTATTCTACAAACAATTCCCCGTAAATACCGTTTACCCTAAATGTAGGATCTCGGCCTAATGTAGGCTTGCAGTCATACATTAATACGATACCGTGGGTTTTTAAATATGGCCCATAGTAACAACTCCACAAATTTAGCTAAGCTCCTGTGAAGCAAGATTTAATCAAGCCATTAAAATAAAACATTGCAACAGTCAATAAAGATGCACAAATCCGGTTTGTTCATGGAAGACAGCCCCGGTTTTGGGTGTAAAATTTTAACAGTAGAAATGAAATCTATGGGGTTTTTTGCTGGGGGATCTAGTTGTGAACATATTATAGGGGCATATTTATAAAGGTTTGTTAAGTTTTCAAACGTACAACTTTTCTTTTTGTCATAGGTATTAAAAAGGTAAATTTTCATCAAAGATGAATATTACGTGGCAAAAAGTTCAGTGCATATGATAATTAATAGGTAAGACTCCCTGGTGGCTTTTCAAAGTATTATCAAATTGGTTAATACACAGTGAACACCTATCTTTTTTGTTTTAAAATTGCCTAACACATGTGGTGTTTTTTTTTAGCAAAAGATATGGTAAATAGTGTAAAACTCACCCAGGCGAATTTTCTCTTTCTTATAAATAGGACTAATTTTTAGTATTGCTTATTTTCAGCAAACTGCATTTAATTATCAAACCAGTTCCATTAATATGGGAACATACCATAAGACCCCTCTTTAATGTTGGCAAATTTTTGCTTGCAGCCCTGGTCTGGTAACGGGTGGCTTTTTGAGAGCAATTTATCTTTTTGCCGTGATACCAGAGTTAACACAATGAATAAGGCGAAGTTGTCAATGCACATTGCCGCAGCGATACATTTGGCAGCAAAAATGGGCGTTTTTATAAATATGGTGAAAATTACGCTCTTTGCCATTGCGATGTCCAGCGAAAATAGCAATCATTTATAAATATGCCCTATAGTGATTTTCAAACAGGAATTGAACATGGGAAAAAGTAAGCAATTTAATCAATAATGTTCCAGGCTCAAAGGAAACCTAGTAAAAACCAGTGTTACTGGAATTAATCTCAGAAAAAAGATAAATTACGGACTGTAAATATCATGATCGGTAAAAACCTTGGTCTGTAAATACAGGAAATTGTCTTTATATACTACAGTCAGTCATTATTTTACACTGGAATGTGCCTTTATTCTAGTGAAGCATCATAGATTCTTTTAGGTCACTGGCTCCAGATCAGAGTTAATGTTTGTCTTGTCACAGAAGTTTTTCTTTGCAGAATATGAATTTAGTGGCATAAAAATCCTACATTTACTAAGACTAAAAGGTGAAAAGATCTAACATTTCCCCCCCTCAATTTTTACATTCAGCCAACCAATCAAACAATGAAACATTTCACCAAAGTAATTTTTTTAATATTCATATCGTAACATCCTACATTTTTAAATAATTTATACTGCGACAATGCTCTTACTGTTATTTACAAGCCATGTTTTATGTTATTTACATGCAAGCCATGTTTTCCTTGACATTTTTCCTTCATAAATAATGTTTATTGTGGAATATATTCTACCAATCAAATTCTTTAGGAACATTATATTACCTAATATTGTAATTGGAAAGGGTTCAAGGTAGGACAATTCATTTTATACATGTTACATGAGCGCATTCACTAGAAGAAGCAAATTCAGAACAAGAATGAATGGGCCTGTGACATAAAACAAAATAGGCATCATTCCACTACAGGAACAGAACACTCAAACTCAGTGACTAATGGCAAGGCTACAAAAAGTTTAATAGAATATTCATAACTTTTTAAAAAGTAGACCTATACTATTGTTTACATAGAATAGCATGGAAGAACAAATAATGTATGCTTCCCATGTTCTTAATAGCTATTACACAACAATACATGTATTGTATTATATCTAAAAAATGTAATGTTCCAGCTAATAAACATTAAGAAAAAAAGGTGGGTCTTTAAAGGGGAAGTAAGTCCTCTATGATGCACGACTTCCCATTTTTTTGTCCGGGACTAGATGGAAGCGGTGTAAATACTGGCACTATGAGACCAGCGTTGCTGCCTTCGTTTGAGATAAATACAGAAAAACATAAGTGAGAACTTAGCAATTTAGAATCTCACCCTGAGTACTTTTATATGACATGGATCTTAATGGATGTTAATGAGTAATCCTAATTGCTCCCAATCTCCTTTACTCACTGCCTTCTTGTAGTGTTTGCAACAATTATAAGTTCTGCACAGCCTCATCATAGACCCTGCTATGTACACACATCTCCCCCTCCCTCCCCATTTTCTTTCTTTTCTCAGCTGACTCTCCTAAATGTAAACAACAATAAAGTTTTACTGTAAAAACTAAATGAAAATTTAAAATATAAGAAATCTGACCTACCTATCAAACTTAGAGATGTTCAAAACTCTTAAAGGGTATGTCCACCCTTAAATATAATTTTTAATATGTTATTCCCCCATGTCTCCCAGCCCCAACCGCTATATTTTTTTTTTTAGAAAGCCCCCAAAACTCTACTTACCTCCCCTCTTTCCTCCGCCGCGCTCCCGGCCCTCTGCTTGCGAGAAAATGCAAGCAGAGGGGTGGGACCGGCGGTCGCGTCTGGGATTGGCTGAGCGGCAGCCAATCACGGACGCGGCTGCTGGTCATTCAGTGCAGCGGAGGAAAGAGGAGAGGTAAGTAAGAGTTTGGGGAGCTTTCTAAAAATAAAAAATATGTGGTTGGGGCTGGGAGACATGGGGGAATACTGTATTAAAGGGGTTTTATGCTAGGGGGAGGGATAGTAGAATGGGAGGGAGAGGGAGGGAGAGGGAGGGAGGGGGAGGGAGGTGTAGAAGGGCTGCAGTACGCATGCCAAAATTCTCCCGAAGGCCAGGTAGCAGGCAGAGTCCTATATGGACTCTGCTAGCCTCCTGGTGGGCAGTTTTTGGGACTTTGGTGGGGGACTACAGGAGAACCCTATGGAGCTGGGATGTGAGGTAAGGATTAAACTACACTACATGGTGGGGCCAGTAGTTGGGGGGATTATACTTTTGGGGGTGGACATGCCCTTTAAGCTTCATTTTGTTTTTAAATTTAAGGATCTCTGAAATAATCCGAATGTATGAAAATCCAAAAACGGAACATACTTTCAAGGGTTCCGAACGTATTTTCAAGGGCTACCCAAAATCCGTGTTTAGTTTCCGACTGCATTTTTGAGAGTTACCGAAAATACGAGTTTATTTTCGAGGAACCCGTTCTTTCAGTAACCATGGAAAATACATTTGGATATTCCGAAATCCGAATGGTCTACTCAATTCCAGCTGAATGTTTGGATTTCTGAACCGATCTGTTCCAATTTGGACCTGGATCTCACTGGAGGACTGGGGCCTTTTGGCCTGGGGGGAAAATACAACCAAGTGGCCCTTTTACAGTAGATCACAAAATGTTTGACCACGGCCACTTTACCAAGGTCACACACATGTTTTAGTTCCGCCCATTTTTAAGACTGCTATTCTCATTTTATATGGTTGCCTGCAAGTGTATGATGTAGTTTAGATAACTAATTGACTAATAAATTGGAGGGCTGACTTAACACTGGCTAATGAACTGAAGAGCTGATAACACTGGCTAATGATCTGGAGGGGTGACAACACTGGCTAATGATCTGGAGGGGTGACAACACTGGCTAATGATCTAAGAGCTTCTGTGGCAGCCCAAATTTTTCATTGGAGACCAGGCCAGGGGGCATCTGCCCCTCAGCCTACTGGGCCAGTCCTCCCATGCAGCGGATCTCATCCCTAATCAAACCGTATCTATTGGTTATAATTACCTATCTACTAAATTCCTTGTTTCTAGCCATCTGTTTTAATCTCTATGAGATGTATCACCCCTACATAATGAATACAGAGCATTGCTGTATTCTTAATATAGATAGCTGGACCTTAAAGAATGAATATAACAGCTGTATGTAGTAAGAGTTAATGTAAGCTTTCCAAAGCTTGTTAGCACCCAGCCCGACAAAAATATTATTAAAATCAGAACATTACAGTCTATTCCCTCATTGCCGGTAAACAGTTCAGTTCAGTGCAATCAGTTCACTATACACAGTGTAAAATTAATTTCTGACTTCTTTCCCCCTTGCTTGCTTTGAACTGCTTGATTTAAATTGCACTCTTATACCTGTAACTATAGAAGCACATGCTGATTAAATTGCAGTTCAAGCCTTGGAAAAGCTCCCGAACCCTGATAACCAGCCTTTTTATAATGCACCATAGATACCACCATGAAACCATTTTAAGATTATCTCCTCCCATTTCACATAGTTATCAAATACATAATCCAAATGGCACAGCTTTATAGATATGTGTAGGCTGCAGTTTACAATCACTGAATGTTCATAAAATTGTCCTTCCTTTAAATAAACCAGAGTTTTCTTATTCATTCTGAATCATTTTCTCAAGTACTAAGACCGCACCTAGAAATATGCAATCTATCTCTGCAATAAGGATCGAAAATGTTTCATTTAAAGGATAACTAAAGGGGCCCATACAAACACCAATGCCAGTTGTAAAATATCCGGATATTCATAGGATTATACACAAGCATTACTATCGTCCGAAACGACCATTTGTTGCAAGTGTGTTGTGTAGTCGAGCATCTGTAGGAGTGCTTAAGAAAGGATTTAGGGCCCGAAACATGTAGCACACATGTTTCTTCACCAATAAAGCTCTTTATTTTTACACAGCTGTAGTTCTGTGTCATCATATGCTACACTGAATATTTTGTTTATCGAGTTAGTTATCCAGAGTGGTGGAGACTCAAAGAGTGTAGTTTACTAGAACCTCTTGCTTTTGGACTTTGGATGCCCTAATCTGCTACAGTCGAGCATCTGTATATCTGTATACAGTAGCTCTCCTGGTGCTTAGTCTTTACCAGATAAAATAAACACAGATATAGCAGTTATGTTGTTTTTTCTGCTAAATATTATCTTTGTGCATTTGAACTTGTATGAGGGTGAATTATGGACCAAAGTTGTGCTAGGGCGAATCCCCACTGAGGAGCCCATCAGGGTAAGAGACTTTCTCTGTATTTGCCAAAAGGTACCAAAAATCTACGGAACAGGTTTTTGGTCTTTCTTTGCCTTTTCATTTTTTTCTCCCTGTGTCTGCCTTCAATGACACCCACCTGTTACATATTTCTGTGGGTAGTGAACTAGCTATTTACATGTTGTCAATGCAATAACAACCAGATTGTAAGCCCTATGGGGCAGGGACCCCTTTTCTCTCATGTTGCAGGGTTTAAGCACTTGTATACTTATTCATGTACATAATTATTTATCAATATATTTATATTTGTATCCCCCTTTGTATGACATTTTGTATCATAATATTGTACATTGCTGGGTCCCCAGGTGGTGCTATATAAATAAAACTATACGTACATACAGTACATACAATAAGGCATATTTAGTGGTACATGTAAGAGTATAACCACAGCAGTATTCCTATTTCTGTAATCATTTTTCAGCTAAATTTTTGCTAATCATTAGTTATTCCATATTACATTTCATCTGCAATGTTGGCTTGCTTCTAACCAACTATATAATAGATTCAAGGAAACTCATGCTGAGTAATTAAATAAATGTAATGATACAAGAATAGTAATCCCAGTGATATATTCAGAATTAATTGGGAGATATAAACATTAGTGAAACCCAAAAGACCTTGACCTAAGACTGGTTCCTCCTACCTGTTTTCTATCTGTCATGTTTGCCAGCATGCAACAGTGAATGCAACAGAGAGAAGATAAATCCAGTGAGGCTTGGTGCTTCATAGACAAATATTTTTGTATAGAACATAAAGAGATCTAAACAAGCACATGTTATATATGCTTCATTGTTAATGTGTGTCTGCCAATGAAAAAAATCTACATATATTTATATACTGTACATGATATATATATATATCATGTATATATATATATATATCATGATATATATATATATATATATATACTGTACAGTATATATTTATATACTGTACATGATATATAATATATATATATATATATATATACTGTACATGATATATATATACTGTACATGATATATATATATATTGTGTCTATTAAACACCTCCTACATAAAACCTTGTTTTGATCATTCAATCATTCAGTATGTTAATGGACCTGAGATGGGATTTTAAAGCTCCTCTTGGTACCATATGCCCATGGCTTTGCTATTAACTGTAAATCAGAAAGCTAAATTATAAAGCATGAGCTAGAAAAACTTAAGGGCCATATTTATAAAGCCGCGGTATCGCTTTTTAGCGATACCGCGCTTTTAATGATCTGTATCGTAAATTTACTATCGTTAAACCGATCGGAGATTAACAATCGTAAATTTACAATAATGATCGTAAATATACGATAACGAAATCATAGATTTACGATCCCCATAGAATACCATTGCGGTAGTTTACTACCGCATGGTATTCTCCGATCGAACGTTTGTTAATTAACGAATGTTCAGTTGTAAATGTACGATTGCGATTATACATTTACTACCGCAACCGTAAATTTACTAACCCGCAGTATCGCTAAAAAGAGTTACCGCGGCTTTAGAAATATGGCCCAAAGTATCTATAGAATATGTTAAACCAAGCTACCAACTGAGTTTAGGTTCCTGTGCCTGAAACGTGAAAAATGCAAATGGCCATTCATTGTAGTGGTAGATAGAGATGGGTACCGACACAAAACTCATTGGTTCCGATATCCTAATGATCCGTCTGAATCTGGATGGATCATCTGGATTTCGGGACTTCGAAACAAACTTTCTATAATTTTCAAATGTACTGTTGTATTTTGATAATCTTCTAAAATTGCATCAAACGTTCGAAAATCCTCAAAAAAAGATCAAAAACTCGAAAATGGTCTCCTATCGTATTTTTGAACGTTTGAGGCTATTTTTGAAAGTTATCGAAAATAGTTAAGTACATTTTAAAATTTTCGAAAATTTCTTTCCGGTATCGGATTTTCAGATCTTCAGGATTTTTCAGAGATGCGGGAAACTGCAAATGGAACGAAACTATTGAGTTTCGGCCATCTTTAGTGGTAGAAAGTTCTACATGTTTAAAGCACATTTGGGGCCATATTTATAAACCCGCAGAATTGCTTTTTAGCGATACCACGGGTCAGTTAATTTACAATCACAGTCGTAAATGTACGATTGCGATCGTACATTTACGACCGAACATTCGACCGAACATTGCGGGAGTAAACTACCGCAATGATATTCTATGGAGATCATAAATCTACCATTTTGTTATCAAAGATTTATGATCAATACCGTAAATTTGCAATCAGCATCGTAAATGTATGATCGTTAAACCGATCGTTAATCTCCGATCAGTTTAACAATCGTAAATTTATGATACCGATCGTTAAAGTCGTGTTATCGCTAAAAAGCGATACTGCGGCTTTATAAATATGGCCCACGCTTTTTTATCTATATTTTCTTGATAAAGGAACAAACTCCGCCTAACTAATTTTTAATAAAATAAAAAACAGTCCCTTCATCACTGTATGTGCATCCTCTATTCCATTTTACATTTCCAGGTATTTTTATGACAATGTCAGCCATGCTATTTCAACTATTTATGTTCCTCAATCACCAGAGATGTTTATTATAATGCCTATCAATACAGTATTCTCTACCTAGCTAGGTGGAAATGAACAGTGCTTCTAAGTTACAGCAGACGTGGAGTATCACACATCAGTATCAGGTTAAATGAATGTTACTATGACCCACACATCACTAATACCTTGTTTTAGAGCAGGGGTGGGCAATTCTATTGCACAGGGTCTTGAAAGGTCAGAGAAATAGGGCCATTATTATAAAGCCGCGGTATCGCTTTTTAGCGATACCACAGGTTAGTTAATTTACGATTGCGGTAAACTACTGCAATGGTATTCTATGGGTATCATAAATCTACGATAACGAAATCGTAGATTTATAATCGGTATCGTAAATCTATGATCGGTATCGTAAATTCATGATCGTTAAACCGAACGTTAATCTCCAATCGGTTTTAACGATCGTAAATTTACAATATCGAGTCGTGGAATCGCTATAAAGCAATACCGCGGCTTTATAAATATGGCCCATAGGTTCAACTCATCCTGGACCCACCTGCTCAAGCTGGCCATGTGACGTCTTCTAGCCAATGCCCACAGGTGTGCCCGGGAAGCCCATCTGGGGCGCTTGTCTCTGCCTCAACCTCAACAAGGTTTGAGGCATGCGCAGGAGAGTCCTCCCCCCTCCCTCTCCCTCCCATTTTTCTCTCTCTCCCCCTAGCTCTAAACCCCTTGTATATAATGTAGGTATAGGTCCCCCAGTTCCAACCGCCTAAATAGAATTTAGAGAAAGTCCCCCGATAGTTACTTACCTTACCTCTCTCCCCTGGCGTTCTGAGCAGCCGGCAGCCGTGTCCCTGATTGGCTGCCTCTCAGCCAATCAGGGACACGGCTGCCGGTCCCACCCCCTGCTTGCAGTTCCGTGCAAGCAGAGGGCCGGGGAGTGTGGCAGAGGAGAGAGGTAGGGTAAGTAAAGATTGGGGGACTTACTCAAATTTCTATTATGGCGGTTGGGGCCGGGGCACCAATACCTACATTATATAAAAAGTTGTAAAAAGGGGTGGACATGCCCTTTAAGCTAGCTTAAATTAATAATGAAGTTAGGATAGCTGAACAAAGCAGCACAAACCCTAAACAATTTTTAAAGTATATTTATAGTAAGAAGATGAAGACTGAAAATGTGGCACCATTAATTAATTGGGATAAGTAATTTCCTTAGGGATAAGTAAGGTCCTTAGGGAGCTGGCTTCAGTTTTATCTAGGCCATTGGGCTATATTTATAAACCCGCAGTATCACAAGTTTGCGATACCGCAGGTTTTCTTTGTCTACGACCGCAGCCATAAATGTACGGCCCCATAGTACATTTACGGTGTAAATCTATGAATGTTCGTTCATAGAATACAATGCTCTAGTAAACTACTGCAATGGTATTCTATGGCAGCCATAAATCTACGATCGTGGTGGTAATTTCAGGCCTGTAAGTTTAAAGGAGAACTAAACTTAATTTTTTTTAATCCTTATGTAAAAGCTCTTCTCCCCAGATTTACTATACTGTGTAAATGCTATGTTTCTAGGAACAAACAAACCAAGAAATCACAAGTTCTAATCCTCTAGTTTACTTATGAAACAATGGGCCCTATTTATAAAAGATCGGTATTGTTATCGTAAAATACCGATCGTTATCGTAAAATAACGACCATTATTTACCGATAACGACCGTTATTTACCGATAACGACCGTTATTTACCGTTATCGTTAAATACCGGTCGTTATCGTTAAATACCGGTCGTTATCGGTAAATACCGGTCGTTATCGGTAAATAACGGACGTTATCGGTAAAAACCGGTCGTTATTTTACGATAACGATACCGATCTTTTATAAATAGGGCCCAATATAACATAGTCTACTGCCTGAGTTGGTTGCTTTTTTTGTTTGTTTGTTTCCATGTTTCTAGAATAATATAGTTTCTACATATGTACAAACTTTATATATAACAGCTCTGTTTTTTATTTACCAACCAGCGAGTCTTCCAGTAGCAATACAAAATAGTGAACTGATTTTATTGACATTTACTGAAATGTACTGAGTGGCACATTTGTACAAGGATAGAAGTTTCTTTGATGGATAGGATACAGAGAGTAGTTGTTAATGGGGCTTCATTAATATGGACTAAAGTTCTAAGTGGGGTGCCACAGGGAATGGGGGAGCTTGAATATGAAGACAGATTGGATGGGTGGGGATATGATTACTATGTATAAATATATTAACATAGAAAAATATAAATATATTAACAGGCCATACAATACACTATCTGGGGCATTGTTCACCAAAAGAACATGTCAGAGGATACGCGGATATCCCTGAAGACTTGAAGAAAATAAATTGAGTCTTCAATTTAGGATACGTTTTTTACTGTGAGAACGGTAAAGCTATGGAACGGTCTTCCAGTGGACGTTGTTATGGCAGGTTCATTGGTCAGTTTCAAAAGAAAGCTGAATGAGTTTCTGCAAACAAGGAATGTTGCAGGTTACTGGTATTGATACATAAAGTAGAGTTGATCCAGGGAAATTTCCAACTGCCACTTGGAGTGAGGAAGGAATCTTCTGGATCAACAGGAAATATGGATATTGCTGAGTAGGTTGGACTGGATGGACATATGTCTTTATTCAGCCTGAAATACTATACTATACTATACTATAAATCAATTATCCAGCCTGAGATAATCAATTAATATTTATTTTGATAAGATTAGATTTTTTTTGTTACAGTTTGGGGCAGCCAACAGGCCAGATGTGCACAGGTCTGCTCTATAGGGTTTTATCTAGAAACTCTGGATAGTATAATGTAAAATATTGTATTTTCTAACTGCACAAGCCTGATATATATTTTCCAATTATCAGTCCAAATTAGCCTATGCAACTTTATATATGTTACCTCCCTGCTAATCAAATGTACATAGATTTGTTTCTTATTGTAACTATGAATACTGAATTTAATTAGCATTTACCTTTCAAAAACACAGACTAGGTCACTCAGCAAAAACCTCATTATTAGCTTGCAGCTTGGATCTATTATCTATGTCACTGTTGCTACACTGCAGATCCTAGACTTCTTAGAATGATCACACATGTGGAAAATGATTCTTTCCCCATAATACTTTACCATTTATTTGTACCATATTCCCTTATTGCCATGCCATAGAATGTCTAGCTAATGCAGATTCATTTAGATTACATATTATCTAGAACATACAGGAGACATTTTGACTAGAGGGCACTAATGACAGGTTACAAGTAGCAGAGAGTCTTTAATACGTCATAAATTAACATATTAATTCCCCTAATCTGCTTACAAACCAGAGCTTTACATGTAATTGAGATATTTATAGCTCTTATTAAGTATATTCTAGACAGAGAAGTATTAATTATAACAGCAATGCTGCTGTTAAGAAAAAAAAGGCCAGTGTTTTCTAGGATTTGTTAATAAAAAGCCCTGTTCAGTGGTTATAAATAAATCGTTTTGTCAATTGGTGCAGCCAGTAAAGCAATATGGCATCTCCCTCCCATAGAGACAGGAAATGTGTTGTGCTTACAGTAAGGTATGTACCATGCACAGATACTTGGAATCCTCTCGATTGGCTTTAGGAGACATGAGGTAACAAGAATTCAACTTGATTGACTGATTTCTACTCATGTGAAAACTATAGAACATATTTTTTTTTAAATAAAAGGATTTTCACTGTAGTGTATTATGGTTAATGTTTTTTTACAATTTACATTCTAGAACGCTAGGGGGCGATGTTATATTTTGGCTGGTGTACCTTGATCCCACAGTGCAGCAAACCTCTTTGTGAGACGTACTGCATTGCGGGATCCCAATCTGGTAATACGTCCGGTTTATTCCTCCATTCAATAGGTGTTAAGTTTTGTGCTACAAGGTAATCCAAAACCTAATTTTTACCTTTATTAAATAAGCAAAAAGTTTTGGAAACGGCACGTCCCGATAGTACATCCGCAGGTAGCATACAGCATCAGCCCATATATATTTCAATGCATTAATGTCTAAAATAATAACCGTATTTCATAGGCCACTGTGTAATGTAGCAATACCAGCATAATAGCATCTGATATTTTGTAGGGCAATACAAGCAAAGTTACTTGAAAGGTAAATGTTACTATAACCAATTCCAAGCATATAACTTCCCTAATATGACTAGGAGGCATGTTTATAAATTGGCAAGATTAACATAAAGTGAACATTTCCTACAAATAAACTTTTCCAGATCTTTGACACTCTTTGCTTAATCATCTGCATATTAGTGTGCAGGGAGTGTAAGACTATTTAGTGTAACTATAAAATGATGGCACTTTATAAATATTGTGAAGAATAATTAAAAATTAGTAATTTCACTGCAAAAAAAAAAATCTGACAAGAACTCACTGTCAGCACTTCTTTATGAATGTGGAGTTCCTCCTCCTCCTACTTATCCTTTATTTGTATTCTGTTATAATTTGTTCTCCCAGAGGTGTCCTCTAAACCAGTTTCATGACAAAATTACTGGTTTCAATGTCAAAATGTCTTCATGAAAACCTCAGACATTACTTTAACAGGCAAAATGCACAAAACAGCAATTTTGGGGCAAAATGTTTTGACACAGTATTTCACTGTTGAAATGAACCTGGACTGGCCTGCGCACACAGGTTAAAGTGGTGCGCACACAACAATCTTTTGGAAAATAAGTGCTGTGGTATGTAGCGCACACAATTTCATTTTGTATGCGCACAGAAAATTTATATCTGCGCACACATACAATTTCCAATTAGAGGGAACATTGCCCACACCTGAAATTAAACAGACCTGCACCCACTACCTTTTACATGCAGCTTTGTACCCGACCTGCAACGCATTATAAAAACTCACTGTGGTTTACACTACCCACAAATTGGGTAAACCGTGGAAAGGCCACCCAATGCAGAACTCTAGGTCAGATCTCATCCCTAATTAACATACAGTAGGTGGTCACTTGATTTACCAACAGATGGCAGCACAAAGATCTCATCCTCAATTAGCAGGAAAATAATGGAAACCCTCTATTGGGGAATAAATACACTGACCAAGTGTTGGGGCTCACCAGGAAATATACCAGGGCCCACTTAAAATTTTATCTCTCTTACTTACATAAGTCTCACCCCTCCTGACTCCTTATTTGGCTTTCCTTGCCATTTCTTGTTGTTGGCTTCCCCGTGTCCTGATGGGCCAGTTTGACCCTTGATCAACCATTAACATGCAGTCAATGTGTGCTCTGCAGCATTGATGCAACAAGGAAGCAGAAAACATGTTCTAAAAGTTGTGTTGATTGGCTTACAATTATTGATCCTTACTAGAGGCTGAGCTAAATATGAACATGAGCAGATGCATTTTATTGTTTAGATTCTTATATGCTGGGTTTGGAAACAGAGACTTTTTATTAACTCCAGAACAAATACAACCAACAACACATAACTATATAAACCCATGGGCCATATTTATAAAGCAAGGAAAAAAGTAGAGGAGCACATGCTACTCTGGTGAATACTATGGTGAATACTTCTTTATTTGTGCAAAAACCACAGCATACAACGTTTCGGGACTCTAGGCCCCTTCCTCAGGTATATATTATATAAATATAATAAATAAATATATATATTATTTATAAAGCCATGATATCGCTTTTTAGCGATATTGCGACTTTAACGATCGATATCGTAAATTTACGATCGTTAAACCAATTAACGATCGTAAATTTACGATACTGATCGTAAATTTACGATACCTATCGTAAATCTACGATAACGAAATTGTAGATTTACTATTCCCATAGATAGTTTACTACCGCATGGTATTCTACGATCGAACGTTCGTTAATAAAAAATGTTCGGCCGTAAATGTACCACGATCGTCAATTAACTAACCCGCGGTATCGCTTTACTGTATAAATACGGCCCCATGTACTTTATTCATCCTTCTAGTGCCTTCAATGTTGCCAATTTGACTAAGGCATTGCCAGTACAGTTTGCATTGTATATGGCACGTATACTTACCAGGGAACTGGGAACCATATTAGTAACTGTTAAAAATTAGCAGGGTTATTCAATAAAAGTTCTTATCATTTAAAATGGTGCTAATTTTGCCCCAACCAATCAGATGTTAGCTTTCAAATGTTAAATAATCTCTGATTTGTTGGGGCAAAATTAGCACCATTTTAAACGATAAGCGGGGAGATTCAATATAGGCGGTCGCATTACTTACCTTAGCCCAATCCCGCGATACAATACCTGACGTAAACGAGATTACGTCAGGTATTACATCGGGCTAAGGTAAGAGCGTGGGTTTAATGGCTCCCACACACTAGTGTTAAGTTTTGCGCTACCAAGTAGCGCAAAACCTAACGCTTCAGGTTTTGGATTAATAGCACAGCGCTATTTCCAAAAACATTTGGAAATGGCGCTGTGCACTAAAATCTGTCTAAAATCCACGTTAACCTGATTTCTTCTGGTTAATGTGGGTTTTAGACGGAAAAGCCCTATATTGAATCTCCCCCAAGAACTTTTATTGAATCTCCTAAATCAGTCTTTTGATAAATATCACCCCCATAACAGGGCCCCTTTTCATACCTCTAGTGAAAATGTGAAAACTTTTCAAAATGTTCTTACTTCATTTCTAAACCCGTGATTTTGGAAAGTTCCAAAACCACAAGCTACCGTAAAGTTTCGGGCAGTGACTGCAGCTATATTATACCGCCGTGGAAGTAAAAGTCGGCCATGGTATTGTATAGGCGATATCACACGTTAAAGGCCCCCTCGTTCATTAAAGGCACCCTCAATCCTCTACTTTTTTGGGAACAATCAATTAACATTTTAATACATTTTAAATTTTGTCTTCCCATAAAATATTGTACGTGATCCCAATACAATGTTCTTATTAGGGATGGACTCGAACTCGAACCCGAGTTCGAGCCAAACTTTATGAGTTCGGACGAACTGGAACAATTTGAACTAGTTCGTGTTTGAACGGGCGCTTCCGAAAATCCCTTAACGGCCAGAGATTCCCGAAAATGGCCGCTCGCGGACTGCTGGACGGCCGACAATCCCCCGGATGGAGGTTTGGGGGTCCCGCAGCTCAAAACTGGGACCCCCTCCTGGGTCCTTACAAGACCTCTGTGGCCCTAACAAGGGCCCTTTGGGGCTTAAGCGGTCCCGCAGCTCGAACTGGGACTCCCCTCCCTATTAAAATTCAATAGGTTTCATTTGCATTTCTTTCATTTTACACAATGATAAATATAAGAATGTTCCTTGAAAGGAACTTTGCAGATTGCACTAGAAAACCTACAGGGAGATTCAATAAAAGTTCTTATCGTTTAAAATGGTGCTAATTTTGCCCTTGTGGCCCTGACAAGGGCCCTTTTGGGCTTTAGGGGTCCCACAGCTTGAACCGGGACCCCCCTCCCAAGCCCTATCAGGACCCTTGCGGCACTAAGAAGTGCCCCTGACAAGGGCCCTTTGGGGCTTAAGGGGTCCCGCAGCTCGAACCGGGACCCCCCTCCCCAGCCCTATCAGGGCCCTTGTGGCCCTTGGAAGGGCCCTTTGGGGCTTAAGGGGTCCTGCTACTTGAACTGGAACCCCCCTCCAAGGCCCTTGTAAGGGCCCTTGCGGCACTGCCTTTGTTGTGCGGCACAAAGTGCCTTTGTTGGGGGTCCCGCAGCTCGAACCGAGACCCCCGGTGGCTTTTAAAAGAGCTCTTGGGCGGTGTCTTCTTTCTTTCATCCGGTGACACTAGCTCCGCTGAGGCCACCGACCAAGAGAAGTACCGCTGCGGCCGCTAGGTGTACCTCCGGCGCCGGTGGCCTCAACGAGGCCAATGTTACCGGCGTCTTGATCCAGCGTCTTGATCCGATATGTTTTTTCTTCTGCCATCTACTGCGATGACTTCTGAGCTCCCAAGAGGTCTTTATATATGTTTGCAGAAAACCCTAATCTGTTTCTGATTGGTCAATTTTTCAATGCTTGGTTTACACGGTTTACATTAACCAATCAGATTTTCAGATTTTCTGATTTTGGGAATCTCCGGGCGTTTGAGGATTTTTGGAAGTGGCCGTTCGAGTTTCACCGAACTTTCGGAAATCCTCGAACGTTCATGGATTATCGAAAGCAGCACGTGGAAACTGGAAGAAACTGTGCGCTACGTCCGGGTTTTTTTGCTGTTCCCCGGGCACGGACGTGTTCCCCAGACCATCTCCCAGGTCCCAGGGGCCTGTAAGGTAAATTTACACAGCGATATATTTAAGTTCATTCGAAATTTCCTAACTATTTATCCCCCATTGACTTTAATGGGTCCATGTTTGGACTTTCGAGCTTTCAAGGGTTCGGTCATCACTAGTTCTTATTTTGCTTTTCCAATTTACTCTTCGTGTGGTGCAACTTTTATCTTAAATCAAAGAAATTACCATTGCAAATGATCATTGTCATCATGGAAACAAAAAATAAAAGGTAAGCTTGAGGACTTGAACTTGTGACCTTCGTATTTTTAAACCTGGCGCCTTACAAGGTGAGCCTCCACTGAGTAAGCTGAAAACCTATGTACATTTAGATGCTTTATCTTTTGCATGGAATATAATAGAAACAAAAAGATACATCTGGGGTATCGAACTTGTGACCTTCTGAACTGCGTATTATTTAAATTCGGTGCCTTACCCGGTGTGCCAACAGTGAATAAGCAGAGAAGTCCTGTACATTTGGAAGCTTTATCTTTTGATAGGAAACAAATAATTAAAAAAAATGGAATATGGAATCCCTGAAAAGACTTTGAAAACTGCTTATTACCCTGCAGTTTTTTTCCAGCAACTCACACTGACTTGTAAATAAACTGCAGGGTAACATACAGCTTTCAAAGTCTTATCAGGGATTCCATATTGGTGTGGAGACATTTGTATAGAAAACACACTGTGCATAGAGACAGTGAATACTGGGGTCAGGGGGTGTGGTTCTTTGATGACTTCATGGGCTGTGGGTTGTACTGGAAACAACATGGAAACCTTCTTAGTTACAGAATCTATTTCTCACATGTACTAAATGCAACTTACTAGGGAACAATCTTACAATGTATAGGTGTTCTAGGGAGAAAAACTTTCACATTAGGTTTTAAAAAATGTAAGTTTAGTTCTCCTTTAAATCAGATGGTGGCATTAATGGATTGTTGGAATGGCCAAGCACGCCCAGAAAAATGATTGCACAGGATAACCATCTTGGGTTCAGTGCACCCATCACTTTTAGATCATCTCAAGAAAAAAATCAGTAGAGATAGTTTTGTTTTTTGGCCCTAACACCCACCTAACCCAACCATGTTTGGTACGTGTGGGAATCCCAATATCATTGTGCGCTGCCTTTATCATTGTAATGGATCAAAACACATTTTCAAAAATAACTGGGAGATCTGATTTTCCGCAGTTGTGCGTGAGAGACACAAAAAATATATGGAGCAGCATTTTATTGTTGGAAACTTCTAAAGTGGTCATGTTGTTTATAGCTGTTATATATTGTTACTACAGCCCCACTCCAATATTCTTATTTCTATGGAAGCAGACAAAGGAACAGGAAAAGTGGAACCAAAGGTTGGAGGAACTGATTGGCCAGAAAGAGGGAAATATGTATGCAAAGTACAGAATGTACAAAGGAATAATCAATCATTAAAATGTGGAACAGTATGGACTGTATGGCTGTATGGTTGTCCTCGTCCTTTATGTATTGAATAAATAGTCACTAATTTATTCACCAGCTTCAGTTAAACCCACTGTCAATGCCAAAAATGCAAGACCCCCCCCCCCCAATGAAAAAGGAGTAGCTGGAAATTCAGTATTTGACCCTTTTTCAAGAGCTGAACATTTTCCAACTGCTTAATAGAACATTAAGAAGCTAAAACTTGATTCTTGAACTTATCAGAACACTCAAGTAGAAGTGTCAGACTGTAACAATAAAAAGGAAGAACTCTCAAGCTGAATAATCTCTGATGGATTTGTGTGTCCAAAGTTTTATAGGCAACTGCTCTCAAAGAAGAAAGATGCAAAAATAATGGCAAATCCTTTGGCAAATTTCAAGATTACAAAAAATATGAACACAGATGTCAGTGGGAAATCTAATTCAGAAGAAGAAACAAAGACGGAACAAAACCAGTATTCTATATAATGTCACATTTGAATGTGTTTTAACATCACAATGACAACTTCTACTCCCCAGAGCTGCAATTTTAATGTTCCTGGAGAACAGCAAGGCTGAGAGGGAAAAGTTAATCCCTACATGTCCATTAATTTGTACCAGTCCAGGAGGGTTGGAGGGTATATGTTGTAGTATGCCCATAGTATTACGCTTATGGGCATATTTATAAACCAATGGTATTGGAAGTTACTAGTTACATCTGAACTGTAAAGAACTAAATGTTATCCATAGACAGAGGATGTAATGTATAACAGGTATAAAATTCTAAGCACAGACATTAAATTCTGGTGCAGTCGGTAAAAACTGCAGCACCCACTGAAAGGATGAAAAATACAGTCCCCTTTGTCCAGTAATCATTCCATGTGGCATTTTACAACAGCGATAAAGCTGTATGTTATATTATAATTTTATAACATGCCCCTCAGTGTGCAGCAAACTGGCACCTGGGCCCCGTTGAGTCTGCTACCCTGGTAGTTGTGTCTCTGGATTGCTGAATGCTATAGGTCTGCTTCCTGCCAGTCCCAGTAACTACGGTATCTATTTAATCATACTATTACACTAATAACAGATGACATGAGAGTTTATATTTTAATATTCACTTCAAGCTTCTCCCAGGAGATGGAAAAACACATATTTGTATTGTGTAGTTACAAAACGTTGATGCAATTATTGTTGACAAGTATGAAGGAATTTGAAAGATCTTGAGGTGATGTGATCAACATGAAGACAAGAAAATGCAGTTGCCACACAAAGTTCAGGTTTAAGGAATTCTATGTCAAGTATGGTAATTGTACCCAGGATCGTTAGTATTTTTGTTTTTTGTTATTTTATTACCATTTGTATATATTTTGATATATTTTACATTGCTGGAACCAAAATTAGTATTTTGCAATCTGTAAGGGCACTTACCTTAAACTCTTCCAGTATTTTGTAGGTTTTCCCATGATATTCACAAAAGTTTTTAACTTCCTTACACTCCGGACAACATCCATTGTGCTCCACTTTAGTACATTTTGGGTGGATTTTGGGGCACTCTGGTTGGTCACAAACAGGCCCATCCTCTGTACAAACACACGGGCAATTAGAGTGCCCCGGAAAAAACCTCTCCTCCAGTTTGTATACAAAACCACTGTCATCTACACATCCTTTGCCCCTGTAGTCATCAAATATCAAATTGTCATTGCTAGAAGCTTGGTCTCCTTCATCTGCAGGGTAGTCCTGTTTTATAGAAGCTGATGTTGCTGATGCTGCAATTGCCAATAGAAACATTGAGGCTGCAGAAATATGAAGAGCCATCCCCCAATATCATACCTTGTTATGTGCCACTCCACTAGGAACCGTATCCAGCTGATGCCATGTGGATTGGAAATAAGCAGCAACAAGTTAATGTGGGAATCTGGGGATACAAACACAAAGAGTCTACATTGAATAGCATGTCTATTGTTTAAAACCATAGGTGCAAACAACCTACAGTCTAAAGCTAGGTACACACCTAGCGATACTTTCGACCGGTCGGCCAGGAGGAAGGACTGTCGGTCGCGGCAAAAGCAGCCACGTCCGATAGTTACCGCGACCGATCGTGCGGTCCATAGAGGACTGCACGATCGGAAGAGGTTTTCCACCATGTCCGATCGTCCTTTTGTCCAATTCGGACAAACGGTCGGTTGGACATGGGAGCATTCGGATGCGATAATTTCGGTCCGATCGACTGATACACTGAACTATCGGTCGATCGGACCAAAATATCTAATCGTGTGTACCCAGCTTAAGTGATACCACAAAGGGCAAAATGAGCATTATTCTTCATGCAGTCCCAGCAATTATCAACTGTCAGAGATGTCATCAGTCTCATTGAACTTACGGCTGCCCTGCCCTCCCTTTGCATACCGTATATACTTGAGTATAAACCGAGATTTTTAGGTTAAAAAAATACCTTAAAAATATGTCCTCGGTTTATACTCGGGTCAAACACAAAAAAGCAGGAAATCTGTCCAAAAAAAGACCGGTAATGCTTAACCTCAATCTGCAGAGACTCAACCTTAATTTCCAGCAAGGAGCAGTACCATATATTAGCCAGAAGGATACCAGAAGCGAGAAGGACAGGAGACTGGAGACAAGCAACGGTTCAGTCAGACGCGGGCACGTCGGGCACGTAAGTTACGCATGAACCGCACACCCCCTTTCATCATCAGCTCATCTCACAAGGCATTGAAGATGGAGAAGCAATCACGGAACAGACTCCCAGAACTTGTCAGCCCTCGGCTACATCCTCAGCCCTCAGCTAGTAAAGAGGATATCTTCTTATGTTTAGAGGTGGGCTATTAAGTCTACCTACCGTACATTATTTATTGCCAGAACAGTGGCTTTCTTTTTATTTAAGTTTTATTTAAGTTCTTATATGGTGCATAAGCCCTATCTGAAACTTCCAGGTTTATCATTGAACACCAGTGCAGTATTTGTGTAACAAAAAAACCTTTTCATCACAGAGCTGCAGTGTGACTGAAGAATTAAACTTGCCACTCCAGATGTTTAGAAACTCCCAGCAATCAAAGCATGGAATAGTTGGTTACTGCAATCTGCTATTTTTATAGTACCAAATATTGAGCATTAGTGTTCATATTTTCTACCCTCGGTTTATACTTGAGTCAATCATTTTAACTTCTTTTTTAATGTGAAAATAGGTACCTCGGTTTATACTCTGGTCGGTTTATACTTGAGTATATATGGTATATACACTCTCTGGTGTGAATATTGTTCATTAGGGAGGTGTGCAAGTTGCATTGCTCACAAGTTATGCTCACAAGGAAGTGATTTATTAGTCGGTTGACCAACTACATCCTCAAGGTGAGTTACACGTGGCAAGTTCACATCAAAATCTAGGAAATTTTTAGAAATTATTTATTTACAGGTCTCATTTAGTGGAGAAATAAGCTGCGTGGTCAGTAATCCATTAAATAAGCAGTAGAGGCCTAGAAATGCTTTTTATACTTTTATTTGAAATTTTTCTTATTTACATTCACCTTTTCTTTGCTGCTACTGCTAATTCCCCCCATTCCAGCTCCTGCTCTGTTAAGATGCAACTTAAATCTAATAATATTCACACAGGTCTACCAATTCGGTGTTTGCCTTTTCCCTCCACGTTTTCTTCCTTTGTAGCCGCTGGTACATATTTAATCTAAATTATAGATACCATAGGAATAGCAAGTCCTTACTATGTAAAGATCAAATGTTTTCTAGCATAGGACACCTAAATATTCCCTTTATGTTGCTCTGGGCTGCCTCTTTAATGTTTCCTATCAAACCTATTAGCATTTACAGTAGAAACGTGGTGATCTGATGAACATAATTCATTAATCTGATAAATATTTGCACTTGCCTGGTATTTCAAGAAAACTAATTTCCTGTCTCTCTTCTACATATCTACATAAGGCCCATAAATTCATATCAATCTATGTTTACATTCAAACTGATTTCAAAGAAAAATACAATTAACCCATTCACAGTTCTCAAAGGAAGCTTACATGAACCTTCCAAACTCCAGTACTGGCTCCTTTCAGTGTCTAATGTGTTTTAATATCCCAGACGCAATAAAACTATCCAGCCCACACACTGAGAGTTGTATCTGCCAGTGTAAAGTCTTCCGGGAGAGAATTCCTCTGTTCCATTTTTTATATTTTCCTTGCCTGAAGATCAATTCTCTTTTCTTCTACTCTCAAAAGATGCCCCTCTGGGACACTGTAATTGGTGAACATGAATCCAGAGGGTTTATTGTAAGGTTTCCTAATAAACTAAAACATACATTTCACCAAAGTGATTATATCCTCATTAAGCGACCCGTTCCCACTGTAAACGCTCCATATTCCAAATCCTATTTTCTTATCCGAGATCACCCAAGACTTTTAGTTACTAGTTACCCTGTAGCAGCTGCAGTTCCTATGTTTTTGATCATTTAGGGGTTGCACTATGTTAGCTATTAATAATACAACTGAATATTATAATGCAAGCTTCTGAAAAAACGTAGTTCCCTTTGTCAGACGCTATACAAAGAGCTGAAACATCACATCTATATACACACAAGTACAGGCATTCACTTTTTTGCTCCTTATATTTGTAATTATATCTTCCATAAGGGAATATAATTTTCAAGAGAAAAAATATTTTGTATTTCGTAGCTTTACTTATTGGTCTGGCATATGTACTGTACTTTCCATTGTAAAATTTGCATTCATTATTTTTCCTCCTTTGAATGCAAATGATGCTAGACCATGGTCCTTACGTTAAAATCACTTAAACATTTGTAGTTATTTTTGTACCATCATAGATCACAGATCCAATGGATCCACTACACAGAGATTTTTCTACCTTCAACAGGAAGTGCACATGCAGCAATTTTCAAAATGTATTTCCTTGGTGCATTGGCAGTTCAGCTGCTACAGTCAGTATCTTGATGGTCAAAATGACCTAGACTTTCCAAAGCCTTGAAATCTTGTACTTATCGTCACCTAAGAATCTTCTATTTCTTTAAAATAGAACAGGCTAAAACATTAATTTGACTTCTAGAAAACATTCTACAGACTAAATGTGAGCCTGGGCAATGACTTGATTCAAAATCATTTGGAATGTCTGTGGTAGATACATCACAGAGCAGGTTCTTTGGCCTTTGGTGAATCATCTGATTCCTTTGATGCTGTGAGATTATAGAATAAAGGACTTTAAGCATCCTGACTGGTGGATTAAACAATTAGGCGTGTACATGGTCCTGCAGAAGCAATGGTCAGATGAGAACTAAGAACTATTTTTATGTCAATATGTAATTATTATTAATTATTATTAACTAAAATAATATAAAACAGGGAACAATTCTGCCTCTTTCTGTGTAGGAGAACAAATGTTTATGCTCTGACTAGGTTTCACTATGTGCTAGTGCTTTGAAGCTTGGAAATTGTTGAAGCCAAACTAAACTTCCGTGTTCAGGAATAGAGGTGGGACAGAAGTGACTTCATATCTGCTCTCATGTGCAAAGAGCACAGGTGTATTTTCCTTTACACAAAGTAGTTTGCCCCATCGCTTATGAAAAAGGGTTTGAGTAAAAAGTTTAGTTTTTACAGATATAGCTGAAAACCAAGAAGTGAGAAACATAAATGCAAACTCCTTGGTCTGTTTGCCTGAGCCCTTCTTAGTCAATTGCAAGAATTCTTAGTAAAGGCCTGTTGTTTGCATAGATCTAGGCTGTATATATATTGCATATAAAATAATAGATGATACATGGTTTACCTTTTGCAAAACCTCTTGAGTTGGCTGATAGAGTAGAGGGGCTTTTCTGTAAATTACACACACTATTTCTCTTTGTGAAGAACTGTGTATGTAACATGTTGTTTGTAACCCCTTGATCTGAACACAGGGGCACATAATCATATAACATTTATTAATTAGCCTTAACTTGTCCTTGGGCAGGTGTGTCTTCCAACTTAACTGCATCCATGGGTGTGAATCAGTTAATGTTTTGAGATTTCTACAAGTAATAGCTGTTCCTGGATAATGAAATGCTTTCTTTTTGTAATAACACTTCACTGAAAGGTCTACCAGCTCTTCAGAGTGGTTAGAAAAATGCTTATATTAATGTGTCGGATGCCTAAATTACTCTGTGGTCAAAGTCCTTTATAAAAGCTTAATTAAAACTGCTACTTTCATCATTATGTCTACGTTTGGCAGTAATGTAATCTACAGAATGTCCACACCAACAAAAACATTTTAAAATGGATAGTAAAGGAAATTTGTACAAAAGAGGCTGGAATGGCAATAAACAGATATGATCAAGGTCACACCTGTATGGGCTTTAAGCTTTCTGACTGCTTTATGATTCTATTGCCTCTGCAGTTTATTGAATGATGATGGATGGGTTAAAGTGGGACCAGTGATTGAGAAATGTCAGCCCTTTTAATTGTAACTATACATACACACACATACACACTAAGAGATAAGTACTGTAGGATAAGGTGATACCTTTTTATTATGGACTAATAGTTCATTGTCACAGACACACACACACGTAAAACCATATTACAAAATGTTTATAGATATTTGCTTGTGAAGGTTCTCATTCATCCAGTTCATGGTATATCTGTTGTATTCAATTAGTCCATTAGATCTAATTGAATGCAACAGATATGTTTATAGACATTTGTTTTGCATTTTTTTTTAGCATTTGGCAACTTTATTAACAAATAATTCAAAAGCAACCTCTAAAAGTTTATTAAACACTTTCCAAAAAAGGAAAAAAGGAATGATATTGGCACACGTCCTATTGGCTTTAATAGAAGGTCATGCATGTGAATTAGGCATTAAAAACTGAGCAAGGAATGTTATAAAATATGGAGATCAATGCAACTAAGCCCAGATCCTTGTGGGTTATTAGATCATAGACCAACATGTGTCACGTTTTTAGGCTGATTTTCTTTGATATCACCCTGGCCAAAAGGTCCCAATTGGGATTATTTAAAGACAAGAGTATGAATGAGGCTATACTTTTTGTGTTGTACACAGGACTGGCAGCCTCATTGGCTAAGAGCATCTCAACCATTTCTAAGAATAGGAGGTTTACTTTGGTTCATTTAAAAATACCATAGGAGCTTGTATTTGGCAGATGGAGATCTGCAATGTGGAACACATTTAATGCTATTATTTTGGGGGCTAGGGGTAGGGGCACCAACACCAGCATGGGCAGGACGCTCATTATCACTCATTGCAGTAAGTGCCTCTCAGTGTAGTCATCCAAAAGGCAAATAAAGGATATCTCAATATCTCATGACATTCCACTTATTGTTAACTACAGCTGAAGACTGTTGGGGGAGGTGCTGAAACTTGTAGTTCATAATACCTGGGAAGCTACCGACCTAAAGGATCTAATGGAATTAATTGTTCTTACTGCTTTTTTGAGAGGAGAACAAATATGTAAAATAATAGGAAGTGTGAAACTCAACTGTATGGGATTCTGTTAACAAATGCAGCTCTCTATTTTAATATTAAATGTCCTACTGGTTTCTAAGAATTGTGGTCTGATGCCAATAAAGGATATAGCATAACTGGTTCAGTTTTGATTTCATAAATAGTATATACATGCACTGATCAGCAGTCCTGCACAATGACATCATCATTCATGACATAAGACTTGCTGTGTTGTCATACTGCACTGACACTGCCATATACAATTGGTAAATGCAGTGAAAAACAGAAAAGGTGTGTGCATTAACATTCTGCATACTGCAGTTGCAATCAATGGATTCATTTTAAAAGCTGAAAATAAAAAACTTTCATTTTGTACGTAGTTATGATGCCATGTGTGCCAGAGATCTCTCTGCATTCTGAATTTTACAATCTCTTAAGAGAGTCTAGTCTTCTGTGAATGCCTATCAATTACTCAACATCAAATTCATAGGCGCCTATATGTTGAATAAAGACAAAAAAGATGCTCAAAAGTATGCCTTTAACCCAATATGTACAGATAGATGATAGGTAGGTAAGTATGTGGATAGACAGATATAGTTGTGCTACCTTTGCTACCTAGTTCATTAATGGTTAAGAGATAATGTTGATAAATAACAATTTTCCAAAACATTATGACAAGGTATCAATAAAACGATGATTGGTGCAATATTCCCCTTCCCTGTCTTATTGAATAAAACTCACAGACACACACACACACACACTCACTGACATATACATCTGTTTATATTCTTTGTTAGTGTCTATCTTGATCTAAAATAGAAATCTTCAAGACCTTAGGTCTGACTAAAAGGGTCAGTGTTAGAATAACAAGCAGTTTAGCTCCCTGTAAGAAATGAAATCTTTGAAATTGTGTTTGAACTGAGCTTATCCAAAGGGTGCACGATTCTGAGCAACAGCTGCATGAAGGAATAAAATGAAGGCTACACTGACACTGCAGTTTTCCCTGAGCTTTCAGAGCTGGGAGAGACTGTGGCTATTACAGCAGCATGTTTGACATTAAGCTATTTTGTTAAGCGATTTGTAAGGTGCTTGTGCAGTTACTAGGTGTACAAACTCAAGCTTAACACCTGGGAGCTTTGGAAATGCCAAAGTCTTTATATCACTTGTATAAGCTTCAATACCCAGCACTCACAATGCTACAGGTTATCTGCACTTTATTATCAATAGAGTAGAATGGCACAATGCAACCTGAATGCTTTACAGCTAATGACTAGATAGCTTTACCATCAACCTTATTCCACTGTACTGGGAAAAAGGATTGGAAAAATGGATCTATCAAATATTAAGCAATGTGGGTGTGGGGGGGGGGGGGGGGGGTAGGGGGCTGTGCACATACCTACATTCTATAGAAACCCAATAAAGGACAGAGATGGTATCAATAATCTTCCTATTTCCTAATAAGACATAGGGTCTGTGTGTCTGCAAAGCAATGGAATAGGGAAAGGTTCATACATGATATGGGACTGGTCTGTTGGAAAGTTTCCTCTTTCCCAGTGCCCCTTACCTCTAAAGGGTTAACCCCATGAATGTAGCAGGACAGCTTGGTGCCAGTAGATAGCAGTCATCCCATCCTAGTGATCACATGGACCCATGGTGGTTGGAATTAGAGAGACTGTCCTCCCAGTGGTCTTGCCATGGTACACAGACCATTCAGCACTCACTGATAGTCACTGATAGTCACCATACACAGTAACAATCCACAGATCATGATGCCCTTCTGTACTGGAGGTCCCACATAGTAAGTGTGTCTGTGCATGTGTGTCTGTGTGTGTGTGTGTTAGGGGGGTTCAGCAGCACAAACAGCAGCAGCAACAGCTTGAAGAATGTATCACCATGTCCCAGCCTGGACCCCCTCCCTACCAGGGCAATGGGTTCTATGTGTTCAATGTGTTGGTCAATGGCCGAATGGAAAGTAACAGAGACAAGGGAGATCCAGAACTTTTCCCTCCCAGTGATGTTGGAACCGACAAGGACAATCCGGAGCACTGGATCCTACAGAACCGGTCACGCTGGATCCTACAGAACCGGTCACACCGGATCCTACAGAACCGGTCACACTGGATCCTACAGAACCGGGTCACACTGGATCCTACAGCAGTGGGTGCCACTGCCTCCTATAGCAGCAGGTCACATTCGATCCTACAGAACCGGGGCACATTGGATACTACAGAACCGGTTACACTGGATCCTAAAGAACCGGGTCACACTGGATCCTACAGAACCGGGTCACACTGGATCCTACAGCAGCGGGTCACACTGGATCCTACAGCAGCGGGTCACACTGGATCCTACAGCAGCGGGTGACACTGGATCCTACAGCAGCGGGTCACACTGGATCCTACAGCAGCGGGTCACACTGGATCCTACATAGAGAGAACAGTGCGGGTCTCCTGTAGACTGTGAATCGATATGCGTCCCTCCCCATTCTGTCCCTCGCTCCCCCTGTGCACAGAACGGAGATCAGCACCACGGACAGCGGAGAGAGCAGCGCTGCGCTCCTTCCCAGTGACACCCACAGAACAGTGACAGCAGCAACGCAGCGTTAGTTCCACTAGACACAGCACCAGGGCAGCTTTGCTCCAGCCTATGGGAGACGTGTTAAAGGGAAACTGAAGCAGAATTACTATATGGGGCAGCCCCCCTCCCTTTAACTAGTCGCTCCAATTGCTTCAGTGATTTCTAACATGTGCCCATTTAGCTTTAATTCAAATACTGGTTCCAGGTTCCATTATAAATGAAGGATGATTGGGAATGCTGGGAGTTGTAGTCTCAGATTCCACAATAATGGATGTTCTGCTATTATCTGTCAACTGTATACACCATATACTGAACACACATTGTAACACATAATGGCAGATCTATAAAGCTGGGGGTACTAGGGAGTAATAACTTTAATAGGGGGTAATAACATTCCTAGGGGGTTAATAACATTACTAGGGGATTTATATCATTACTAGGGGGTAATAACATTACTAGGGGTAATAACATTACTAGGGGGCAATAACATAACTAGGGGTTAATAGCATTACCAGGGGGTAATACCATTACTAGGGGGTTAACTTTACTAAGAGGTTAATAACTTTACTAGGGGTAATAACATTACTAGGGGATTTATAACATTACTAGGGGGTTAATAACCATTACTAGGGGGTTTATAACATTACTAGGAGGTTTATAACATTACTAGGGGATTTATAACATTACTAGAGGGTAATAACATTACTAGGGGTTGTAACTTTACTAGGGGGTAATAACATTACTAGGGGCTTAATAACTTTACTAGGGGTAATAACATTACTAGTGGTTATAACATTACTAGGGGATTTTTTAACATTACTAGGGGGGTTAATAAACATTACTAGGGGTTTATAACTTACTAGGGGATTTAATAACATTACTAGGGGGTTAATAACATTACTAGGGGTTATAACTTACTAGGGGTAATAACATTACTAGGGGCTTAATAACTTTATTACTAGGGGTTAACTACATACTAGGGGATAACATTAACATTACTAGGGGGTATAACATCTTATGGGTTAATAACTTTACTTTTACTAGGGGGGTTAATAACATTACTAGGGGATTTAAAATATACATTACTAGAGGGTAATAACATTACTAGGGGTTAGTAACTTTACTATGGGGTAATAACATTACTAGGGGCTTAATAACTTTACTAGGGGTTAATAACATATACTTGGGGTAAAAATTACTAGGGGATTTATAATAACATTACTAGGGGGTTAATAACATTACTAGGGGGTTTATAACATTACTAGGGTTTAACATATAGGGGATTATAACATTACTAGAGGGTAATAACATTACTAGGGGGTAGTAACTTTACTAGGGGTAATAACATTACTAGGGGCTTACTACTTTACTAGGGGGTTAATACATTACTAGGGGTAATAACATTAACATTACTAGGGGGGAATAACATTACTAGGTTAATAACTTACTAGGGGGGTAATACATTACAGGGGTAATAAACATTACTAGGGTTAATAACTTTACTAGGGGGTTAATAACATTACTAGGGGTAAACTAGGGGTAAAACTTATAGGGCTATAACTTATAGAGGGGTTAAATTATATGGTATAAACTTTACTAGGGGGGTAAAAACATTACTGATATTAATAACATTTTATAGTGTTGTTACTGATTTACTACTTTGGGTTATAATAACTTTACTTTACTAGGGGGTTAAAACTTACTAGGGGGTTAAAATAACTTTACTGGGGGTAATAACATTACTAGGGGTAAATACATTAACTAGGCTAGGGAAGTCATATACTATTAACTTTCTAGAGAAGGGGTTTACTTATAGGGATTTAATTCTCTTAAATATTACTAGGGTAACTAGGAGGGGGGGGGTAAAACTATAGGGGGGCGCTATGAGGGTAAACTAGGGGACTAGAGGAGGGGTAAGAATTATAGGGGAAGGAGGGAATGCAAGGGGGAAACTAGGATGGGAGAAATTAGGATGACTAGGGGGTTAAGACTTAACTGGGTTAACATATAGGGGGGGGGGGTTTATAACATTACAGGGGAGCAGGGGTGTTATAACATTACTACTGTACTACGTAATAAGGGGTTAATACTTTACTAGTTGGTTAATAACATTACTAGGGGTTGAATAGCATTACTGGGGTTAATAACATTCTATAGGGTTAATAACTTTACTAGGGTTTTAATAGCATTACAGGGATTTATAACATTACTAGGGGGTTAATACATTACTAGGGGTTAATAACTTTACTAGTGGTTTATAACATTACTAGGGATAATACCTTATTAGGGGTTATAACTTTACTAGGGGGTTAATAAACATTACTAGGGATTTATAACATTACTAGGGGTTTTATAACATTACTAGGGGTTTAATAACATTACTAGGGGTTAATAACATTACTAGGGGTTAATAACTTATTAATTGGTTAATAACATTACTAGGGAGTTTAGAACATTACACGGGTGTTAATACTTTACGTTGGTTAATAACATTACTAGGGGTTTTATAACATTACAAAATGTTAATAACTTTACTTGTTGGTTAATAACATTACTAGAGGTTTATAACATTACTGGGGGTTAATAACTTTACTAGGTTTTAATAGCATTACTTGGGGGTAAATAGCATTATTTGTAGGTTAAATAAATTACTAGAGGGTAATAACGATCTAGGAGGTTAATAGCATCACTATGGGGGTCCATAGCATTACCATTGGGTTAAAAACTTTACAAGGGATTAATAACATTACTAGGGGTTTAATACATTTCTGGGGGTTAATAACATTACTATAGGGGTAAAAACTTTACTAGGTTTTAATGGCATTACTTGGGGTAAATAGCATTTATTGTAGGTTAAATAAATTACTAGGGGGTAATAGCGATACTAGGAGGTTAATAGCATCACTATGGGGTCCATAGCATCACCATTGGGTTAAAAAACTTTACAAGGGGGGTTAATAACATTACTAGGGGCTTGTTGGGAGTTTTCATTCATCCAGGTCGTGGTATATCTGCTGTATTCAGTTAGATCAACTGGACTTGTTAGCTCTTGAGACGTTTCGCTAGTCATCTGACTGGCTTTCTCATTCAGAATGACTTGTACAAGAGTCTGTTGGCAATTATGTACCCTGGAAAGTCCCAAAAAGCATATCACAACCAAAGTGGTAAATGCCAACCGTGCCATACAATACCTTAGAACCATATTGGTATTAATACCACTCCGCAGCAATATACTGCACTGTATAGTTATCTTGCGGTTCATTTACCATTGCTGACAATAGAAGGACACCACTGTAAACATCAATAAGTTTTGTAGTTTACAATGGCTTCCTTCTATTGCACAGCATTGGTGTTAAATGTGTGGTATTGCAAATCTGCAGACTTACATTACAATTATGAAACTTTAAATACGATCCAATATTCCCATTATGGACAATCATCTGGCCTGATCATTTAAAATTGTACAGAATAAGGAGCATTGGGATGTAGACTCTTTAGAGGCTCTTTAGACATTAGAATAGATTAGACAATCAAACATCAGATCTATGATGGTTGACAATGGACATTATGGCCATACTGTCAAATGTCACAAATGGGCTGTTTGAAAAACTCCCTCTGTATTTGAATATCCCAGTATTGGCTGCACTGCTGCCAGCCAAAAATGATGATAAAATAAAAATAATAACTTAAATACTTACAAGCAACAGAATTGTTCAGTTTTATGACTGAGTGCAAGGCAAAAAAGGCAACGTTTCAGGCAGTACTCCACTCTTTATCAAGCCTGTAACGTCTGTCACAAAATGACTGGACTAGGTGGTTTTCAAAATGCTGCACCAACGTTGTGAGGTATCTCGACTGATGTATTAGAGCATTTATAGGTGTATGACCACTCAGAGCTGTATTTACAAAGATGGTGCAAAACCCATAATTTGCACCCCGGTAGTAAAATAAACACTATTGACCCATATTATAAAAGGAGGACTGGGACCTTTTGCCTGGGGGGAAAATACAACCAAGTGGCCCTTTCACAGTAGATCACAAAATGTTTGACCACGGCCACTTTACCAAGGTCCCACACAATTTGTTTTAGTTGTGCCCATTTAAAATCTGCTATTCTCATTTTACTGGTTGCCTGCAACATTTTCAAGTGTATGATGTGGTTTAGATAACTAATTGACTAATAAATTGGAGGGCTGACTTAACACAGGCTAATGAACTGGAGAGCTGATAACAGCGGCTGATGATCTGGAGAGGTGACAACACTGGCTAATGATCTAAGGTTGGGTCACACAGAGGGATTTTTTGTCCCGTGCAAGCGCTCACCGGGACAAACTCCGTTGGTTGCGGCAAATTCGGCCACGGCAGAATTTGCAAAAGATTGATTGTGTGTTCCCATAGGGAACCGCATGATCGATTGGAGTTTTCCGACATGCCCGATCGTTCATTCGTCCGATCCGGACAAACAAACGATCGATGTCGGCGCCGCCCCCCCACACACCAGCCGAAAGTGCTGTGATCGGTGGGTCAGACGAAAATATTGGCTGGTGTGTACCCGCCTAAGAGCTTCTATGGCAGCCCAAATTTTTCATTGGAACCAGGCCGGGGGCATCTGCCCTTCAGCCTACTGGGCCAGTCCTCCTATGGCACAATGGTCATAAAATAAACAATATTGACCCTATTTATAAAGAGCAGTATTGCAGATTTACGATAATGATCAGTAAATTACAATGTAGTCCTTCTATTGGGCCACAGTCGTACTTTATGACCTCAATGCAATATTATATAATGATCCTGTGTGTATTAAACCAATCCTCAAATAGAAATTAGTATTTTACAAAAGAAAGTGTTTTTGCTTTATAACTATGTTTATGCTATTCTACACACCTCACCTATTTCATGGGATTGCTGTGTTCTTTATTAAGGTTAAATATGGTCAGTATAAACATGATCTTAAATAAGAAGCATGGTGCCATATTTATAAAGCCGTCGTATCATTTTCTAGCGATACCGTGACTTTAACGATCGGTATCGTAAATTTACAATCGGAGAACAATCATAAATTTACGATAACATCGTGTATCTAAGATAACGCAATCATAGATTTACGATCCCCTAGAATACCATTGCGGTAGTTTACTCCCGCACGGTATTCTGATCAAACGTTCGTTAATACGAATGTTCAGGTAAATGTACAATCGCACATTTACAACCGCAATCGAAAATCAAATAAGCCGCTGTATCGCTAAAAAGCGACACCGCGGCTTTATAAATATGGCCCATTGCCCTAATTTAGAAGTCCAGGAATGACATATTTATGTATTGAATATTCCATATGCCCTTGACCATTGTGAACTTATATTGTTAGTGTGTGCATTTTACCTCACACTATGTATTTGGAAAATTCATTACCAAAGTTCATTATATAAAGAACTGCTGTTGTGATTGTGAAGTACACTGGGGATGCCAGTTGTTCACTGATATGGTTCTAATGCTGTTAAACGAATAAAAATGACATTCCACATTAGCAGAATGTTACTGTGAAAAGCACCTGCCTAATTTTCATTGCTTTTTTGCTCGTGATACATTTTCCATTGTTAACCTGCACTTTAAAAGCATCTCTGTGTATAACTAACATGAAATTGTTTGCATTGTGTCAGTGTGTAAGGTACAGAATCACTAGCACACCAATGGGTGTTCTTTGTACACGATCCTGGAAAACTGTCAGAAAAAAAATTAAAAAACTTTTGCTTGTTTGATGGATAAATAAATAATTAAAAATAATGCACAATCACTGTGTGTTGCTAATACATTTATTTAGGTTCAAAATATTTAAAAATGAAAGCACTTCTTAGGTTCCCATCAAACAATGTATTTCAGTGCTGTTCTTCATGACCAATCCGAACTGTCCCATCAGAGCAGCCGGAGACCAAATATTCTCCTTTGTGGTCAAAGATAACACAGTGAACATCATCTCCCATGGCCTTCCAAGCTCTCCAGCTGTCCAGATAAGAGACAACAGTTTGACTGTCCCATCATTGCTTGCCAGGGAGACCAAATGGCCTGCAGACAAAAGAAATCAAAGAGGTGAGAAGGATCCGAGGTCAATGTTGAGAATATGATTTAATTATTTCGGATGTACACTGACTTAATCATTTTATTGGAAATAGTTCAATGCTATTGTAATAAATGAATTTAAATGAGATGGATTTTCGAAGCTGGAAAGTAGGTATGGATTATTCTTTGTTTTTATAGGAAAAGACTGACAATTACTTTTTTCTTTGTTAGATTAGGGGCCTACAGTATTTTTAAACCCACAGAATCAGTCGTTTCTGATATTGCAAGTTCGTATTGGCACATCTGCATTTTATGGCATGGCGTAATGTAAAGCTGGCATTTTGGTATGGCTACTTAGTAAAGTACCACAGTTGCAAATAGCTTAGAATCTGTCTGTTGATCTATATATCTATCTCCATATCTATCATCTATTATAATTTTGCAATGCAATGAGGTGTCCATACATTCAGTGAATGTTATTAAAGATCCTCGGTAAGTTATTTGCAGTGAAATTCCAACACTTCCACTGGTCATTTGGAATTTATAATATGGCAATTGCTGTGAAGGTCTGCTGCACTTTAATGTGCAGTCTGATCGTGCGTAAAAGAGCGCACACTAGTGTTGGCCAATCGCTCTGTCCACACTAGGTGCACGTACCTGCGTTGAGCTGCAAAACCACTTATCGTAGCACATCGTTCTGCGTTCGCACAAAATCGCGCTCGTGATGGGCACATTTCCGATCTGCTACTAAGCGGTTTTTGTGGCCTCATCCTTATACTTCTTAACAACCATCTACAAATCAAAAAAATGATTTGTCAATCCAACATGCCATCATGAACAACGCCTGAATGCTACACACATGCGATTATCAGGTGAAACGGCTGTTTGTCACGCATGTGCCTTTTGCTCGGGGTCTTTCGTGATCTGAAGTGTATGGACCTTAAGACATTGTCCTTTACATATATGCAATGCAAAGATAAATGGGTAATTTAATACCAGTAAAATAACACCATTTATGATTTTCTCAACTGTAAATAACAGCAGTAGCTATTTCAGTCATAAAACCATCACCATGTTTACTATTCTCCATTATATTTTAATACTGAAAATTATATCAAAACAATTTTAAAAGAGGTGCTAGTGATATTTCCCTGTCCTCCTCAGCTGTTCTCAGGATGTGTATAAAATGCTTATCCCATTCTGACAAGATGGAATAGATCAAATTTGGCATCGGGCAGGGCTGAAATTTTGGGCCCCCTTGTTCTTGTATTGTATGGCTGTAGTAATAAAGTGGGGCCCTTATATTTGGTATTCATTATTCAACTGCCTAGGTTGCCTTAATGGACAATCCGCTCTGCAAGATATTTTTTTTTATTTGATTCATGACTGAGCATGTTCAACTACATAACATTCCAGACCCATTGGAATACTGAAAATGATACTTAGAATTTATTACAGAAATAATCATTTGAAATATTCTATAAAACTGTGTCATTACCAAGAAATGACATTGACTGACATTCGCCCTGATTCTTTCAGTTTCGTGGTTTCCCTCACGGAAGATTAAGGGGGAAGCAATAGAAATCTGATTTTATTTAAAACCGACATCAGGAATGGCTGCGCCTATGCAGCTTTATCAGAATAGGCTTTCAATCTCAGTTCTCAGCCAATTGTTCTCCAAGTCCATCAGACCATGGAGATGTCAGGATTGTTTTACTTCTGTTAGCTGGGGAAAACATTTAGTGGTAAAACAGATAAAAGAATGAAATAGATAACACTTTCTCTTTTTGATGTTCTAGGTAGAATATATAGCATCTGGTTTTAATTTACATTCATTACTGTCATGCTCCCTGCAAGGAATCGATCCATAAGATAATGGTTTTCTTCAGAAAAAAATTATGCAAATATATACAATTAATTGGTTCCCTAATGGTTCCTGCTGACAGCGACACAATGTGGACACTTTGCCAGTTTAATCTGTGTAGGAATTGCTGATTCAATCCAAGTGTTTACTAGCAATAGCAGACAAATCTTATAAAGTAAATATATTCTGCTATATGAGCATTTGACCGGCCGGCATTTGATGGAATATGAGAGCTGTAATCACTTACATAACCCAACCTATAATCGTCTTTTGATCGCATGTGAGCTTAAAACTTACACATTCTTGATGTTTCAACATGAACACTTCACTATTAATAAATTGCTTGTTCAACTGGAGACTGAACTACAGCTTCCTTTATCCCATTTAATATGTTATTAAGTCTTTTTAAACATTGCAGGTATCAGACCTCTACTTTATTGAACCTGTGTTTTCCTATCTAAGCAAGATACCAGCTAATAACTCCAGTTATAGGCACCTGTATTGGCGTTTTGCACAGATGCCAAAATGCAGTATTTAAAGAAGTGGATGTTAAACCTTGATATCGGTCCTTTAACACACCAGTCCTTACTTCATGACGCTCTAGTTAAAAATGAACACTGATAGTAAATCGTACATATCATTATCATTTGCTTTCACAGTGTTATTGAGCACTTTGTAAAATAATGATCAATGAACTTATTCCGTGTGGTAGTAAAATATGTGCAGCATCAGTATTTAACACACCAGTCGTAATTTAAATTGTGGTAACCAGCGTGTGGTTGTAAATTACCGCTAAAGCTACCAGATATATATTACAAACATGATTAAGGATCAATAGTAATTTTATTATAAGGAGCCTCTGAGGAATATGGATTCAGGGAGGAGAATGTTATTCTTTCTCTTTACATAGCATTGGTAAGGCCTCATTTGGAATATGCAGTGCAATTTTGGAATCCTGTACAAAAGGACAATCTTTGAAATGGAAAGTGTTCAGAGAGGGCAACTAAATTATAAGGGGATTGGGGGAGCTTGAATATGAAGAGAGACGGGAAAAGTTACAATTATGTACGTTGGAGAAAAGCGCTTGCGTGGGGATATGATTACTGTGTAAATACATTAACGGGCCATACAATAAACTATCTGGGCATTGTTCACCAACAAGGTGTCTGTCAGAGGACACATGCCATCCCTTAAGACTTTAGGTTTAGGCTTCAAGTTCGGAAAGGGTTTTTCACTGTGAGAACGGTAAGGCTATGGAACTGTCTTCCAGTGACGTTGTGATAGCAGGTCTAATTGGTCAGTTTCAAAAAAAAGCTGGATGAGTTTCTGCAAACAAGGAATGTTGCAAGTTACTGGTATTGATATATAAAGTAGAGTTGATCCAGGGAAATTTCCGATTGCCACTTGGAGTCAGAAATTTGGTGGGTTTTTTTTGGCCTTCCTCTGGATCAACAGTTAGGCAGAAATGAGGATTTGCTAGATGGGTTGGACTGGATGGACATATGTCTTACTCAACCTCAAATACTATACTAAGTGGGTGTCCCCGAAATGCATTAGGTGATGGCCTGGGGCAGGATCTGTGCCACTACCATGTATCTCTGTGTTAGTGATCATTTTTAAATGATACTTCAATAAAGAAACCTTTTAATGTGAGTAGGGCATCCTGCTATCTTTGATGTATCACGTATCTACTCCCATGAGTTCCATTGGATGAGGCTCATCACGAGTAAGAGGAGTTGTCGGAAAGCCGCCCATTAACCAATGTTTAATTTGTATGGATATTGCAAAACCATTAAATATTGGTAAATGTAGCTAGTCTAGACAACTGGATTGCAGAAGAGCATAGAGTTTTGTGTACAATACAACAGAGAGGGCTAGTTGTGTTCTTATTTCTCTGTATTGCAACCTGGATGGTCCTTCTCTGTAATATAACTAGATCTGAAATCTGGAACAAACCCCAGTACTTTTATGTAACATTTTTATTTAGAGTTTTTTTTTATTAGCGTAATACAACTATTGCAATTCTATGCAATACTTTTCTGTTTCCTTATTATTTAGTCCACATTACCTGTAGGTATCCAACAGTTTTTTTTACATTATTTGTTTAAGTTAAATGACCTTGAAACCATCTGTGTTAATGCAGCAATGGTTTGTGCTAAATCCCTCTGAAGCTTCTCAATCACCCTGCATATTCTACCAGCAAGAAATGCTGAAAATTATAATGTTATGCTTATGGAATTGATCTTGACTGCCTAATACAGCACGGCTGCTCACTGTTAATGTTAGAGATCGGTCTCTAACAAGAAATAATGTTGCACATTTCTTTGTTTTACAACATTTTAACAATACACAGAAGACAGGAAACCAAATTCCCTAGAGCCAGCAAGAGACAAAGTGTTTCATTCATTATTCAAATAGCGCAGAGAACTACGTGAGGATGTAGGCCTCTTAATGTGAGTGGTATTGACCAGTCATGGATTTAAATAGGAGTCATTTGTTTGCCAGTCTTTGGACAATCATTATAACAATTACAATTTCACAGGGAAAAAAGGAAACTGAATTTGGGTCTAAATTATCAACATCTCAAATACAACACATATAACCACAAACCTTTCTAGAGATGCCTGAAACTTGGAAGTTTCATTCCGTTGTATTCAATAGATCAACTGGTCTTGAAGTTTAGTTCTTGAAGACATTTCGCTAGTCATCTGACTGGCTTTCTCAATTCAAATGACTTGTACAAGAATCTGTGGCAATTATGAACCCTGGAAAATCCCAATTAGCATATCACAGCCAAGTGTTAAGGGCGTGATTGCATAGTGGTTAAGAGTGTTAAAGTAACGCCCAGAGTAAGGTTGTTAAAACAGCATTGTACATGCAAGACAGTTTGTTCGAACCACATTTCGAGGGTAACTGAATGTACAAGGTTATTATTGAAATAACCTCAAACGTTAATAACCTCTAAAATAATTATCATAAACTACATTCTCGTTTCCAGTCGTATTGTTGAGGGTTACAATGTACAAGGTTATTTTCAAGGGTTTCCAAAGTAACCTTGTTCGAGTCAAACCCGGATCCCATCTCTACTTTCTAATGATTTAACAACATTAACAACACACAGCATGATTTGTCTCAGTCAGAATATGAGATTCTCTTTTTAAGTCTCATTTTATGTGAATGTTAGCAAGTGGATAAACATTTGGTATCATTTCAGGATTGTAAATTTCTTAGGTTTCCTTTGTAAATTTGCACCAGTGGAGGTCGCATTGTTGTATTCGGTGGGATTTCAAGCAAATTTCTTCTTAACATTTCCTCATCTGTTGGATAACAGCAATATCTCTGTTTTCCATCTGGGAGAAGAGGACTTAAGGCTCGTACACCCGCACAATGTGCATCCCGACCTCAAGGGCTCACACACGAACACGTTTCGGATGAGAATGTATGATTCTCGGCCAAAACGTCCGTTTGTCGTGTGTAGCCCCGAGGGTCGCTGGTCAGACTCATATTGAGCATGTACGAACCTCTCTTGTGCAGTATTGCCATTATTTTCTGTATAATAATACTTCTGTTATAATGTGTGTATTATATAGTCCAGATGATTTAAAGGGTCGCTATACTCACTGAAACAATTTACCATTTTCTGAAACTAAATTTGAAACAAGTAAAATGATGGCACTCACATATTTATCTGTGTTTGCTTGCCATTAAATTATTGTTTAGTGAGTGCTCCTAATTTCCCCACCCTCCTTACTCACTGCCTTCTTTTAGTGTCTGCGACACTTATGTGTTCTGCACACGCCTCACATGGACACTGCTCTGCTTACACATCTCCCCCTCCCTCCCCCCTGCTGTCTTTTTCTGCTGATTCTATTAAATGTTGCAGAAAGTGCTGCAGGCAGGCAGGCAAAGATTTTCAGCTTCTAGAGTGACAGGTCTTTCCCTGTAAATGCTGAGATTAAAATGATGATTTCTCAGAATCTACTGCTCAGATTTCAAATCTGAAAAAAGTTTTGGACGAGTGGAATCTTGCTGTATCTAAAGAATTAGATTAGATGATGTTCAAAACTGTTGAGTTTCGTTCCGTTTTCGAATTTTCGGAATTCGAAAGTTCAAAAATTCAAGTTTCGATTTGAAAATCGTCTACTTTCGATTTTGAAATGGCTATTGATTTCAATACTCTTGATTCGAAATCATACTTTCGATTTCGAAAATCGTCTTTGATTATTTTGTCTTGAGCCACTATGCAACTATCCTGTAAGTTCATCTGATCACAAACACCATTCAATTATCACTCAAGTTTGCCTAAACAATATCAAACCCCTAAATCTATAAAATGGTTTGTCAAAAGAAATAATAATCATAACAAAGGAACTCTGGTGCTTATTACATTAACTCACACACCCACACATATTCAGTTTCAGGCAGGTATGGAAAATGCTGTTAACCAAGAATTAGTTTACAAAGAAGTTTTCTAATTTATTTTTTTCCACTAATATTTGGGATGACCACCCTTTGTCTTTAAAACCCGGCATGAATTCTTCTAGTACACTTCACAAGGTTTTTGGAATTCGTCAGGTTGGTTGTTCCAAACACCTTGTGTGGGTGTAGGCTGCCTCACATCCTTCTGTCTCTACATTGTGAACCCTGACAGGTCAGTGCTCTAAGCAGGCCATATAATCACTTCTAGGAACCTGTTCTTCTTTATGCTAATAGTTCTTAATAACATTGGATAGTTGTGTCCTGCTGCAGAATAAACTTGGGGCCAATCAGATGCCTTCCTGGTGTACTGAAGGGTGGTAAAGTATCTGCTTGTATTTATTTTTTGTAAAATTGAATACACCAGTAATCCTGACCAAATCCACAACCTGTTTGCAGAAATCAAATGCCCACTTTGCAAGGAACTTCCACCATGCTTTACTGTTGCTTGAAGCACTCACACACTCTTTCCCACTCTTCATCAGCAAGGGTTCCTATATATAAGCAGGGGAACGATGTTCAAAACTGTTGAGTTTCGTTCCGTTTTCAATTTTCGGAAAGTTCGAAAATTCAACTTTCTCGAAAACCATCTATTTTCGGAAAATCGTCTACTTTCAATTTTCAAATAAAAAATCGAACATTCTTAAAATCCGGGTTCTGTGAAATTCGGGAGTTCCGAAAGTTTCGTTGGGACTTCAAACCCTCAGATTCGATTCGAAACTGGGTTCTATTAGAAACCACATTACATCTCTAGTAAAGATACCCTTTAACTGAATACAACGATATACCATGACCTGAATGAATGAGAACTTCTCCTTCCTCACCTTGTGCCTTCCTGATGGTCATTACTAAGAATATCAAACATTTCATTCATGAAAATGTTTTTGAATGCTTAATATCATAATGCAATGAGTACAAACAAGCAAGTTACGGATATTCATAGCACAAGAGAAACTCAAAGAAATAACTGTTTTTGCTGTTTGCACTAACTGGGCTTTTATTGTTCATTCAGGTTGTTTGCATTGGCACTTGTGAAACCTAGGAAACATTATTAATGATAAAAGAGAGATGCCCAATCTAGGTGTTAAATTATGCTGATTATGTATCCTAAACAACAGAAAACTGTTACAGCCTAGTAAAAATGTCTGCATGGCTACAGATACACAATTTAGGCTGTTTGCATTGGAGAAGCGACGTTTGCGTGGGGATATGTTCACTTCATACAATATATTAAAGGTTATGTCCACCCTTTTTAAAACAATTTAATATGTGAGGCAAAAACCCCCAAAACCTAAGTTCATTTTGTTAAAATGTAATAATTCTGCTCCAAGCAAGAGAAATTATACTTACGTTCCTCGATCCACCCCACGGATCTCTGGCAATGCCGGGTAAGGCAGTTAGTCTAGGCCATGACAGTGACGTTACGGCCAATCACTGACTGCCATTCCCAGACAGCCTCAACTGGGCTGCTCAGGAAAACAAATAATTAAAAAGCAGCTACAGTGGAGAGGCAGTGGAGAGACAGGAAGCGGCATTATATGTTTATATTACTGCTCAGGAGCCTACTAATGGATGGTCAATGGAGTGTTCCAGCAAGCAAAATAGCTAAGGCAATGGGCTCCTGAAGCCCCTTTGGACATATATACATGGAATGACATTCACAAGGATGCTGTGTCTTATCTTTGGCGCATTTTTCATTAAAACTCTTCTTACTTTAGTTCAAGTTCCACATTATCTCGACTTGGACTAAAAAGTAAAGGTAGAAGAATTTTTTTATCTATCAGCTTCCATTTTATTATTACTGCTACCCCCAGAAACAATTGCTTTTTTTCATGGTTTAGGTGATAACAGATGGAAATCAGTCATCCTAGTATATTTGTTCTCAAGAAATCATCTTACTATAAATATTTGTAAAGGAGACAACTATTTAACCATCTGTAGATGTAATCGTGGTTTCTCCATTTACTTAACATTTTGTAACAAGTCCAGAAAGTTTAATTTTCTGAAAACATTGAATTTCTTAACATGCTTTAACATTTATTGCCATTAAATGGTATACCCACCCACAACCACCATGTTTTTCTTTAATATGTTTTAAAACGTTACATACAGCCCCTTCGCTCCTGCGCGCATTGATCAGCTCCCCGCCTGCCGGAACTTGCAAGCAGGGGGCCGGACTGGCAGCCACTCTGTGATTGGCTGAGACACATCCAATCACGGATCAGCGGATGTAATGAAGAGCACTGCGGGAACAAAGGGTTGTAAGTACAGTTTTGATTATTTTTTTAAGAAATAACCCAGTTAGGTCTGGGCAGGGGGGAGCTACATTATAGTAAAAGGTTTTAGGAAATGTGGGAGGGAGGAGAGAAACCAGATGGTGGGGGGGGGTGAGCTGAGGGGAGATGAAGGCTGGACTGGGTGACCATCAAGGAGCATGGATTTACAGTAAGATGCTCCTGGTCTGCAAAAAGAAGGTTGTAAAAACGTATATACCTTAAAATTGGCAGCAATGGAGTTTTATGCAGTTTGGCTTGTTTTAAAGCTAGGATAATTATCGAATGCTCGAATCATTTATGGGATTATTATCAAATGTTCGAATCCTTTTGAGATATTATCGAAAATCTAACGTGGGAGCTCGAAAGTACAGCACGTGAGAGTTCTGGATATTCAAACGTGTTCCCCAGACCATTTCCCAGATCCCAGAGCCATTTACATTAATTACCATTGATATTTTATTATTTCATTAGAAATTTCGAACTATCTGACTCCTATTGACTTTAAAGGGTCCGTTTTTTAACTTTGGAACTTTCCATATAGTTTAAAAGTTCGAAAACGAACTTTGGAAGTTCGCCATCTCTAGTAATCAGTATTTCAGTATAATTATTCCCCTCCATTACAGCAAAGTAAGCTGTCTCTTCCTTCATACAGTCAATTAAGGCTGTGACTTCCAACATCACAACCAATGATCAACTGCGTTTCCCCTGCTGTCTCCACTCACATGTAATAAACTGACACCAGTTTTTTTGTTATCCTTTGTGTAGAACCAAACCATTGATAAATAAATAAAGTATATTTACTTTGAAAAGCCAGGTTGCCTGGAACATCTCTGTGAGGCACCTGGTGGAAGAAATTGGATATGTGCAGATGGTGCTTGAACTGAATTTAGAAACATACAGTATAAATCAAGCATGTTTTTGTGTGGCATTAAACCAAAGGTCTTTTGGAACCCTATTCTCACAGCTAATGTATCTTCGCCATGTACTACATGCCTGGTTTCATTTATTGGTTTGAATGAAATACTGTAACTGTGAATCAATGTCTAAAATGGGCTCTGATCCAACCATGATCCCCCCAGACCCGTAGCTACATTGCTTAGGCTTTGTTAGTATAGCTAACATTTTAACTATGTGCAGTCATTGCTGAGATGATCAGCCAAGTGCATGGTCATCTTGCGCTTAGATCAATATTTATATACAGTTGGTCAAGAGGAAATGAATGTAATAATTTGGGTGGCTTTATTATGGAAACAGCAATGAAAAGTTTATTTATGAAGTAGGGTAATTATTGATTTGAAATCTGCTGCTACAGATAGGGGATTAATCAGTCTTCAGGCAGGGTGGGGGAGAAATATGGTGACATATAATAAAACTAATAAAATGGTAGTGAATGTTTTCCATGTTTTAGCATACAGTTTAGATAATACAATGGAAACAGAAAGCCCTAGACATGTAATCATGGGTAAAACACTGAAGTAATATGGGTTCATTTGTGATTTACAGTGTGATGTAGTAGTGATTCTAAATAAGACTTACCAAGCAATATGGAGAGGAAAACCATTTTGAAAAGGCAGTAGAAATCCTTATCTCATAGACAGTCTAGTTAATAATAGGTGCAAAAGTTTCAATGTCTATTAGTCAGCAGCAAGCCATCAGAATTAATACTTTTTTACTGGTCACTGCAGTTCAAAAACATCTGAATGGTTGCTGCAGATTAATAGTGCCTGCAAACATTTGCAACCTTTAAAACAAAAACTGGTCAATTGTCAGTTACCTGCCTCCAACCTCAACTGATATATTTTGCACTTCATACCTGTTTTACTTACCAATATTTAAGGTATATTATTGTCCCCATTCTGGCAGATTAGCTGGCCCCTCCCTCCATGCAGTCAATCAAGGCTGTGACGGCTGACATCACCTGCTGCCTCTTCTGCACACGCTCAAGCATATAAAAAGCTCTTGGAGCAAAAGGGAGGAGGAAGATACCTTTGCCAAAAGGAATAGAACTTAAATCATTAAATATCAGTTACAAATGCATGTAATAAATGGGTGAAAATACAGTTAGGGTTGCATTACAAGTCACCAGGTTTTTTTTAAGGGTGGACATGCCCTTTAAGCCCTACAATATCTCAAATTCAGGTCTTTGTCCTGATAGAATTATCTGCCTCTTTTAATGAGAAAGACTTATCCTTAATGTGTTGAGCGACGATATAAATACAATAGTAAACCTAGCACATGTTTGTGAGCTCTAAATTTAGCTTCACCATACTTCAGGTTAGAGGTTTTAGAATTCTTCTTTCACTACATCCAGTACTTTATAATGCTAATATTTATATAAATATAGCTAGCACCTGCAGTAATATGTGACTGGCTTAATATCTAGCATGCATCAATGCCAAAAGAGTGTCAGGAAATGAATGCAAATGCTATGATGTCAAATGTATGCACAATACAAAATTGCGAACTCTTGTCTCAGTTTATTTAAGACACCTTTTCCCTATATGTATGTCTCTTCAGAGGAAATTTTCGTTGCTTAATAGGCCTCTGCCTCCATGCTAAAAATGCACACGCCATTGTTGCAATAAAAAATAGAGGAGTATTTACTGCGACTAAAAATAGTTGGACGCTGAACAAAGTATAAATCATTTTGGGGACCTGGATAGATTTTTCCACCCCATTTCTAATTAAAATTGATTTAGAAGGGTTTCAATTTTCTTTTGTCTGATTGAACATGCAGGATTGCACACACTGAACTAGTAGAAGTGTTTCACATTATTCTTTACAGACCAAGAAGATATACGGCATTTTTATACTACGGATTTATGATTTATTTTGCAGCTTGAGCCACTATGCAACTATTCCTGTAGGTTCATCTGGTCACAAACTTACCAATTCCATTCATCAATAAATACAAGTTTTGCCAACAATAATCAAACCCCTAAATCTTTAAATGGTTTGTCGATAGAAATAATATCATAACACAAAGGAACCTCTGGTGGCTTCATTAAATTAACTCACACACACACACATATTCAGTTTCAGGCAGGTATGGAAAATGCTGTTAACCAAGAATTAGTTTACAAAAAAAGGTGTTACTAATTTATTTTTTCCACTTAATATTGGGGATGACCACCCTTTGCCTTTAAAACCCGCATAATTCTTCTAGGTACACTTACAAGTTTTTTGGAATCGTCAGGTTGGTTTTTCCAAACACCTTGTGTGGGTGTAGGCTGCCCACATCCTTCTGTCTCTACATGTGAAACCCTGACAGATCAGTGCTCTAAGCAGGCCATATAATCACTTCTAGGAAACCTGTTTCTTCTTATCTGAAAATAGTTCTTAATAACATTGGGATAGTTGTCCTGCTGCAGAATAAACTTGGGGCCAATCAGATGCCTTCCTGATAGTACTGAATGGTGGTTAAGTATCTGCTTGCATTTTTTTTTTTTGTTATAATTGATTAATCACCAGTAATCCTGACCAAATCCACAATCCTATTTGCAGAAATCGAATGCCCATTTTGCAAGGAACTCCACCATGCTTTACTGTTGCTTGAAGACACTCCCACTCCTTTCCCACCCTTCATCAAGCAAAGGGCCATATTATAAGCAGGGGAACGATTGAGTTTCGTTCCTTTTTCGAATTTTTGAAATTTTCGCAAAGTCGAAGTTCGAATTTCGATTTTTGAAATTGTCTACTTCGATTTTCAAAATCGTCTACTGTCAATTTTAGAAAATTGACAGTAAAAAATTTTCAGAAATCATCATTTTCAAAAGTCGTCTTAGACTTTAGATTTTCGCTGAAATTTGAAAAATCCTGGTTCGGTGGGTTTCCTGGTTTTCGTCAGGACTTTCGAATGCCTCATTTATTCTAACTGGTTCTATTAGAAACCACATTACAATCTCTAGAACAGGTATGCTTCAATAGCTTGTTTTGATAAACTGAAATTCTTATTTAAGCTTTGTTTATTAGGTATTACTATATAAGGATCTGTAAGTGTTTTTAAGGAGAGGTATTCTAATTTATGTCGAGGCATTTATTTTAAGGCATTTTTTTAGGCATCTATAGTGAAAAAACACATTGGCCGATTGCAAAGTAAATTCATTCCTCTGTACTGCCTTATCCTATCTCTGCAGTGACTTTGTTTTTTCCATGGTGTCGGATCTTTCTGCACACTCCCCCTCCCTTTGTTACCTCCTCCATGTCTCAACTCAGGCTAACCAACAAGTCTATGTGCAGTAGGAGCTGAACAAACACCCACGCACAGTGACCAATAGAAAGCAATGCTGTCTTGGACACACGGAGGAGAAGGAGAACAGTAACAGTTACTACTGCTATACGATCTCTCTCTTTGTGACCATCATCAATCGTGAAGCTGAAGAAGGGAGGGGGGGTCAAGTGCAGCCTTATCTCTGCAGTCAAAGCTACATCTCCCCCTCTGCTAATGTTCTTATCTCTTGTATTGCAAACAGAGCAGGGAGGAGGGAGGGAACTTGAGCAGGGAAAGGATCACGTCACAGATTGATTGACAGTACAAGTAGGAATACAGAATGCAATCACGTATTCTTCTCCAGTGGGCAACAGAGAGGGAATCTAAAAAAAGCGAAGACACCTGGGGGTTGGGGAGAATTATAGAACACATGGAAGGAAAGAAAAGTTCATTTCTCACAATAATGCCCTTTAAGGACCGGGATATTCTTCTTTAAGACAAGTGTTCTTATTAAAAGATCATTATTTATGTAAACAGAACAAAACTGATTAGTATACTTTAGGATCCAACAATTGTAATGTAATATTATGTAACGTAATATTGCTGTGGAATGTATATTGTAATGCTGTTATAGCAATATTTAACCAACTAAAATCTCTGAACCTACTTCTATTACAAACTCTATTGGTAGATGCAGTCATGCTGTGAATTGTCAGCATGGTTTTCAGCTCAGAACCATTACACAGAGGCTGATAATTGGTACCTCACTGCACACACCAGAGCCCTGTAATAAATGGATCAAACTTTTGGTGTTTCTTTTTTTTAGTATTATAGTCCCAATTAGCCTAGGATAGAATATGATGATTGTAACATTAACGCACAACTGTATATTTGTTTTCTAAGATACATCAGTAAATCCAGCAGGGATGGAAATATGGTGAGTTATTAATGATCTGTAGCTTGATAACATTTTGATAGTGGTTTAGCATTGAGGTCACTGGCAGTTCTCCATCATTTGTACATTTGATATCCTGGTTCTTTTGTACTGTTAGATGGACAGAAATAATAGAATGCATTTAGGCTAATAGGAATGAATGCCATTCAGATTTGTATTGGGAGTTGTAGGATTTGGCATCTGGTTATTCATTATTTGAAGATTTGCTCAGTGGTCAGCTTAGTGAAAGGCCATTTCCGTCTCTGTTCTAAATAAGTTGCTTTAACAGCCATCAGGAAAATGATACATTATGTTTATGATAGGAAATGCCATCATTGGCTATAGAGACTAAACCTGTCATGGTTCTACACAGGAAACAAAGCAAGCCCATTGGTAGTAAATATGGAAGGGTTTCAATCGGCACAACCATTTATTCAAGGTGTGTGTTATTTGTGTGAAAGTTCCCATTATGCCAGCTACTTACCTACGATTTTCCACATTGTTCCTTGAGCCTGATTTCTCAATACACTTTAATCCGATGTTACAGCTGTTGCTTGTTACAGATCAGAACTAGTGTATTGGCACCTTTACACAAGTAGTTTTCCCATTGTTATGCAGGTACGAAACACCACTCATTTTAGTATCATAAATAATCCCTGAATTTGAGGATAAAACAAAGCAAAGTGGTAAGTCACAATGTTTTGCCATTAAAAGGCATGCCAAATCTAAAATCTAGAGCAAAAAAATCATTGCAAAATTGATTGCATTTTCTGCACCGTCGCACACCTTGAAAAAAAAATCACTCAAGCAAGCGAGGAACCATAACTCAAACACTTAAATATGTCTGCCTCACGGTTGTTCGAAAATACCCCCAAAAACACACAGTCCAGACGTTCTCCATTGCTGTGTTATGCTGTGTAGGGTAGAACACTCGGGACTGTGTGTTTCCCTGATCTTTGGAATTTTTCTGTTATCTTTCACACCTCTTTCCTGTGTGTACCCAACTTTAAGCATAGAAGTACTAAAAAAAACAGAAGTAAAGCTGGGTACACACTGTAAAGATAAAAGGCCAATAGGATCAGCCTTTTTATTGTGCAGTGTGTGTCGCCAAAAGAGATTAGTTGTAAAAGTTACTGTTGGTCCCAAAACTTTAGTATAGGGAGCTGATAGCAGCCACAGGGCCAGCTAAATGATCTTCCCTATGAAATGAATGTGGTCTAGGGGATTTCATGATGGTGGCACAACACTTCCCAATGAAATCGTGTACAATCTTCACTGTTCCAAGCTTAAATATTTACCGGTAATTAATTTCCTGACATCATTCTTGCTCTGAGATACTAATTCCTCTAAACCACCCAAACCCATAAATATCTAATTTATACCAGACCCTCCATGGACCTAGAGGTGAAGTGAATGTGATTGTTTGTTTAACCCTTGCTAATTTTACTACTGCGTGTGATCATTGAATGTTTATTTACTGTTTTATTTACGACAGCCATCAGCATGGGGGGCAAAGATAACATCTGTGTAATGTCAGAAAGTCTTTGTTCTAGATGTATAAAATAGAGTCAACTTTTAGTGACATTAAGCCAGGATCAGGTTGACTTCTTGGACATACGGTTTTTAAAAAGGTAAATGGTCTGGGTACTACCCTTTAATAGAAAAGAGACTGATTACTTACTGTATGGTACCAGCTGCCACAAAATATAAGCACAAAATGTGGTAGCCAGTTCCTCCATGTGCCTCCGCAATAATAACCGATCCAAAAGGGCGAGACGCGATTGGATGAGATGTTTAAAGAATGTTACTGACGGGGTAGCCACTTTTAACTGAACAACTCCATAGCAGAAAAATTGGTGCTGCAGCTCCTCAACGAATGATATTGTGAGGTAGAATAATCAATCCGACCTCCACCAGCCTAGGTACTTTTTCATTTTTAAAACAGTTAAATGATATCCTTTAATTGTTTTTAGCTGAATTAGTTGAATGTTAGCTTTGTACCTAATGATGGAGTATTTTATGTGAGTACCAGGATAAATTCACACTCTGTATCTTGATGTAATAACACTGATTGGCCCGGTGTACAGCTGAAACGCGTTGGTGCGTGTTTTTACAAATGGATAGTTTTATCTTATCAAGACCCATGAGCGCTCCCGTTCTTCTTCCTATGTACCTCTAATTTATAATATACATATTTACCAGTAGGCACATAGGCATGTGCCTAGGGGCACCTGTCAATCTCCCCCCACACCTCCATCCCCTATATAGTTTATTTTTTTCCCCCCAAAATTGCTGGGCTAATTGCACAGTGTATTTTGTGCCTACAGGCTCCCTAAGGTCACCTCTGTTGATATATATTGATGTATATACAGTCTATACAGTATAAATTTCATTATGTAAAGGATAATCTACTTTTTCAACCTCATCCACATGACAAAATGCAAACCAAGGATATATTGCATTATTCCATGCATTTTTGTATGTTGATGCATTTCTGTGTTGATTTCTAATCAAAATGTATGTTAACACGAAATGTGTGCAGAACACCACACCCACTGCAGTTCATTAGTGAAATACTAAAATGGCATTTTATAGAGAAACACATTCCCTCTGTCATACACAATCCATACATTAAGAAGAGCAACAGAATATGTTGAGAACAAGCCATATTGTGAAAGGATATAGGAGACACAAAGAGACATTGAACATATGAATGAACAAAGCCGCAGCCATGGAAACACTGAGGTGACTTCTCATAGGTATTGATCAAGAATCTTCTATTATAAAAGGGCATGTATAGTCTCCTAACTAAAAATTACACATAAGTAGATCACCCACACACAACACACACTTCCAAACTGCAATTGTTTGAGATTTCTTGATGTAACATTACCAGCTATAAGCACTTCTTGCTATGAGCACACGTCTGCATTTGCGGTGCAAGCATAAGTGAAATAAGTGAATCTCATTTGGGGGTCATTCCAATATGATGTTAACAACTGAAACCTACAAATCTGAGACATCCCAGGGCTATGTACACAAGAGTCGCTATCACTCTCTATTGCCCCCTTTAGGCAATGCACTGACTATAGTGGCTCAGTGCATGTGAGTGAGTTTGCTATCTGCTGGTGTTAGGGATTACGTCTTAAAGAGCTGTTAACAGCTCAGTACATTGGTTGCGGGAGTTGCGTGACACAAATTTTTGAGAATGTTGCATCTGCCATTTGTTGTGTCTTAAAGTCCGTTAACACTTGATACATAACATACAAATATCCGATAATGGCTCTTGGTACATAGCCCTACATAAAGTCAGCTAACTGTTTGAAAATTAATTGGTGTAACTTTTAAGATAGGACATTTTATGTTGCTCTGCCCATTAAATTTGTTGTTATATTGCCTTTTCTTGTTTGGATTTAGTTCCAAGTGCACATTTCGGTAATGATGCTCTTTCTCAAGGCTTATAATGATGTACCTCTAAGTATACAGCACAGAAAATAGACTGATATCCGTAACACACATTATCTCGTACTTTGTGTATACAAGTTCCTGTCCACAATATTGCCCTCCAATAATGTACTGTACTTCGGTTAAAGCAATAAGAACAAAAGAGGCTGCGAGTGTAGGATTGTTTCTCTAACCGTGCCATATAATTACTGGCAACCTTGAGATAATGGATCTGAAAGACTTTAATTTCTTTCTTCGAGATCTCTCTAGCGATCTAATCCCATTTCCTTAGCTTGCCCCCTGTAAATTTCACTCAGTGGTTTAGAAGTGGTGATGAATGAGCACATACCCAACCCAAGCGAAAAGTCAGAGGACTGTCACATGATTTTTATAATGTGGAGTTTAGAAAGGATTGCTATAGATGCCATTCAATGGCAGCTACTGTGTAATGCGAAACAGAACAAAGGATTCATTGTAAAAAAAAAAGTATACATATTTAAAGACCATTATTTCCAGGGATAATATTGTTTGCCATATACCAAACAAATCTATAAAAATATATAATATATATATATAAAATGCACAGTGAATCAGGGCACTCCTTGGTCTTATCACAAGTGGGTTTATTCACATCAACAAAATGGCAACGTTTCGGTCCCTGGTCTTTGGACCTTTATCAAGCCTGGTCTTGATAAAGGTCCAAGACCAGGGACCGAACGTTGCCATTTTTGTGATGTGAATAAACCCACTTGTTTTATAAGACCAAGGAGTGCCCTGATTTCACTGTGCATTTTGTATTATTGGATCCCTCCCTCGGGAGCACCCTGGCATTTTGAACTGAGGGAGTGTGTGCCGTCTTTTCTATTGATATATATATTTATATATAATATTATATTATATATATATATATATATATATATATCTATATATATATATATATATACTGATTGTCAATTAGTTACAATTGTAGCTATGGAAAATTATGATATCTGCTTCCTTATAGGCCGAAACGGACGTTCGTTCGGAGATCCGCCAGGTCGGCCGAAACCTTTGTTCCTACACATCGTGTGTCGCATGTTGGGAACCGCAATCGCACGTGTGTACGAACCTTACTGCCTGTACTCAAGACTGAACAAACCACATCATAATAATCCATTTTACTATGCTTGCAAGACATAAAAGGTTTTGTGGAGTGTTAAGGAGGTGATGAAGTGGAAAGAGCACTGACTAGCTCTGCACTGTGTAGCCCAGACCTGAAATCATGTGCCTGTAAATCCTATGGCAAATGCAGCAGAACTGTTTCATCTCCCTGTATCATAGAGCTTTGGGAGTTCTCTCTAACCTTTTAAGCTGGCAGGTTTTAAATGAATATGAGTGCGTGCACCTCTATTATAGCGGGCTGTGCCTATTCAAGGTAAAGCTGTTATTACAGTCTGTTGTTGATATAGAGAGAGAAAGAGATTTGGAAGGGCATCTAATAATAATGCCCATAACTCCTGATAACCACCGTTATACAGTGACACATATCACAGCTCCCCCATTTAGGCTATTCTTTACACAAAAATCCTATGTAGGTGAGATTGTCCACAAGTGAATCTCAGCAATATGTATATATTAAAAGCAACTTAGAAAAGAGAATATGTGAACCAGCTAAAAGAAATTCATGCCCTTGTAATGAAATTAATCTAGATGTAACAGCTAAATGCTTTGAATCTACCATACAGTACACACCTGTAGTAAGATGTTCGAAACTTGATAAGTTTCGTCCTGTTTTCAGAATTTTTCGAATTTAACTGTAAATTCAGAATTTGAAAACGGACCCATAGAAATCTATGGGAGAAAAATGTGAAAGTTTCTATCGATTTTAAGGATGAATTTAATAGTAGGTTACTGTAAATAACACATGGACCTGGGAATGGTCTGGGGAATCTGTAATATAACCAAAATTCATTTTAAAACTATCTTTCCTCTCGATTGGGCTGTTTGAGCTAAAAAAAAAATTCTATTTTCGAGGGTTACCAAAATCGAACGCTACTTTCGAGGGTTACCGATATATCAAATTTGAGGTTACGAAATCGGCTTGTACAGTCGAGGTGTACCGAAATCGAATGTTACTTTCGCTAATCACTACTTTCGATTGCAATAATCATCTAGCTTTCGATTTCGCTAATTACAGAATTTCGATAAAATCTAAAACTCTAAAAATTCGGCGTTTCGTAAATTCCCGCAGTTTGAAAGTTTCTTTGGGACTTCGAAACCTCAGATTCAATTCGACAACTGGGTTCGTATTAGAAACCCACCAGTACATCTCGCTAACTGTAGATAAGTCCCCAATTATAACAGATGACCAACTAAGCAGTATCATAAATCAGTCAAGGAATTCATGTCCTTGTTTAACAGAATAGCCATGGCCATTGTGTGTATATGCTACTGTACATAACTAACTAACATCAAGGAATAATACTATTAGGGAGATTCACCCGAGCCACAAAGCTCTGGTAGAAATCTCCGAACGGGAATTTACCCAGAGGCGCGGCAGCTCTGGGTGAATCTCAACCCCGCATGTAAGTATTTAACGGCCGCTATATACCCGGGCACCTCTGGTAAATAGCTTTGCGCTGGCTGCGTGTATAGTCTTCTGTACATAACTACTAAATAAAGGAAAATACTATTAGGGAAATTCCACCCAGTAGCCACAAATCTCTGGGCAAATCCACAGATGGGATTTACCAGAGGCGGCACACTTCGGGTGGAATCTCACCCGCACGTATATTTATTAACGCAGCTATAGACCCGTGCTGCCTCTGGTAATCGCTTGCGCTGCTGCGCGAGTGCCTCTCTGGGACTGGCAGCTCCAAGGCGTAGACTCAACGTCGCGATGAACAATCATAAATCTGTTAAGCGCGACGTTTAAGGGAGAAGTCCCATATGTGTTCGTTCTGTATGTGAGAATGATTAGGGGTGTTTCTCACATAGAATACCCATACATGTAATTATTGTATTTAATTATTTTTCATGCGATAACATAAAGAAGATACCAAGATAATCCAGCTATGATTCATAAGAAGGTTGAGAGAAAGTGGCTATTAAATATATTGTTAATTTTAAATTGTTATAGTGCAGTATTCACGTCCCAAACCTAGTTTTCAGGGAATAGCTACTGCTATTTGGGACACTTGTAGCAGTGAATTTGCTGCTTATGTTTGACCTTCGAACCGATTTGGGAAGAGATTGTTTGGTTTCAACATCGGAATTCCAGTTTCGACTGTCAATTTCCAAGTCAAAAATTTTGTTTGTTCCACCGTAAATCCCAAAGATGGAATGAAGGTTAAGCATTTACCACCTTGTTTAGGCGAGCGGAAACAAATTTATGTAATTTACCATTTTCATTTAATGCAGAGTTACGCAAATCGTACCTTTTTGTGAGTTTTTTTTTGTGTTTTTTTTTTTTTTTTTAATGCATGGAATAATTGTCAGGATAAAGGGAACATGTCTTTTTTACAAACTTCCTTCAGAGCAAATATTTAAGGGGAATTGTGGGTGCATTTCCCATTTTATGTAGATATTCAGGAAAAAAATCTATTCTTCATGCAGAGTTAAATGTATAGTTTGTAAATAAATAATTCCTTTAATGAAAATAATTTAGGGAAATCATGACATTTAGCAGCTTCTTTTTAGAGCCAACTATTAAGGGAAATGTGTTCTATTACCGTTTTTTGTATAGCTTCTACAAGGAAAGTTCTATATACATGCCTTCAAGGACAATTTACTTACCCACTTTCCCTGTTGTCCATATAGCATAGTACCCAGGTTGAGAACCTACATCGCTAAGTCCTCAACCCTGGGTCCTTTACCTAACACTTGTTAGACTACAATTTGGTCGTTCCACCACTCACTCTTAAAGCCAGGTAACTTTGCTGTGAAACTGCAAAGTATAATGAAAAATAAATAAAATAGATGTTCCGCTAAAAACGTAGAAAATCATTTTATTATCAGATTATAAGTGTCTTTTCAAATTCAGAGCTCTGCACTAACGAAGGATCTGACGGAGTTGCTGACTATTGTCGGTATCGCTGACATCTCAGCAGACAGAAATTCTATATACGCCTCCCGTTACTACAGTAAGAGGACCGATAAATTGGACCATGTATTGGCACACAAATGATTGTTCTTATGAACGAATATACTTATGGAAGAAATGCTCCTGTGTAATAATTATATTATTATACTATATAATTTCCCATCGACTTGCTCCTAAGCTCCATCACAGTGGAGTTAGGTTAAAGTCCCTTACTGTATAAAACCCAGTCTCGCAATCACCACAGGCAGCTGCAGGGTTAATGTTGATAAACTCTCTAATGCTGCTGTCAATCACAGGGCAGACTGGATACATTTTTGAAAACAAAAAACAAATGTTGCCTCTAAATTGCATGTCACAGTGTAACATATCAATATTTTATATGTTACCTATGATATGAACAATCTATAGAACAGTCTGAATTGAACAATTTTTCTATGGAAAGTTTTGTGTGACAGTCTGTGGGCCACCGAAGAAAGTTGACGGCAGATTGTACAGAATGGGGGTCTCCAGGCACCATACCCTCTACTAAACCGCTCCACTGTATGAGACACTATGGGGCATATTTATAAAAACCACATCACGGCCGGAAATATCGCGCTAATCCCTGCATTAACCAATCAGATTTCAGACTTTCCAAAATCTGATTGTTAATGTCAAGCATGTAACCCAAGCAGAACTGATTGGTTCAATGTAAGCACTGATCAACCAGAGCATTAACAAATTACATCAAATCATGAAATGGATTAGGGTTTTTTCTGCACCTATATAAGGTGTGCACTCTCGCTAGCGGTGCCGCGGGCTCACTGGCGCCGCGAGTGAGTCCTGCCGTGCATCGGCGACCTGAGTGGGGTGGTGTCGCCGCCCGAAGACGTCGCGTTGGGATCAGACGACGGAAATCGCCTCGTTTGGAGGTCACCGGCGCCCAGCCAGGGGTCCCCTGGCGCCCAGGGGTACCTCTCGGTGGTCGTGGCTGGCCTCGGCCTGGAGCTGGTGTCGGTACGGGACTGGAAGAAGTAGATGCCGCCCCAGGCTCTTTTTAGGAGCCGCACACTGGGGTTACCCCGCCAAAGTGCACTGGTAAGTGCCGGCAAAGGCCCGATAGGGCCGGGTAGGGGGATCTCGGTTCGAGCTTGCAGACCGCCTTAAGCCCCAAAAGGCCCTTCTCAGGGTCCCGTTGGAGGGTGCCTCCCCCCTCCCAGCGGATCCCTCCCTTCCCCTCCCTGGGACGGCCGGGCGGGGGACTTGGAGGGGTTCTTTTGGGAGTGGGGTGCACTGCCTTTCCCGGCAGTCCCCTCCTAGCCTCCTGTTCCGAGATTGCACGCGACGGGGAAGGGGTTGGGCGGGCTTCGGAAGCGGCGCGGGTGGTCTTCGCTGCCGCAAGGGGTTTGGGCGGGGTGGGCGTGCCTACCGGGGGCGGTGCGACCACCCGCCCGGGTTGCCTTGGCCCACTCCTGCCGCAGGGAGGCAAGTATCGGCTGCTTTCGCCACCTTAAATAAAACCCGATACTAGCATGGGAAACACATGACCGCCGCTGTTATAAATAGAAGCGCGGTAACAGGTTATATTGCAACGAAACAGTATTTTACTACCACACGGAATAAGTTCATTGATCAATTTTACAAAGTGCTCAATAACACTGTGAAAGCAAATGATAATGATATGTACGATTTACTTCAGTGTTCATTTTTAACTAGAGCGTCATGAAGTAAGGACTGGTGTGTTAAAGGACCGATATCAAGGTTAACATCACTTCTTTAGAAATACTGCATTTGGATCTGTGCAAAACGCAAATACAGGTGCCTTAACTGGAGTTATTAGTGGTATCTTGCTTAGATAGGAAAACACAGTCTTCAATAAAGTAGAGGTCTGATCCTGCAATGTTTAAAAAGACTTAATAACATATTAAATGGGATAAAGGAAGCTGTAGTTCAGTCTCCAGTGACAAGCAATTTTATTAATAGTGAAGTGTTCATGTTGAAACATCAAGAAATGTGTAAGTTTTAGCTCACATGCGATCAAAAAGCTGATTATAGGTTTGGGATTATGTAAGATTAGATTATCAATATTCTTAATAGTATAGTATTATGTTGTTTTATAGCTGTTATATATTGTTACTACACCCCACTCCAATATTCTTATTTCTATGGCACGACAAAGGAAGAAGAAAGTGGAACCAAAGTTGGAGGAACTGATTGGCCAGAAAGAGGAAATATGTATGCAAAGTACAGAATGTACAAAGGATAATCAATCATTAAAATGTGGAACAGTATGGACTGTATGGCTGTATGGTTGTCCCGTCCTTTATGTATTGAATAAATAGTCACTAATTTATTCACCAGCTTCAGTTAAACCCACTGTCAATGCCAAAAATGCAGACCCCCCCCCCCCTGAAAAAGGAGTAGCTGGAAATTCACAGTATTGACCCTTTTTCAAGACTGAACATTTTCCAACTGCTTATAGAACATTAAGAGCTAAACTTGATTCTGAACTTATCAGAACCTCAAGTAGAAGTGTCAGACTGTAACAATAAAAAGGAAGAACTCTCAAGCTGAATAATCTCTGATGGATTTGTGTGTCCAAAGTTTTATAGCAACTGCTCTCAAAGAAGAAAGATGCAAAAATATGGCAATCCTTTGGCAAATTTCAAGATTACAAAAAATATGAACCAGATGTCAGTGGGAAATCTAATTCAAGAAGAAACAAGACGGACAAAACCAGTATCTATAATGTCACATTTGAATGTGTTTTAACATCACAATGACAACTTCTACTCCCCAGAGCTGCATTTTAATGTTCCTGAAACAGCAAGGCTGAGAGGGAAAATTAATCCCTACATGTCCATTATTTGTACCAGTCCAGGAGGGTTGGAGGGTATATGTTGTAGTATGCCCATAGTATTACTTATGGCATATTTATACCAATGGTATTGGAAGTTACTAGTTACATCTGAACTGTAAGAACTAAATTTATCCATAGACAGAGGATGTAATGTATAACAGGTATAAAATTCTAACACAGACATTAAATTCTGGTGCAGTCGGTAAAAACTGCAGCACCCACTGAAAGGATGAAAAATACAGTCCCCTTTGTCCAGTAATCATCCATGTGGCATTTTACAAACAGCGATAAAGCTGTATGTTTATATTATAATTTTATAACATGCCCCTCAGTGTGCAGCAAACTGGCACCTGGGCCCGTTTGAGTCTGCTACCCTGGTAGTTGTGTCTCTGGATTGCTGAATGCTATAGGTCTGCTTCCCTCCAGTCCCAGTAACTACGGTATCTATTTAATCATACTATACACTAATAACAGATGAATGAGAGTTTATATTTTAATATTCACTTCAAGCTTCTCCCGGAGATGGAAAACACACATATTTGTATGGTGTAGTACAAAACGTTGATGACAATTTGTTGACAAGTATGAAGGAATTTGAAAGATCTTGATGTATGTGATCAACATGAAGACAAGAAAATGCAGTTGCCACACAAAGTTCAGGTTTAAGGAATTCTATGTCAAGTATGTAATTGTACCCAGATCGTTAGTATTTTTGTTTTTTGTTATTTATTACCATTTGTATATATTTTGATATATTTTACATTGCTGGAACCAAAATTAGTATTTTGCAATCTGTAAGGGCACTTACCTTAAACTCTTCCAGTATTTTAGGTTTTCCCATGATATTCACAAAAGTTTTTACTTCCTTACACTCCGAACAACATCCATTGTGCTCCACTTTAGTACATTTTGGGTGGATTTTGGGGCACTTGGTTGGTCCAAACAGGCCCATCCTCTGTACAAACACACGGGCAATTAGAGTGCCCCGGAAAAAACCCTCTCCTCCAGTTTGTATACAAAACACTGTCATCTACACATCCTTTGCCCCTGTAGTCATCAAATATCAAATTGTCATTGCTAGAAGCTTGGTCTCCTTCATCTGCAGGTTAGTCTGTTTTATAGAAGCTGATGTTGCTGATGCTGCAATTGCCAATAGAAAATTGAGGCTGCAGAAATATGAAGAGCCATCCCCAATATCATACCTTGTTTATGTGCCACTCCACTAGGAACCGTATCCATCTGATGCCAGTGGATTGGAAATAGCAGCAAACAAGTTAATGGTGGAATCTGGGGATACAAACACAAAGAGTCTACATTGAATACATGTCTTATGTTTAAAACCATAGGTGCAAACAACCTACAGTCTAAAGCTAGGTACAACCTAGCGATACTTTCGACCGGTCGGCCAGGAGGAAGACTGTCGGTCGCGGCAAAAGCAGCCACGTCCGATAGTTACCGCGACCGATCTGCGGTCCATAGAGGACTGCACGATCGGAAGAGGTTTTCCACCATGTCCGATCGTCCTTTTGTCCAATTCGGACAAACGTCGGTTGGACATGGGAGCATTCGGATGCGATAATTTCGGTCCGATCGACTGATACACTGAACTATCGGTCGATCGGACCAAAATATCTAATCGTGTTGTACCCAGCTTAAGTGATACCACAAGGGCAAATGAGCATTATCTTCATGCAGTCCCAGCAATTACAACTGTCAGATATGTCATCAGTCTCATTGAACTTACGGCTGCCCTGCCCTCCCTTGCATACCGTATATCTTGAGTATAAACCGAGATTTTTAGGTTAAAAAAATACCTTAAAAATATGTCCTCGGTTTATACTCGTGTCAAACACAAAAAACAGGAAATCTGTCCAAAAAAAGACCGGTAATGCTTAACCTCAATCTGCAGAGACTCAACCTTAATTTCCAGCAAGGAGCAGTACATATATTAGCCAGAAGGATACCAGAAGCGAGAAGGACAGAGACTGGAGACAAGCAACGGTTCAGTCAGACGCGGCACGTCGGGCACGTAAGTTACGCATGAACCGCACACCCCCTTCTCATCAGCTCATCTCACAAGGCATTGAAGATGGAAAGCAATCACGAACAGACTCCCAGAACTTGTCAGCCCTCGGCTACATCCTCACCCTCAGCTAGTAAAGAGGATATCTTCTTATGTTTAGAGGTGGGCTATTAAGTCTACCTACCGTACATTATTTATTGCCAGAACAGTGGCTTTCTTTTTATTTAAGTTTTATTTAAGTTCTTATATGGTGCATAAGCCCTATCTGAAACTTCCAGGTTTATCATTGAACACCAGTGCAGTATTTGTGTAACAAAAAACCTTTTCATCACAGAGCTGCAGTGTGACTGAAGAATTAAACTTGCCACTCCAGATGTTTAGAAACTCCCAGCAATCAAAGCATGGAATAGTTGGTTACTGCAATCTGCTATTTTTATAGTACCAATATTGAGCATTAGTGTTCATATTTTCACCTCGCGTTTTACTTGAGTCAATCATTTTAACTCTTTTTTAATGTGAAAATAGGTACCTCGGTTTATACTCTGGTCGGTTTATATCTTGAGTATTATGGTATATACACCTCTCTGGTGTGAATATTGTTCATTAGGGAGGTGTGCAAGTTGCATTGCTCACAAGTTTATGCTCACAAGGAAGTGATTTTAGTGTGGTTGACCAACTACATCCTCAAGGTGAGTTCACGTGGCAAGTTCACATCAAAATCTAGGAAATTTTTAGAAATTATTTATTTACAGGCTCATTTATGGAGAAATAAGCTGCGTGGTCAGTAATCCATTAAATAAGCAGTAGAGGCCTAGAAATGCTTTTTATACTTTTATTTGAAATTTTTTTATTTCATTCACCTTTTCTTTGCTGCTACTGCTAATTCCCCCCATTCCAGCTCCTGCTCTGTTAAGATGCAACTTAATCTATATAATATTCACACAGGCTACACAATTCGGTGTTTGCCTTTTCCCTCCACGTTTTCTTCCTTGTAGCCGCTGGTACATATTTAATCTAAATTAAGATACCATAGTGAGAGCAAGTCCTTACTATTAAGATCAAATGTTTTCTAGCATAGGACACCTAAATATTCCCTTTATGTTGCTCTGGGCTGCCTCTTTAATGTTTCCTATCAAACCTATTAGCATTTAACGTAGAAAACGTGGTGATCTGATGAACATAATTCATTAATCTGATAAATATTTGCACTTGCCTGGTATTTCAAGAAAACTAATTTCCTGTCTCTCTCACATATCTACATAGGCCCATAAATTCATATCAATCTATGTTTACATTCAAACTGATTTCAAGAAAAAATACAATTAACCCATTCAGTTCTCAAAGGAAGCTTACATGAACCTTCCAAACTCCAGTACTGGCTCCTTCAGTGTCTAATGTGTTTTAATATCCCAAACCATAAAACTATCCAGCCCACACACTGAGAGTTGTATCTGCCAGTGTAAAGTCTTCCGGAAGAAATTCCTCTGTTCCATTTTTTTATTTTCCTTGCCTGAAGATCAATTCTCTTTTCTTCTCTACTCTCAAAAGATGCCCCTCTGGGCCACTGTAATTGGTGAACATGAATCCAGAGGGTTATGTAGGTTTCCTAATAAACTAAAACATACATTTCACCAAAGTGATTATATCCTCATTAAGCGACCCGTTCCCACTGTAAACGCTCCATATTCCAAATCCTATTTTCTTATCCGAGATCACCCAAGACTTTTAGTTACTAGTTACCCTGTTGGCAGCTGCAGTTCCTATGTTTTTGATCATTTAGGTTGCACTATGTTAGCTATTAATAATACAACTGAATATTATGCAAGCTTCTGAAAAAACTAGTTCCCTTTGTCAGACGCTATACAAAGAGCTGAAACATCACATCTATATACACACAAGTACAGGCATTCACTTTTTTGCTCCTTATATTTGTAATTATACTTCCTAAGGAATATAATTTTCAAGAGAAAAAATATTTTGTATTTCGTAGCTTTACTTATTGGTCTGGCATATGTACTGTACTTTCCATTGTAAAATTTGCATTCATTATTTTTCCTCCTTTGAATGCAAATGATGCTAGACCATGGTCCTTACGTTAAAATCACTTAAACATTTGTAGTTATTTTTGTACCATCATAGATCACAGATCCAATGGATCCACTACACAGAGTTTTTCTACCTTCAACAGGAAGTGCACATGCAGCAATTTTCAAAATGTATTCCTTCGGTGCATTGGCATATCTACACAGTCAGATTCGTGATGGTCAAAATGACCTAGACTCCACATGATAATCTTGTGTCCGCCATCGTCATTTCTTCTATTTCTTTAAAATAGAACAGGCTAAAACATTTGACTTCTAGAAAACTTCTACAGACTATGTGAGCCTGGCAAGACTTGATTCAAAATCATTTGGAATGTCTGTGGTAGATACATCACAGAGCAGGTTCTTTGGCCTTTGGTGAATCATCTGATTCCTTTGATGCTGTGAGATTATAGAATAAAGGACTTTAAGCATCCTGACTGGTGGATTAAACAATTAGGCGTGTACATGGCCTGCAGAAGCAATGGTCAGATGAGAACTAAGAACTATTTTATGTCAATATGTAATTATTATTAATTTTATTAACTAAAATAATATAAAACAGGGAACAATTCTGCCTCTTTCTTGTGTAGGAGAACAAATGTTTATGCTCTGACTAGGTTTCACTATGTGCTAGTGTCTTTGAAGCTTGGAAATTGTTGAAGCCAAACTAAATTCCGTGTTCAGGAATAGAGGTGGGACAGAAGTGACTTCATATCTGCTCCATGTGCAAAGACACAGGTGTATTTTCCTTTACACAAAGTAGTTTCCCCATCGCTTATGAAAAAGGGTTTGAGTAAAAAGTTTAGTTTTACAGATATAGCTGAAAACCAAGAAGTGAGAAAACATAAATGCAAACTCCTTGGTCTGTTTGCCTGAGCCCTTCTTAGTCAATTGCAAGAATTCTTAGTAAAGGCCTGTTGTTTGCATAGATCTAGGCTGTATATATATTGCATATAAAATAATAGATGATACATGGTTTACCTTTTGCAAAACCTCTTGAGTTGGCTGATAGAGTAGAGGGGCTTTTCTGTAAATTACACACACTATTTCTCTTTGTGAAGAACTGTGTATGTAACATGTTTTTGTAACCCCTTGATCTGAACACAGGGCACATAATCATATAAACATTTATTAATTAGCCTTAACTTGTCCTTGGGCAGGTGTGTCTTCAACTTAACTGCATCCATGGGTGTGAATCAGTTAATGTTTTGAGATTTCTACAAGTAATAGCTGTTCCTGGATAATGAAATTCTTTCTTTTGTAATAACACTTCACTGAAAGGTCTACCATCTTCTAGAGTGGTTAGAAAAATGCTTATATTAATGTGTCGGATGCCTAAATTACTCGGTGGTCAAAGTCCTTTATAAAAGCTTAATTAAAAACTGCTACTTTCATCATTATGTCTACGTTTGGCAGTAATGTAATCTACAGAATGTCCCCACCAACAAAAACATTTTAAAATGGATAGTAAAGGAAATTTGTACAAAAGAGGCTGGAATGGCAATAAACAATATGATCAAGTCACACCTGTATGGGCTTTAGCTTTCTGACTGCTTTTGATTCTATTGCCTCTGCAGTTTATTGAATGATGATGGATGGGTTAAAGTGGGACCAGTGATTGAGAAATGTCAGCCCTTTTAATTGTAACTATACATACACACACATACACACTAAGAGATAAGTACTGTAGGATAAGTGATACCTTTTTATTATGGACTAATAGTTCATTGTCACAGACACACACACACGTAAAACCATTTCAAAATGTTTATAGATATTTGCTTGTGAAGGTTCTCATTCATCCAGTTCATGGTATATCTGTTGTATTCAATTGTCCATTAGATCTAATTGAATGCAACAGATATGTTTATAGACATTGGTTTTGCATTTTTTTTTTAGCATTTGCAACTTTATTAACAAATAATTCAAAAGCAACTCTAAAAGTTTATTAAACACTTTCCAAAAAAGGAAAAAAGGAATGATATTGGCACACGTCCTATTGGCTTTAATAGAAGGTCATGCATGTGAATTAGGCATTAAAACTGAGCAAGGAATGTTATAAATATGGAGATCAATGCAACTAAGCCAGATCCTTGTGGGTTATTAGATCATAGACCAACATGTGTCACGTTTTTAGGCTGATTTTCTTTGATATCACCCTGGCCAAAAGGTCCCAATTGGGATTATTTAAAGACAAGAGTATGAATGAGGCTATACTTTTTGTGTTGTACACAGGACTGGCAGCCTCATTGGCTAAGAGCATCTCAACCATTTCTAAGAATAGGAGGTTTACTTTGGTTCATTTAAAATACCATAGGAGCTTGTATTTGGCAGATGGAGATCTGCAATGTGGAACACATTTAATGCTATTATTTTGGGGGCTGGGGGTAGGGGCACCAACCCAGCATGGGCAGGACGCTCATTATCACTCATTGCAGTAAGTGCCTCTCAGTGTAGTCATCCAAAAGGCAAATAAAGGATATCTCAATATCTCATGACATTCCACTTATTGTTAACTACAGCTGAAACTTTTGGGGGAGTGCTGAAACTTGTAGTTCATAATACCTGGGAAGCTACCGACCTAAAGGATCTAATGGAATTAATTGTTCTTACTGCTTTTTTGAGAGGAGAACAAATATGTAAAATAATAGGAAGTGTTGAAACTCAACTGTATGGGATTCTGTTAACAAATGCAGCTCTCTATTTTAATATTAAATGTCCTACTGGTTTCTAAGAATTGTGGTCTGATGCCAATAAGGATATAGCATAACTGGTTCAGTTTTGATTTCATAAATAGTATATACATGCACTGATCAGCAGTCCTGCACAATGACATCATCATTCATGCCATAAGACTTGCTGTGTTGTCATACTGCACTGACACTGCCATATACAATTGGTTATGCAGTGAAAACAGAAAAGGTGTGTGCATTAACATTCTGCATACTGCAGTTGCAATCAATGGATTCATTTTAAAAGCTGAAAATAAAAAACTTTCATTTTGACGTAGTTATGAGCCAGTGTGCCAGAGATCTCTCTGCATTCTGAATTTTACAATCTCTTAAGAGAGTCTAGTCTTCTGTGAATGCCTATCAATTACTCAACATCAAATTCATAGGCGCCTATATGTTGAATAAAGACAAAAAAGATGCTCAAAAGTATGCCTTTAACCCAATATGTACAGATAGATGATAGGTAGGTAAGTATGTGGATAGACAGATATAGTTGTGCTACCTTTCTACCTAGTTCATTAATGGTTAAGAATAATGTTGATAAATAACAATTTTCCAAAACATTATGACAAGGTATCAATAAAACGATGATTGGTGCAATATTCCCCTTCCCTGTCTTATGAATAAACTCACAGACACAACACACACACACACACTCACTGACATATACATCTGTTTATATTCTTTGTTAGTGTCTATCTTGATCTAAAATAGAAATCTTCAAGACCTTAGGTCTGACTAAAAGGGTCAGTGTTAGAATAACAAGCAGTTTAGCTCCCTGTAAGAAATGAAATCTTTGAAATTGTGTTTGAACTGAGCTTATCCAAAGGGTGCACGATTCTGAGCAACAGCTGCATGAAGGAATAAAATGAAGCTACACTGACACTGCAGTTTTCCCTGAGCTTTCAGAGCTGGGAGAGACTGTGGCTATTACAGCAGCATGTTTGACATTAAGCTATTTTGTTAAGCGATTTGTAAGGTGCTTGTGCAGTTACTAGGTGTACAACTCAAGCTTAACACCTGGGAGCTTTGGAAATCCAAAGTCTTTATATCACTGTATAAGCTTCAATACCCAGCACTCACAATGCTACAGGTTATCTGCACTTTATATCAATAGAGTAGAATGGCACAATGCAACCTGAATGCTTTACAGCTAATGACTAGATAGCTTACCATCAACCTTATTCCACTGTACTGGGAAAAAGGATTGGAAAAATGGATCTATCAAATATTAAGCAATGTGGGTGTGGGGGGGGGGGGGTGGTAGGGGCTGTGCACACTACCTACATTCTATAGAAACCCAATAAAGGACAGAGATGGTATCAATAATCTTCCTATTTCCTAATAAGACATAGGGTCTGTGTGTCTGCAAAGCAATGGAATAGGGAAAGGTTCATACATGATATGGGACTGGTCTGTTGGAAAGTTTCCTCTTTCCCAGTGCCCCTTACCTCTAAGGGTTAACCCCATGAATGTAGCAGGACAGCTTGGTGCCAGTAGATAGCAGTCATCCCACCCTAGTGATCACATGACCCATGGTGGTTGGAATTAGAGAGACTGCCTCCCATGGTCTTGCCATGGTACACAGACCATTCAGCACTCACTGATAGTCACTGATAGTCACCATACCAGTAACAATCCACAGATCATGATGCCCTCTGTACTGGAGGGTCCCACATAGTAAGTGTGTCTGTGCATGTGTGTCTGTGTGTGTGTGTGTTAGGGGGGTTCAGCAGCACAAACAGCACAGCAAACGCTTGAAGAATGTATCACCATGTCCCAGCCTGGACCCCCTCCTACCAGGGCAATGGGTTCTATGTGTTCAATGTGTTGGTCAATGGCCAATGGAAAGTAACAGAGACAAGGGAGATCCAGAACTTTTCCCTCCCAGTGATGTTGGAACCGACAAGGACAATCCGGAGCACTGGATCCTACAGAACCGGTCACGCTGGATCCTACAGAACCGGTCACACCGGATCCTACAGACCGGTCACACTGATCCTACAGAACCGGGTCACACTGGATCCTACAGCAGTGGGTGCCACTCCTCCTATAGCAGCAGGTCACATTCATCCTACAGAACCGGGGCACATTGGATACTACAGAACCGGTTACACTGGATCCAAAGAACGGGTCACACTGGATCCTACAGAACCGGGTCACACTGGATCCTACAGCAGCGGGTCACACCTGGATCCTCACGCAGCGGGTCACACTGGATCCTACAGCAGCGGGTGACACTGGATCCTACAGCACGGGTCACACTGGATCCTACAAGGCGTCACGGATCCTACATAGAGAGAACGTGCGGGTCTCCTGTAGACTGTGAATCGTATGCGTCCCTCCCCATTCTGTCCTCGCTCCCCCTGTGCACAGAACGGAGATCAGCACCACGGACAGCGGAGAGAGCACGCTGCGCTCCTTCCCATGACACCCACAAACAGTGACAGCACAACGCAGCTTTAGTTCCACTAGACACAGCACCAGAGCTTTGCTCCAGCCTATGGGAGCGTGTTAAAGGGAAACTGAAGCAGAATTACTATATGGGGCAGCCCCCCTCCCTTTAACTAGTCGCTCCAATTGCTTCAGTGATTTCTAACATGTGCCCATTTAGCTTTAATTCAAATACTGGTTCCAGGTTCCATTATAAATGAAGGATGATTGGGAATGCTGGGAGTTGTAGTCTCAGATTCCAATAATGGATGTTCTGCTTTTCTGTCAACTGTATACACCATAACTACACACATTGTAACCATAATGGCAGATCTATAAAGCTGGGGGTACTAGGAGTAATAACTTTAATAGGGGGTAATAACATTCCTAGGGGGTTAATAACATTACTAGGGGATTTATATCATTACTAGGGTGTAATAACATTACTAGGTAAAACATTACTAGGGGGCAATAACATAACTAGGGGTTAATAGCATTCCCCAGGGGTTAATACCATTACTAGGGGTTAACTTTACTAAGAGGTTAATAACTTTACTAGGGTATAACATTACTAGGGGATTTATACATTACTAGGGGGTTAAATACATTACTAGGGGGTTTATAACATTACTAGGAGTTTTATAACATTACTAGGGGATTATTAACATTACTAGAGGGTAATAACATTACTAGGGGGTTGTAACTTTACTAGGGGGTAATAACATTACTAGGGCTTAATAACTTTACTAGGGGGTTATAACATTACTAGGGGTAATAACATTACTAGGGTTATAATTAACAGGGTTAATAACATTACAGGGGGTTTATAACATTACTAGGGGATTTATAACATTACTAGAGGGTAATAACATTACTAGGGGGTTAGTACTTTACTAGGGGTAATAACATTACTAGGGGCTTAATAACTTTACTAGGGGGTTAATAACATTACTAGGGTTAATACATTAACATACTAGGGGGGAATAACATTACTAGGGGGTTAATAACTTTACTAGGGGGTAATAACATTACTAGGATTTATAACATTACTAAGGGTAATAACATTACTATGGGGTTAGTAACTTTACTAGGGGGTAATACATTACAGGGGCTTAATAACTTTACTAGGGGTTAATAACATTACTGGGTAATACATTACTAGGATTTATACATTACTATGGGTGTTAATAACTTACTAGGGGTGTAATAACATTACTAGGAGGTTTATAACATTACTAGGGATTATAACATTACTAGAGGGTAATAACATTACAGGGGGTTAGTAACTTTACTAGGGGGTAATACATTACTAGGGGCTTAATAACTTAACTAGGGGGTTAAAAATACTTACTAGGGTTAATAACAATTAACATTACTAGGGGGGAATAACTATTACTAGGGGTTAATAACTTTACTAGGGGGGTAATAACATTACCAGGGGTAATAACATTATAGGGGTAATATAACTTTACTAGGGGTTAATAAACTTACTACTAGGGGGGTAAAACATTAATAGGGGTAAAACATTATTAGGGCTTATTAACTTCACTAGAGGGTAATACCTTTACTAGGGGTTAAGAACATTATTAGGGGGTTAATGACTTTACTAGGGGGATAATAACTTTACTAGGGGTTTAAGAACATTATTAGGGGGTTAATAACTTTACTTGGGGGTTAATAACATTACTAGGGGTAATACATTACTAGGGTTTATAACATACAGGGGTGTTAATAACATTACTAGGGGTTAATAACTTTACTAGTTGGTTAATAACATTACTAGGGGTTGAATAGCATACTGGGGGTTAATAACATTACTATAGGGTTAATACTTTACTAGGGTTTTAATAGCATTACTAGGGGATTTATAACATTACTAGGGGGTTAATAACATTACTAGGGGTTAATAACTTTACTAGTGGTTTATAACATTACTAGGGGATTAATAACCTTATTAGGGGGTTAATAACTTTACTAGGGGGTTAATAACATTACTAGGGGATTTATAACATTACTAGGGGTTTTATAACATTACTAGGGGTTTAATAACATTACTAGGGGGTTAATAACATTACTAGGGGTTAATAACTTTATTAATTGGTTAATAACATTACTAGGGAGTTTAGAACATTACACGGGTGTTAATAACTTTACTAGTTGGTTAATAACATTACTAGGGGTTTTATAACATTACAAAGATGTTAATAACTTTACTTGTTGGTTAATAACATTACTAGAGGTTTAATAACATTACTGGGGGTTAATAACTTTACTAGGTTTTAATAGCATTACTTGGGGTAAATAGCATTATTTGTAGGTTAAATAAATTACTAGAGGGTAATAACGATACTAGGAGGTTAATAGCATCACTATGGGGGTCCATAGCATTACCATTGGGTTAAAAACTTTACAAGGGGATTAATAACATTACTAGGGGTTTAATAACATTTTTAGACGGAGCCCTATATTGAATCTCCCCCCCAAGAACTTTTAGTGAATCTCCTAAATCAGTCTTTTGATAATATCACCCCCATAACAGGGCCCCTTTTCATACCTGATAGGAAATGTGAAAACTTTTCAAAATGTTCTTACTTCTTTTATCTAACCCGTGATTTTGGAAAGTTCAAAACCACAAGCACCGTAAAGTTTCGGGCAGTGACTGCAGCTATATTATACCCGCCGTGGAAGTAAAAGTCGGCCATGGTATTGTATAGGCGATATCACACGTTAAAGGCCCCCTCTTCATTAAAGGCACCCTCAATCCTCTACTTTTTTTGGGAACATCAATAACATTTTAATACATTTTAAATTTTGTCTTCCCATAAAATATTGCGTGATCCCAATACAATGTTCTTATTAGGGATGGACTCGAACTCGAACCCAGTCGAGCCAAACTTTATGAGTCGGCCGAACTGGAACAATTTGAACTAGTTCGTGTTTGAACGGGCGCTTCCGAAAATCCCTTAACGGCCAGAGATTCCCGAAAATGGCCGCTCCTCGCGACTGCTGGACGGCCGACAATCCCCCGATGGAGGTTTGGGGGTCCCGCAGCTCAAACTGGGACCCCCTCTGGTCCTTACAAGACCTCTGTGGCCCTAACAAGGGCCCTTTGGGGCTTAAGCGGTCCCGCACTCGACTGGGACTCCCCTCCCTATTAAATTCAATAGGTTTTCATTTGCATTTCTTTCATTTTACACAATTAAATATAAGAATGTTCCTTGAAAGAACTTTGCATGGCACTAGAAAACTACAGGGAGATTCAATAAAAGTTCTTATCGTTTAAAATGGTCTAATTTTGCCCTTGTGGCCCTGACAAGGGCCCTTTTGGCTTAGAGGGTCCACCGCTTGAACCGGAACCCCCCCTCCCAAGCCCTATCAGGACCCTTGCGGCACTAAGAAGTGCCCCTGACAAGGGCCCTTTGGGGCTTAAGGGGTCCCGCAGCTCGAACCGGGACCCCCCTCCCCAGCCCTTCAGGGCCCTTGTGGCCCTTGGAAGGGCCCTTTGGGCCTTAAGGGGTCCTGCTACTTGAACTGGAACCCCCCTCCAAGGCCCTTGTAAGGGCCCTTGCGGCACTGCCTTGTGTTGTGCGGCACAAAGTGCCTTTGTTGGGGTCCCGCAGCTCGAACCAGACCCCCGGTGGCTTTTAAAGAGCTCTTGGGCGGTGTCTTCTTTCTTTCATCATCCGGTGACCTACGCTCCGCTGAGGGCCACCGACCAAGAGAAGTACCGCTGCGGCCGCTAGGTGTACCTCCGGCGCCGGTGGCCTCAACGAGGCCAATGTTACCGGCGTCTTGATCCAGCGTCTTGATCCGATATGTTTTTCTTCTCTGCCATCTACTGCGATGACTTCTGAGCTCCCAAGAGGTCTTTATATATGTTTGCAGAAAAACCCTAATCTTTTCTGATTGGTCAATTTTTCAATGCTTGGTTTACACGGTTACATTAACCTCAATTTTCAGATTTTCTGATTTTGGGAATCTCCGGGCGTTTGAGGATTTTTGAATGGCCGTTCGAGTTTCACCGAACTTTCGGAAATCCTCGAAGTTCATGGATTATCGAAAGCAGCACGTAAACTGGAGAAACTGTGCGCTACGTCCGGTTGTTTTTTGCTGTTCCCCGGGCACGACGTGTTCCCAAGACCATCTCCCAGGTCCCAGGGCCCTGTAAGGTAAATTTACACAGCGATATATTTAAGTTCATTCGAATTTCCTAACTATTATCCCCCATTGACTTTAATGGGTCCATGTTGTGGACTTTCGAGCTTTCAAGGGTTCGGTCATCACTAGTTCTTATTTTGCTTTTCCAATTTACTCTTCGTGTGGTGCAACTTTTATCTTAAATCAAAGAAATTACCATTTGCAATGATCATTGTCATCATGGAAACAAAAAATAAAAGGTAAGCTTGAGGACTTGAACTTGTGACCTTCGTTTTTTAAACCTGGCGCCTTACAAGGTGAGCCTCCACTGAGTAAGCTGAAACCTATGTACATTTAGATGCTTTATCTTTTGCATGAATATAATGAAACAAAAGATACATCTGGGGTATCGAACTTGTGACCTTCTGAACTGCGTATTATTTAAATTCGGTGCCTTACCCCCGGTGTGCCAACAGTGAATAGCAGAGAAGTCCTGTACATTTGAAGCTTTATCTTTGATAGGAAACAAATAATTAAAAAAAATGGAATATGGAATCCCTGAAAAGACTTTGAAAACTCTTATTACCCTGCAGTTTTTTTCCAGCAACCACCTGACTTGTAAATAAACTGCAGGGTAACATACAGCTTTCAAAGTCTTATCAGGGATTCCATATTTGGTGTGGGACATTTGTATAGAAAACACACTGTGCATAGAGACAGTGAATACTGGGGTCAGGGGGTGTGGTTCTTTGATGACTTCATGGGCTGTGGGTTGTACTGGAAACAACATGGAAACCTTCTTAGTTACAGAATCTTTTCTCACATGTACTAAATGCAACTTACTAGGAACAATCTTACAATGTATAGGTGTTCTAGGGAGAAAAACTTTCACATTAGGTTTTAAAAAATGTAAGTTTAGTTCTCCTTTAAATCAGATGGTGGCATTAATGGATTGTTGGAATGGCCAAGCACGCCCAGAAAATGATTTGCACAGGATAACCATCTTGGGTTCAGTGCACCCATCACTTTTGATCATCTCAAGAAAAAAATCAGTAGAATAGTTTTGTTTTTTTGGCCCTAACACCCACCTAACCCAACCATGTTTGTACGTGTGGGAATCCCAATATCATTGTGCGCTGCCTTTATCATTGTATGGATCAAACACATTTTCAAAAATAACTGGGAGATCTGATTTTCCGCAGTTGTCGTGAGAACACAAAAAAATATATGAGCCATTTTATTGTTGAAACTTCTAAAGTGTCATGTTGTTTTATAGCTGTTATATATTGTTACTACACCCCACTCCAATATTCTTATTTCTATGGCACGACAAAGGAAGAAGAAAGTGGAACCAAAGTTGGAGGAACTGATTGGCCAGAAAGAGGAAATATGTATGCAAAGTACAGAATGTACAAAGGATAATCAATCATTAAAATGTGGAACAGTATGGACTGTATGGCTGTATGGTTGTCCCGTCCTTTATGTATTGAATAAATAGTCACTAATTTATTCACCAGCTTCAGTTAAACCCACTGTCAATGCCAAAAATGCAGACCCCCCCCCCCCTGAAAAAGGAGTAGCTGGAAATTCACAGTATTGACCCTTTTTCAAGACTGAACATTTTCCAACTGCTTATAGAACATTAAGAGCTAAACTTGATTCTGAACTTATCAGAACCTCAAGTAGAAGTGTCAGACTGTAACAATAAAAAGGAAGAACTCTCAAGCTGAATAATCTCTGATGGATTTGTGTGTCCAAAGTTTTATAGCAACTGCTCTCAAAGAAGAAAGATGCAAAAATATGGCAAATCCTTTGGCAAATTTCAAGATTACAAAAAATATGAACACAGATGTCAGTGGGAAATCTAATTCAAGAAGAAACAAGACGGAACAAAACCAGTATCATATAATGTCACATTTGAATGTGTTTTAACATCACAATGACAACTTCTACTCCCCAGAGCTGCATTTTAATGTTCCTGAAACAGCAAGGCTGAGAGGGAAAAGTTAATCCCTACATGTCCATTATTTGTACCAGTCCAGGAGGGTTGGAGGGTATATGTTGTAGTATGCCCATAGTATTACGTCTATGGCATATTTATACCAATGGTATTGGAAGTTACTAGTTACATCTGAACTGTAAGAACTAAATTTATCCATAGACAGAGGATGTAATGTATAACAGGTATAAAATTCTAACACAGACATTAAATTCTGGTGCAGTCGGTAAAAACTGCAGCACCCACTGAAAGGATGAAAAATACAGTCCCCTTTGTCCAGTAATCATCCATGTGGCATTTTACAAACAGCGATAAAGCTGTATGTTTATATTATAATTTTATAACATGCCCCTCAGTGTGCAGCAAACTGGCACCTGGGCCCGTTTGAGTCTGCTACCCTGGTAGTTGTGTCTCTGGATTGCTGAATGCTATAGGTCTGCTTCCCTCCAGTCCCAGTAACTACGGTATCTATTTAATCATACTATACACTAATAACAGATGAATGAGAGTTTATATTTTAATATTCACTTCAAGCTTCTCCCGGAGATGGAAAACACACATATTTGTATGGTGTAGTACAAAACGTTGATGACAATTTGTTGACAATATGAAGGAATTTGAAAGATCTTGATGTATGTGATCAACATGAAGACAAGAAAATGCAGTTGCCACACAAAGTTCAGGTTTAAGGAATTCTATGTCAAGTATGTAATTGTACCCAGATCGTTAGTATTTTTGTTTTTTGTTATTTATTACCATTTGTATATATTTTGATATATTTTACATTGCTGGAACCAAAATTAGTATTTTGCAATCTGTAAGGGCACTTACCTTAAACTCTTCCAGTATTTTAGGTTTTCCCATGATATTCACAAAAGTTTTTACTTCCTTACACTCCGAACAACATCCATTGTGCTCCACTTTAGTACATTTTGGGTGGATTTTGGGGCACTTGGTTGGTCCAAACAGGCCCATCCTCTGTACAAACACACGGGCAATTAGAGTGCCCCGGAAAAAACCCTCTCCTCCAGTTTGTATACAAAACACTGTCATCTACACATCCTTTGCCCCTGTAGTCATCAAATATCAAATTGTCATTGCTAGAAGCTTGGTCTCCTTCATCTGCAGGTTAGTCTGTTTTATAGAAGCTGATGTTGCTGATGCTGCAATTGCCAATAGAAAATTGAGGCTGCAGAAATATGAAGAGCCATCCCCAATATCATACCTTGTTTATGTGCCACTCCACTAGGAACCGTATCCATCTGATGCCAGTGGATTGGAAATAGCAGCAAACAAGTTAATGGTGGAATCTGGGGATACAAACACAAAGAGTCTACATTGAATACATGTCTTATGTTTAAAACCATAGGTGCAAACAACCTACAGTCTAAAGCTAGGTACAACCTAGCGATACTTTCGACCGGTCGGCCAGGAGGAAGACTGTCGGTCGCGGCAAAAGCAGCCACGTCCGATAGTTACCGCGACCGATCTGCGGTCCATAGAGGACTGCACGATCGGAAGAGGTTTTCCACCATGTCCGATCGTCCTTTTGTCCAATTCGGACAAACGGTCGGTTGGACATGGGAGCATTCGGATGCGATAATTTCGGTCCGATCGACTGATACACTGAACTATCGGTCGATCGGACCAAAATATCTAATCGTGTTTACCCAGCTTAAGTGATACCACAAGGGCAAATGAGCATTATCTTCATGCAGTCCCAGCAATTACAACTGTCAGATATGTCATCAGTCTCATTGAACTTACGGCTGCCCTGCCCTCCCTTGCATACCGTATATCTTGAGTATAAACCGAGATTTTTAGGTTAAAAAAATACCTTAAAAATATGTCCTCGGTTTATACTCGTGTCAAACACAAAAAACAGGAAATCTGTCCAAAAAAAGACCGGTAATGCTTAACCTCAATCTGCAGAGACTCAACCTTAATTTCCAGCAAGGAGCAGTACATATATTAGCCAGAAGGATACCAGAAGCGAGAAGGACAGAGACTGGAGACAAGCAACGGTTCAGTCAGACGCGGCACGTCGGGCACGTAAGTTACGCATGAACCGCACACCCCCTTCTCATCAGCTCATCTCACAAGGCATTGAAGATGGAAAGCAATCACGAACAGACTCCCAGAACTTGTCAGCCCTCGGCTACATCCTCACCCTCAGCTAGTAAAGAGGATATCTTCTTATGTTTAGAGGTGGGCTATTAAGTCTACCTACCGTACATTATTTATTGCCAGAACAGTGGCTTTCTTTTTATTTAAGTTTTATTTAAGTTCTTATATGGTGCATAAGCCCTATCTGAAACTTCCAGGTTTATCATTGAACACCAGTGCAGTATTTGTGTAACAAAAAACCTTTTCATCACAGAGCTGCAGTGTGACTGAAGAATTAAACTTGCCACTCCAGATGTTTAGAAACTCCCAGCAATCAAAGCATGGAATAGTTGGTTACTGCAATCTGCTATTTTTATAGTACCAAATATTGAGCATTAGTGTTCATATTTTCACCTCGCGTTTTACTTGAGTCAATCATTTTAACTCTTTTTTAATGTGAAAATAGGTACCTCGGTTTATACTCTGTGTCGGTTTATACTTGAGTATTATGGTATATACACCTCTCTGGTGTGAATATTGTTCATTAGGGAGGTGTGCAAGTTGCATTGCTCACAAGTTTATGCTCACAAGGAAGTGATTTTATGTGGTTGACCAACTACATCCTCAAGGTGAGTTCACGTGGCAAGTTCACATCAAAATCTAGGAATTTTAGAAATTATTTATTTACAGGCTCATTTATGGAGAAATAAGCTGCGTGGTCAGTAATCCATTAAATAAGCAGTAGAGGCCTAGAAATGCTTTTTATACTTTTATTTGAAATTTTTTTATTTCATTCACCTTTTTCTTTGCTGCTACTGCTAATTCCCCCCATTCCAGCTCCTGCTCTGTTAAGATGCAACTTAATCTATATAATATTCACACAGGCTACACAATTCGGTGTTTGCCTTTTCCCTCCACGTTTTCTTCCTTGTAGCCGCTGGTACATATTTAATCTAAATTAAGATACCATAGTGAGAGCAAGTCCTTACTATGTAAGATCAAATGTTTTCTAGCATAGGACACCTAAATATTCCCTTTATGTTGCTCTGGGCTGCCTCTTTAATGTTTCCTATCAAACCTATTAGCATTTAACGTAGAAAACGTGGTGATCTGATGAACATAATTCATTAATCTGATAAATATTTGCACTTGCCTGGTATTTCAAGAAAACTAATTTCCTGTCTCTCTCACATATCTACATAGGCCCATAAATTCATATCAATCTATGTTTACATTCAAACTGATTTCAAGAAAAAATACAATTAACCCATTCAGTTCTCAAAGGAAGCTTACATGAACCTTCCAAACTCCAGTACTGGCTCCTTCAGTGTCTAATGTGTTTTAATATCCCAAACCATAAAACTATCCAGCCCACACACTGAGAGTTGTATCTGCCAGTGTAAAGTCTTCCGGAAGAAATTCCTCTGTTCCATTTTTTTATTTTCCTTGCCTGAAGATCAATTCTCTTTTCTTCTCTACTCTCAAAAGATGCCCCTCTGGGCCACTGTAATTGGTGAACATGAATCCAGAGGGTTATGTAGGTTTCCTAATAAACTAAAACATACATTTCACCAAAGTGATTATATCCTCATTAAGCGACCCGTTCCCACTGTAAACGCTCCATATTCCAAATCCTATTTTCTTATCCGAGATCACCCAAGACTTTTAGTTACTAGTTACCCTGTTGGCAGCTGCAGTTCCTATGTTTTTGATCATTTAGGTTGCACTATGTTAGCTATTAATAATACAACTGAATATTATGCAAGCTTCTGAAAAAACTAGTTCCCTTTGTCAGACGCTATACAAAGAGCTGAAACATCACATCTATATACACACAAGTACAGGCATTCACTTTTTTGCTCCTTATATTTGTAATTATACTTCCTAAGGAATATAATTTTCAAGAGAAAAAATATTTTGTATTTCGTAGCTTTACTTATTGGTCTGGCATATGTACTGTACTTTCCATTGTAAAATTTGCATTCATTATTTTTCCTCCTTTGAATGCAAATGATGCTAGACCATGGTCCTTACGTTAAAATCACTTAAACATTTGTAGTTATTTTTGTACCATCATAGATCACAGATCCAATGGATCCACTACACAGAGTTTTTCTACCTTCAACAGGAAGTGCACATGCAGCAATTTTCAAAATGTATTCCTTCGGTGCATTGGCATATCTACACAGTCAGATTCGTGATGGTCAAAATGACCTAGACTCCAACATGATAATCTTGTGTCCGCCATCGTCATTTCTTCTATTTCTTTAAAATAGAACAGGCTAAAACATTTGACTTCTAGAAAACTTCTACAGACTATGTGAGCCTGGCAAGACTTGATTCAAAATCATTTGGAATGTCTGTGGTAGATACATCACAGAGCAGGTTCTTTGGCCTTTGGTGAATCATCTGATTCCTTTGATGCTGTGAGATTATAGAATAAAGGACTTTAAGCATCCTGACTGGTGGATTAAACAATTAGGCGTGTACATGGCCTGCAGAAGCAATGGTCAGATGAGAACTAAGAACTATTTTATGTCAATATGTAATTATTATTAATTTTATTAACTAAAATAATATAAAACAGGGAACAATTCTGCCTCTTTCTTGTGTAGGAGAACAAATGTTTATGCTCTGACTAGGTTTCACTATGTGCTAGTGTCTTTGAAGCTTGGAAATTGTTGAAGCCAAACTAAACTTCCGTGTTCAGGAATAGAGGTGGGACAGAAGTGACTTCATATCTGCTCCATGTGCAAAGACACAGGTGTATTTTCCTTTACACAAAGTAGTTTCCCCATCGCTTATGAAAAAGGGTTTGAGTAAAAAGTTTAGTTTTTACAGATATAGCTGAAAACCAAGAAGTGAGAAACATAAATGCAAACTCCTTGGTCTGTTTGCCTGAGCCCTTCTTAGTCAATTGCAAGAATTCTTAGTAAAGGCCTGTTGTTTGCATAGATCTAGGCTGTATATATATTGCATATAAAATAATAGATGATACATGGTTTACCTTTTGCAAAACCTCTTGAGTTGGCTGATAGAGTAAGAGGGGCTTTTCTGTAAATTACACACACTATTTCTCTTTGTGAAGAACTGTGTATGTAACATGTTTTTGTAACCCCTTGATCTGAACACAGGGCACATAATCATATAAACATTTATTAATTAGCCTTAACTTGTCCTTGGGCAGGTGTGTCTTCAACTTAACTGCATCCATGGGTGTGAATCAGTTAATGTTTTGAGATTTCTACAAGTAATAGCTGTTCCTGGATAATGAAATTCTTTCTTTTGTAATAACACTTCACTGAAAGGTCTACCATCTTCTAGAGTGGTTAGAAAAATGCTTATATTAATGTGTCGGATGCCTAAATTACTCGGTGGTCAAAGTCCTTTATAAAAGCTTAATTAAAAACTGCTACTTTCATCATTATGTCTACGTTTGGCAGTAATGTAATCTACAGAATGTCCCCACCAACAAAAACATTTTAAAATGGATAGTAAAGGAAATTTGTACAAAAGAGGCTGGAATGGCAATAAACAATATGATCAAGTCACACCTGTATGGGCTTTAGCTTTCTGACTGCTTTTGATTCTATTGCCTCTGCAGTTTATTGAATGATGATGGATGGGTTAAAGTGGGACCAGTGATTGAGAAATGTCAGCCCTTTTAATTGTAACTATACATACACACACATACACACTAAGAGATAAGTACTGTAGGATAAGTGATACCTTTTTATTATGGACTAATAGTTCATTGTCACAGACACACACACACGTAAAACCATTTCAAAATGTTTATAGATATTTGCTTGTGAAGGTTCTCATTCATCCAGTTCATGGTATATCTGTTGTATTCAATTGTCCATTAGATCTAATTGAATGCAACAGATATGTTTATAGACATTGGTTTTGCATTTTTTTTTTAGCATTTGCAACTTTATTAACAAATAATTCAAAAGCAACTCTAAAAGTTTATTAAACACTTTCCAAAAAAGGAAAAAAGGAATGATATTGGCACACGTCCTATTGGCTTTAATAGAAGGTCATGCATGTGAATTAGGCATTAAAACTGAGCAAGGAATGTTATAAATATGGAGATCAATGCAACTAAGCCAGATCCTTGTGGGTTATTAGATCATAGACCAACATGTGTCACGTTTTTAGGCTGATTTTCTTTGATATCACCCTGGCCAAAAGGTCCCAATTGGGATTATTTAAAGACAAGAGTATGAATGAGGCTATACTTTTTGTGTTGTACACAGGACTGGCAGCCTCATTGGCTAAGAGCATCTCAACCATTTCTAAGAATAGGAGGTTTACTTTGGTTCATTTAAAATACCATAGGAGCTTGTATTTGGCAGATGGAGATCTGCAATGTGGAACACATTTAATGCTATTATTTTGGGGGCTGGGGGTAGGGGCACCAACCCAGCATGGGCAGGACGCTCATTATCACTCATTGCAGTAAGTGCCTCTCAGTGTAGTCATCCAAAAGGCAAATAAAGGATATCTCAATATCTCATGACATTCCACTTATTGTTAACTACAGCTGAAACTTTTGGGGGAGTGCTGAAACTTGTAGTTCATAATACCTGGGAAGCTACCGACCTAAAGGATCTAATGGAATTAATGTTCTTACTGCTTTTTTGAGAGGAGAACAAATATGTAAAATAATAGGAAGTGTTGAAACTCAACTGTATGGGATTCTGTTAACAAATGCAGCTCTCTATTTTAATATTAAATGTCCTACTGGTTTCTAAGAATTGTGGTCTGATGCCAATAAGGATATAGCATAACTGGTTCAGTTTTGATTTCATAAATAGTATATACATGCACTGATCAGCAGTCCTGCACAATGACATCATCATTCATGCCATAAGACTTGCTGTGTTGTCATACTGCACTGACACTGCCATATACAATTGGTTATGCAGTGAAAACAGAAAAGGTGTGTGCATTAACATTCTGCATACTGCAGTTGCAATCAATGGATTCATTTTAAAAGCTGAAAATAAAAAACTTTCATTTTGACGTAGTTATGAGCCAGTGTGCCAGAGATCTCTCTGCATTCTGAATTTTACAATCTCTTAAGAGAGTCTAGTCTTCTGTGAATGCCTATCAATTACTCAACATCAAATTCATAGGCGCCTATATGTTGAATAAAGACAAAAAAGATGCTCAAAAGTATGCCTTTAACCCAATATGTACAGATAGATGATAGGTAGGTAAGTATGTGGATAGACAGATATAGTTGTGCTACCTTTCTACCTAGTTCATTAATGGTTAAGAATAATGTTGATAAATAACAATTTTCCAAAACATTATGACAAGGTATCAATAAAACGATGATTGGTGCAATATTCCCCTTCCCTGTCTTATGAATAAACTCACAGACACAACACACACACACACACTCACTGACATATACATCTGTTTATATTCTTTGTTAGTGTCTATCTTGATCTAAAATAGAAATCTTCAAGACCTTAGGTCTGACTAAAAGGGTCAGTGTTAGAATAACAAGCAGTTTAGCTCCTCTGTAAGAAATGAAATCTTTGAAATTGTGTTTGAACTGAGCTTATCCAAAGGGTGCACGATTCTGAGCAACAGCTGCATGAAGGAATAAAATGAAGCTACACTGACACTGCAGTTTTCCCTGAGCTTTCAGAGCTGGGAGAGACTGTGGCTATTACAGCAGCATGTTTGACATTAAGCTATTTTGTTAAGCGATTTGTAAGGTGCTTGTGCAGTTACTAGGTGTACAACTCAAGCTTAACACCTGGGAGCTTTGGAAATCCAAAGTCTTTATATCACTGTATAAGCTTCAATACCCAGCACTCACAATGCTACAGGTTATCTGCACTTTATATCAATAGAGTAGAATGGCACAATGCAACCTGAATGCTTTACAGCTAATGACTAGATAGCTTACCATCAACCTTATTCCACTGTACTGGGAAAAAGGATTGGAAAAATGGATCTATCAAATATTAAGCAATGTGGGTTGTGGGGGGGGGGGGGTGGTAGGGGCTGTGCACACTACCTACATTCTATAGAAACCCAATAAAGGACAGAGATGGTATCAATAATCTTCCTATTTCCTAATAAGACATAGGTCTGTGTGTCTGCAAAGCAATGGAATAGGGAAAGGTTCATACATGATATGGGACTGGTCTGTTGGAAAGTTTCCTCTTTCCCAGTGCCCCTTACCTCTAAGGGTTAACCCCATGGAATGTAGCAGGACAGCTTGGTGCCAGTAGATAGCAGTCATCCCACCCTAGTGATCACATGACCCATGGTGGTTGGAATTAGAGAGACTGTCCTCCCATGGTCTTGCCATGGTACACAGACCATTCAGCACTCACTGATAGTCACTGATAGTCACCATACCAGTAACAATCCACAGATCATGATGCCCTCTGTACTGGAGGGTCCCACATAGTAAGTGTGTCTGTGCATGTGTGTCTGTGTGTGTGTGTGTTAGGGGGGTTCAGCAGCACAAACAGCACAGCAAACGCTTGAAGAATGTATCACCATGTCCCAGCCTGGACCCCCTCCTACCAGGGCAATGGGTTCTATGTGTTCAATGTGTTGGTCAATGGCCAATGGAAAGTACAGAGACAAGGGAGATCCAGAACTTTTCCCTCCCAGTGATGTTGGAACCGACAAGGACAATCCGGAGCACTGGATCCTACAGAACCGGTCACGCTGGATCCTACAGAACCGGTCACACCGGATCCTACAGACCGGTCACACTGATCCTACAGAACCGGGTCACACTGGATCCTACAGCAGTGGGTGCCACTCCTCCTATAGCAAGCAGGTCACATTCATCCTACAGAACCGGGGCACATTGGATACTACAGAACCGGTTACACTGGATCCAAAGAACGGGTCACACTGGATCCTACAGAACCGGGTCACACTGGATCCTACAGCAGCGGGTCACACCTGGATCCTCACGCAGCGGGTCACACTGGATCCTACAGCAGCGGGTGACACTGGATCCTACAGCACGGGTCACACTGGATCCTACAAGGCGGTCACGGATCCTACATAGAGAGAACGTGCGGGTCTCCTGTAGACTGTGAATCGTATGCGTCCCTCCCCATTCTGTCCTCGCTCCCCCTGTGCACAGAACGGAGATCAGCACCACGGACGCGGAGAGAGCACGCTGCGCTCCTTCCCAGACACCCACAAACAGTGACAGCACAACGCAGCTTTAGTTCCACTAGACACAGCACCAGAGCTTTGCTCCAGCCTATGGAGCGTGTTAAAGGGAAACTGAAGCAGAATTACTATATGGGGCAGCCCCCCTCCCTTTAACTAGTCGCTCCAATTGCTTCAGTGATTTCTAACATGTGCCCATTTAGCTTTAATTCAAATACTGGTTCCAGGTTCCATTATAAATGAAGGATGATTGGGAATGCTGGGAGTTGTAGTCTCAGATTCCAATAATGGATGTTCTGCTTTTCTGTCAACTGTATACACCATAACTACACACATTGTAACCATAATGGCAGATCTATAAAGCTGGGGGTACTAGGAGTAATAACTTTAATAGGGGGTAATAACATTCCTAGGGGGTTAATAACATTACTAGGGGATTTATATCATTACTAGGGGTAATAACATTACTAGGTAAAACATTACTAGGGGGCAATAACATAACTAGGGGTTAATAGCATTCCCCAGGGGTTAATACCATTACTAGGGGTTAACTTTACTAAGAGGTTAATAACTTTACTAGGGTATAACATTACTAGGGGATTTATACATTACTAGGGGGTTAAATACATTACTAGGGGGTTTATAACATTACTAGGAGTTTTATAACATTACTAGGGGATTATATAACATTACTAGAGGGTAATAACATTACTAGGGGGTTGTAACTTTACTAGGGGGTAATAACATTACTAGGGCTAATAACTTTACTAGGGGGTTATAACATTACTAGGGGTAATAACATTACTAGGGTTATATTAACTAGGGTTAATAACATTACAGGGGGTTTATAACATTACTAGGGGATTTATAACATTACTAGAGGGTAATAACATTACTAGGGGGTTAGTACTTTACTAGGGGTAATAACATTACTAGGGGCTTAATAACTTTACTAGGGGGTTAATAACATTACTAGGGTTAATACATTAACATACTAGGGGGGAATAACATTACTAGGGGGTTAATAACTTTACTAGGGGGTAATAACATTACTAGGATTTATAACATTACTAAGGGTAATAACATTACTATGGGGTTAGTAACTTTACTAGGGGGTAATACATTACAGGGGCTTAATAACTTTACTAGGGGTTAATAACATTACTTGGGTAATACATTACTAGGATTTATACATAACTATGGGTGTTAATAACTTACTAGGGGTGTAATAACATTACTAGGAGGTTTATAACATTACTAGGGAGTTATAACATTACTAGAGGGTAATAACATTACAGGGGGTTAGTAACTTTACTAGGGGGTAATACATTACTAGGGGCTTAATAACTTAACTAGGGGGTTAAATACTTACTAGGGTTAATAACATTAACATTACTAGGGGGGAATAACATTACTAGGGGTTAATAACTTTACTAGGGGGGTAATAACATTACCAGGGGTAATAACATTATAGGGGTAATATAACTTTACTAGGGGTTAATAAACTTACTACTAGGGGGGTAAAACATTAATAGGGGTAAAACATTATTAGGGCTTATTAACTTCACTAGAGGGTAATACCTTTACTAGGGGGTTAAGAACATTATTAGGGGGTTAATGACTTTACTAGGGGGATAATAACTTTACTAGGGGTTAAGAACATTATTAGGGGGTTAATAACTTTACTTGGGGGTTAATAACATTACTAGGGGTAATACATTACTAGGGTTTATAACATACAGGGGTGTTAATAACATTACTAGGGGTTAATAACTTTACTAGTTGGTTAATAACATTACTAGGGGTTGAATGCATACTGGGGGTTAATAACATTACTATAGGTTTAATACTTTACTAGGGTTTTAATGCATTACTAGGGGATTTATAACATTACTAGGGGGTTAATAACATTACTAGGGGTTATAACTTTACTAGTGGTTTATAACATTACTAGGGATTAATAACCTTATTAGGGGGTTAATAACTTTACTAGGGGGTTAATAACATTACTAGGGGATTTATAACATTACTAGGGGTTTATAACATTACAGGGGTTTAATAACATTACTAGGGGGTTAATAACATTACTAGGGGTTAATAACTTTATTAATTGGTTAATAACATTACTAGGGAGTTTAGAACATTACACGGGTGTTAATAACTTTACTAGTTGGTTAATAACATTACTAGGGTTTTATAACATTACAAAGATGTTAATAACTTTACTTGTTGGTTAATAACATAACTAGGGTTTAAAATACAATACTGGGGGTTAATAACTTTACTAGGTTTTAATAGCATTACTTGGGGTAAATAGCATTATTTGTAGGTTAAATAAATTACTAGAGGGTAATAACGATACTAGGAGGTTAATAGCATCACTATGGGGGTCCATAGCATTACCATTGGGTTAAAAACTTTACAAGGGGATTAATAACATTACTAGGGGTTTAATAACATTTCTGGGGGTTAATAACATTACTATAGGGGTAAAAACTTTACTAGGGTTTTAATGGCATTACTTGGGGTAAATAGCATTATTTGTAGGTTAAATAAATTACTAGGGGGTAATAGCGATACTAGGAGGTTAATAGCATCACTATGGGGGTCCATAGCATCACCATTGGGTTAAAAACTTTACAAGGGGGGTTAATAACATTACTAGGGGCTGCTTGTGGGAGTTTTCATTCATCCAGGTCGTGGTATATCTGCTGTATTCAGTTAGATCAACTGGACTTGTTAGCTCTTGAAGACGTTTCGCTAGTCATCTGACTGGCTTTCTCAATTCAGAATGACTTGTACAAGAGTCTGTTGGCAATTATGTACCCTGGAAAGTCCCAAAAAGCATATCACAACCAAAGTGGTAAATGCCAACCGTGCACATACAATACCTTAAGAACCATATTGGTATTAAATACCACTCCGCAGCAATATACTGCACTGTATAGTTATCTTGCGGTTCATTTACCATTGCTGTACAATAGAAGGACACCACTGTAAACTATCAATAAAGTTTTGTAGTTTACAATGGCTTCCTTCTATTGCACAGCATTGGTGTTAAATGTGTGGTATTGCAAATCTGCAGACTTACATTACAATTATGAAACTTTATAAATACGATCCAATATTCCCATTATGGGACAATCATCTGGCCTGATCATTTAAAATTGTACAGAATAAGGAGCATTGGGATGTAGACTCTTTAGAGGCTCTTTAGACATTAGATAGATTAGACAATCAAACATCAGATCTATGATGGTTGACAATGGACATTATGGCCATACTGTCAAATGTCACAAATGGGCTGTTTGAAAACTCCCTCTGTATTTGAATATCCCAGTATTGGCTGCACTGCTGCCAGCCCAAAAATGATGATAAAATAAAAATAATAACTTAAATACTTACAAGCAACAGAATTGTTCAAGTTTATTGACTGATAGTGCAAGGCAAAAAAGGCAACGTTTCAGGCAGTACTCCACTCTTTATCAAGCCTGTAACGTCTGTCACAAAATGACTGGACTAGGTGGTTTTCAAAATGCTGCACCAACGTTGTGAGGTATCTCGACTGATGTATTAGAGCATTTATAGGTGTATGACCACTCAGAGCTGTATTTACAAAGATGGGTGCAAAACCCATAATTTGCACCCCGGTAGTAAAATAAACACTATTGACCCATATTTATAAAAGGAGGACTGGGACCTTTTGGCCTGGGGGGAAAATACAACCAAGTGGCCCTTTCACAGTAGATCACAAAATGTTTGACCACGGCCACTTTACCAAGGTCACACACAATTTGTTTTAGTTGTGCCCATTTTAAAATCTGCTATTCTCATTTTACATGGTTGCCTGCAACATTTTCAAGTGTATGATGTGGTTTAGATAACTAATTGACTAATAAATTGGAGGGCTGACTTAACACAGGCTAATGAACTGGAGAGCTGATAACAGCGGCTGATGATCTGGAGAGGTGACAACACTGGCTAATGATCTAAGGTTGGGTACACACAGAGGGATTTTTTGTCCCGTGCAAGCGCTCAGCCGGGACAAATCTCCGTTGGTTGCGGCAAATTCGGCCACGGCAGAATTTGCAAAAGATTGATTGTGTGTTCCCATAGGGAACCGCATGATCGATTGGAGTTTTCCGACATGCCCGATCGTTCATTCGTCCGATCCGGACAAACAAACGATCGATGTCGGCCGCCCGCCCCACACCAGCCGAAAGTGCTGTGAATCGGTGGGTCAGACGAAAATATTGGCTGGTGTGTACCCAGCCTAAGAGCTTCTATGGCAGCCCAAATTTTTCATTGGAGACCAGGCCGGGGGGCATCTGCCCTTCAGCCTACTGGGCCAGTCCTCCTATGGCACAATGGTCATAAAATAAACAATATTGACCCATATTTATAAAAGAGCAGTATTGCAGATTTACGATAATGATCAGTAAATTACAATGTAGTCCTTCTATTGGGCCACAGTCGTACATTTATGACCTCAATGCAATATTATATAATGATCCTGTGTGTATTAAAACCAATCCTCAAATAGAAATTAGTATTTTACAAAAGAAAGTGTTTTTGCTTTATAACTATGTTTATGCTATTCTACACACCTCACCTATTTCATGGGATTGCTGTGTTCTTTATTAAGGTTAAATATGGTCAGTATAAACATGATCTTAAATAAGAAGCATGGTGCCATATTTATAAAGCCGTCGTATCATTTTCTAGCGATACCGTGACTTTAACGATCGGTATCGTAAATTTACAATCGGAGAACAATCATAAATTTACGATAACAATCGTGTATCTAAGATAACGCAATCATAGATTTACGATCCCCATAGAATACCATTGCGGTAGTTTACTCCCGCACGGTATTCTATGATCAAACGTTCGTTAATTAACGAATGTTCAGGTAAATGTACAATCGCACATTTACAACCGCAATCGAAAATCAAATAAGCCGCTGTATCGCTAAAAAGCGACACCGCGGCTTTATAAATATGGCCCATTGCCCTTAATTTAGAAGTCCAGGGAATGACATATTTATGTATTGAATATTCCATATGCCCTTGACCATTGTGAACTTATATTGTTAGTGTGTGCATTTTACCTCACACATATGTATTTGGAAAATTCATTACCAAAGTTCATTATAATAAAGAACTGCTGTTGTGATTGTGAAGTACACTGGGGATGCCAGTTGTTCACTGATATGGTTCTAATGCTGTTAAACGAATAAAAATGACATTCCACATTAGCAGAATGTTACTGTGAAAAGCACCTGCCTAATTTTCATGCTTATTTTGCTCGTGATACATTTTCCATTGTTAACCTGCACTTTAAAAGCATCTCTGTGTATAACTAACATGAAATTGTTTGCATTGTGTCAGTGTGTAAGGTACAGAATCACTAGCACACCAATGGGTGTATCTTTGTATCACGATGCCTGGAGAACTGTCAGAAAAAAAATTAAAAAACTTTTGCTTGTTTGATGGAATAAATAAATAATTAAAATAATGCACAATACACTGTGTGTTGCTAATACATTTATTTAGGTTCAAATAATAGATTAAAAAATGAAAGCACTTTCTTAGGTTCCATCAAACAATGTATTTCAGTGCTGTTCTTCATGACCAAATCCGAACTGTCCCATCAGAGCAGCCGGAGACCAAATATTCTCCTTTGTGGTCAAAGATAACACAGTGAACATCATCTCCATGGCCTTCCAAGCTCTCCAGCTGTCCAGAAGTAAGAGACAACAGTTTGACTGTCCCATCATTGCTTGCCAGGGAGACCAAATGGCCTGCAGACAAAAGAAATCAAAGAGGTGAGAAAGGATCCGAGGTCAATGTTGAGAATAATGATTTAATTATTTCGGATGTACACTGACTTAATCATTTTATTGGAAATAAGTTCAATGCTAGTGTAATAAATGAATTTAAATGAGATGGATTTTCGAAGCTGGAAAGTAGGTATGGATTATTCTTTGTTTTTATAGGAAAAGACTGACAATTACTTTTTTCTTTGTGAGATTAAGGGGCCTACAGTATTTTTAAACCCACAGAATCAGTCGTTTCTGATATTGCAAGTTCGTATTGGCACATCTGCATTTTATGGCATGGCGTAATGTAAAGCTGGCATTTTGGTATGGCTACTTAGTAAAGTACCACAGTTGCAAATAGCTTAGAATCTGTCTGTTGATCTATATATCTATCTCCATATCTATCATCTATTATAATTTTGCAATGCAATGAGGTGTTCATACATTCAGGGTAAATGTTATTAAAGATCCCTCGGTAAGTTATTTGCAGTGAAATTCCAAACATTCCACTGGTCATTTGGAATTTATAATATGGCAATTGCTGTGAAGGTCTGCTGCACTTTAATGTGCAGTCTGATCGTGCGTAAAAGAGCGCACACTAGTGTTGGCCAATCGCTCTGTCCACACTAGGTGCACGTACCTGCGTTGAGCTGCAAACCACTTATCGTAGCACATCGTTCTGCGTTGCGCACAAAATCGCGCTCGTTGATGGGCACATTTCCGATCTGCTACTAAGCGGTTTATTGTGGCCTCATCCTTATACTTCTTAACAAACATCTACAAATCAAAAAAATGATTTGTCAATCCAACATGGCAAATCAATGAACAACGCCTGAATGCATACACACATGCGATTATCAGGTGAAACGGCTGTTTGTCACGCATGTGCCTTTTGCTCAGGGGTCTTTCGTGATCTGAAGTGTATGGACCTTAAGACATTGTCCTTGGAGATACATATATGCAATGCAAAGATAAATGGGTAATTTAATACCAGTAAAATAAACACCATTTATGATTTTCTCAACTGTAAATAACAGCAGTAGCTATTTCTAGTCATTAAAACCATCACCATGTTTACTATTCTCCATTATATTTTAATACTGAAAATTATATCAAAACAATTTTAAAAGAGGTGCTAAAGTGATATTTCCCTGTCCTCCCTGCAGCTGTTCTCAGGATGTGTAATTAAAATGCTTATCCCATTCTGACAGAGATGGAATAAGATCAAATTTGGCATCGGGCAGGGCTGAAATTTTGGGCCCCCTTGTTCTTGTATTGTATGGCTGTAGTAATAAAGTGGGGCCCTTATATTTGGTATTCATTATTCAACTGCCTAGGTTGCCTTAATGGACAATCCTGCTCTGCAAAGATATTTTTTTTTATTTGATTCATGACTGAGCATGTTCAACTACATAACATTCCAGACCCATTGGAATACTGAAAATGATACTTAGAATTTATTACAGAAATAATCATTTGAAATATTCTATAAAACTGATGTCATTACCAAGAAATGACATTGACTGACATTCGCCCTGATTCTTTCAGTTTCGTGGTTTCCCTCACGGAAGATTAAGGGGGAAGCTAATAGAATAATCTGATTTTATTTAAAACCGGACATCAGGAATGGCTGCGCCATATGCAGCTTTATCAGAATAGAGCTTTCAATCTCAGTTCTCAGCCAATTGTTCTCCAAGTCCATCAGACCATGGAGATGTCAGGATTGTTTTACTTCTGTTAGCTGGGGAAAACATTTAGTGGTAAAACAGATAAAAGAATGAAATAGATAACACTTTCTCTTTTTGATGTTCTAGGTAGAATATATAGCAATTCTTGGTTTTAATTTACTAATTCATTACTGTCATGCTCCCTGCAAGGAATAAACGATCCATAAGATAAATGGTGTTCTTCAGAAAAAAATTATGCAAATATATACAATATAATTGGTTCCCTAATGGTTCCTGCTGACAGCGACACAATGTGGACACTTTGCCAGTTTAAATCTGTGTAGGAATTAGCTGATTCAATCCAAGTGTTTACTAGCAATAACAGACAAATCTTATAAAGTAAATAATATTCTGCTATAATGAGCATTTGACCGGCATTTGATGGAATATGAGAGCTGTAATCACTTACATAATCCCAAACCTATAATCAGTCTTTTGATCGCATGTGAGCTTAAAACTTACACATTTCTTGCTCAACATGAACACTTCACTATTAATAAAATTGCTTGTTCAACTGGAGACTGAACTACAGCTTCCTTTATCCCATTTAATATGTTATTAAGTCTTTTTAAACATTGCAGGTATCAGACCTCTACTTTATTGAAGACTGTGTTTCCTATCTAAGCAAGATACCAGCTAATAACTCCAGTTATAGGCACCTGTATTTGCGTTTTGCACAGATGCCAAAATGCAGTATTTCTAAAGAAGTGATGTTAAACCTTGATATCGGTCCTTTAACACACCAGTCCTTACTTCATGACGCTCTAGTTAAAAATGAACACTGATAGTAAATCGTACATATCATTATCATTTGCTTTCACAGTGTTATTGAGCACTTTGTAAAATAATGATCAATGAACTTATTCCGTGTGGTAGTAAAATAATGTGCAGCATCAGTATTTTACACACCAGTCGTAATTTAAATTGTGGTAACCAGCTGTGGTTGTAAATTACCGCTAAAGCTACCGATATATAAATTACAAACATGATTAAGGATCAATAGTAATTTTATTATAAGGAGCCTCTGAGGAAGTATGGATTCAAGGGAGGAGAATGTTATTCTTTCTCTTTACATAGCATTGGTAAGGCCTCATTTGGAATATGCAGTGCAATTTTGGAATCCTGTGTACAAAAAGGACATCTTTGAAATGGAAAGTGTTCAGAGCAGGGCAACTAAATTGATAAGGGGATTGGGGGAGCTTGAATATGAAGAGAGACTGGAAAAGTTACAATTATGTACGTTGGAGAAAAGGCGCTTGCGTGGGGATATGATTACTGTGTATAAATACATTAACGGGCCATACAATAAACTATCTGGGGCATTGTTCACCAACAGAGGTGTCTGTCAGAGGACACATGGCCATCCCTTAAGACTTTAGGTTTAGGCTTCAAGTTCGGAAAGGGTTTTTCACTGTGAGAACGGTAAGGCTATGGAACTGTCTTCCAGTGGACGTTGTGATAGCAGGTCTAATTGGTCAGTTTCAAAAAAAAGCTGGATGAGTTTCTGCAAACAAGGAATGTTGCAAGTTACTGGTATTGATATATAAAGTAGAGTTGATCCAGGGAAATTTCCGATTGCCACTTGGAGTCAGAAATTTGGTGGGTTTTTTTTTGCCTTCCTCTGGATCAACAGTTAGGCAGGAAATGAGGATATTGCTAGATGGGTTGGACTGGATGGACATATGTCTTTACTCAACCTCAAATACTATACTAAGTGGGTTTCCCCGAAACGCATTAGGTGGATGGCCTGGGGCAGGATCTGTGCCACTACCATGTATCTCTGTGTTAGTGATCATTTTTAAATGATACTTCAATAAAGAAACCTTTTAATGTGAGTAGGGCATCCTGCTATCTTTGATGTATGCACGTATCTACTCCCATGAGATTCCATTGGATGAGGCTCATCACGAGTAAGAGGAGTTGTCGGAAAGCCGCCCATTAACAAATGTTTAATTTAGTATGGATATTGCAAAACCATTAAATATTGGTACATGTAGCTAGTCTAGACAACTGGATTGCAGAAGAGCATAGAGTTTTGTGTACAATACAACAGAGAGGGCTAGTTGTGTTCTTATTTCTCTGTATTGCAACCTGGATGGTCCTTCTCTGTAATATAACTAGATCTGAAATCTGGAACAAACCCCAGTACTTTTATGTAACATTTTTATTATTAGAGTTTTTTTATTATTAGCGTAATACAACTATATGCAATTCTATGCAATACTTTTCTGTTTCCTTATTATTTAGTCCACATTACCTGTAGGTATCCAACAGGTTTTATTTACATTTATTTGTTTAAGTTAAATGACCTTTGAAACCATCTGTGTTTAATGCAGCAATGGTTTGTGCTAAATCCCCTCTGAAGCTTCTCAATCACCCTGCATATTCTACCAGCAAGAAATGCTGAAAATTATAATGTTATGCATTTATGGAATTGATCTTGACTGCCTAATACAGCACGGCTGCTCACTGTTAATGTTAGAGATCGGTCTCTAACAAGAAATAATGTTGCACATGTCTTTGTTTTACAACATTTTAACAATACACAGAAGACAGGAAACCAAATTCCCTAGAGCCAGCAAGAGACAAAGTGTTTCATTCATTATTCAAATAGCGCAGAGAACTACGTGAGGATGTAGGCCTCTTAAATGTGAGTGGTATTGACCAGTCATGGATTTAAATAGGAGTCATTTGTTTGCCAGTCTTTAGGACAATCATTATAACAATTACAATTTCACAGGGAAAAAAGGAAACTGAATTTGGGTCTAAATTATCAACATCTCAAATACAACACATATAACCACAAACCTTTCTAGAGATGCCTGAAACTTGGAAGTTTCATTCCGTTGTATTCAATTAGATCAACTGGTCTTGAAGTTTAGTTCTTGAAGACATTTCGCTAGTCATCTGACTGGCTTTCTCAATTCAGAATGACTTGTACAAGAATCTGTGGCAATTATGAACCCTGGAAAATCCCAATTAGCATATCACAGCCAAGTGTTAAGGGCGTGATTGCATAGTGGTTAAGAGGTGTTAAAGTAACGCCCAGAGTAAGGTGTTAAAACAGCATTGTACATGGCAGACAGTTGGTGTCGAACCCACATTTCGAGGGTAACTGAATGTACAAGGTTATTATTGAAAATAACCTCAAACGTGTAATAACCCTCTAAAATAAATTATCATAAACTACATTCTCGTTTCCAGTCGTATTGTTGAGGGTTACCGAATGTACAAGGTTATTTTCAAGGGTTTCCAAAAGTAACCTTGTTCGAGTCAAACCCGGATCCCATCTCTACTTTCTAATGATTTATACAACATTAACAACACACAGCATGATTTGTCTCAGTCAGAAATATGAGATTCTCTTTTCTAAGTCTCATTTTATGTGAATGTTAGCAAGTGGATAAACATTTGGTATTCATTTCAGGATTGTAAAATTTCTTAGGTTTCCTTTGTAAATTTGCACCAGTGGAGGTCGCATTGTTGTATTCGGTGGGATTTCAGAGCAAATTTTCTTCTTAACATTTCCTCCATGTTTGGATAACAGCAGATATCTCTGTTTTCCATCTGGAGAAGAGGACTTAAGGCTCGTACACCCGCACAATGTGCATCCCGACCCTCAATGGCTACACACAACGAACACGTTTCGGATGAGAATCGTATGATTCTCGGCCAAAACGTCCGTTTGTCGTGTGTAGCCGCCGAGGGTCGCTGGTCAGACTCATATTGAGCATGTACGAACCTCTCTTGTGCAGTATTGCCATTATTTTCTGTATAATAATACTTCTGTTATATCTGTTGTATTATATAAGTCCAGATGATTTAAAGGGTCGCTATACTCACTGAAACAATTTACCATTTTCTGAAACTATAATTTGAAACAAGTAAAATGATGGCACTCACATATTTATCTGTGTTTGCTTTGCCATTAAATTATTGTTTAGTGAGTGCTCCTAATTTCCCCCACCCTCCCTTACTCACTGCCTTCTTTTAGTGTCTGCGACACTTATGTGTTCTGCACAGCCTCACCATGGACACTGCTCTGCTTACACATCTCCCCCTCCCTCCCCCCTGCTGTCTTTTTTCTGCTGATTCTATTAAATGTTGCAGAAAGGTGCTGGCAGGCAGGCAGGCAAAGATTTTCAGCTTCTAGAGTGACAGGTCTTTCCCTGTAAATGCTGAGATTAAAATGATGATTTCTCAGAATCTACTGCTCAGATTTCAAATCTGAAAAAAGTTTTGGACGAGTGGAATCTTGCTGTATCTAAAGAATTAGATTAGATGATGTTCAAAACTGTTGAGTTTCGTTCCGTTTTCGAATTTTCGGAGATTTCGAAAGTTCAAAAATTCAAGTTTCGATTTTCGAAAATCGTCTACTTTCGATTTATTTTGTAGCTTGAGCCACTATGCAACTATTCCTGTAAGTTCATCTGATCACAAACTTAGTTTTGCCAAACAATAATCAAACCCCTAATCTATTAAAAATGGTTTGTCGATAGAAATAATAATCATAACAAAAGGAACCTCTGGTGCTTTATTATACTTAACCACACACACACACATATTCAGTTTCAGGCAGGTATGGAAAATGCGTTAACCAAGAATTAGTTTACAAAAAGAAGTGTTACTAATTTATTTTTTCCACTTAATATTTGGGATGACCACCCTTTGCCTTTAAAACCCGAGGTTACACTTGCACAAGGTTTTTGGAATTCGTCAGGTTGGTTGTTCCAAACACCTTGTGTGGGTGTAGGCTGCCTCACATCCTTCTGTCTCTACATGTGAACCCTGACAGATCAGTGCTCTAAGCAGGCCATATAATCACTTCTAGGAAACCTGTTCTTCTTTATGCTGAAAATAGTTCTTAATAACATTGGGATAGTTGTCCTGCTGCAGAATAAACTTGGGGCCAATCAGATGCCTTCCTGGTGGTACTGAATGGTGGTAAAGTATCTGCTTGTATTTATTTTTTGTTAAAATTGAATACACCAGTAATCCTGACCAAATCCACAATCCTGTTTGCAGAAATCAAATGCCCACTTTGCAAGGAACTTCCACCATGCTTTACTGTTGCTTGAAGGCACTCACACTCCTTTCCCACTCTTCATCAAGCAAAGGGTCCTATATATAAAGCAGGGGAACGATGTTCAAAACTGTTGAGTTTCGTTCCGTTTTCAAATTTTCGGAAAGTTCGAAAATTCAACTTTCGAAAACCATCTATTTTCGGAAATCGTCTACTTTCAATTTTCAATAAAAATCGAACATTCTTAAAATCCGGGTTCTGTGAAATTCGGGAGTTCCGAAAGTTTCGTTGGGACTTCAAAACCCTCAGATTCGATTCGAAACTGGGTTCTATTAGAAACCACATTACATCTCTAGTAAAGATACCCTTTAACTGAATACAACAGATATACCATGACCTGAATGAATGAGAACTTTCTCCTTCCTCACCTTGTGCCTTCCTGATGGTCATTACTAAGAATATCAAACATTTCATGAAAATGTGTTGAATGCATTTAATATCATAATGCAATGAGTACAAACAAAAGCAAGTTACGGATATTCATAGCACAAGAGAAACTCAAAGAAATAACTGTTTTTGCTGTTTGCACTACAGCTGGGCTTTTATTGTTTCATTCAGGTTGTTTGCATTGGCACTTGTGAAACCTAGGAAATTATCATTATTAATGATAAAAGAGAGATGCCCACAATCTAGGTGTTAAATTATGCTGATTATGTATCCTAAACAACAGAAAACTGTTACAGCCTAGTAGAAAAATGTCTGCATGGCTACAGATTACACAATTTAGGGCTGTTTGCATTGGAGAAGCGACGTTTGCGTGGGGATATGTTCACTTCATACAAATATATTAAAGGTTATGTCCACCCTTTTTAAAACAATTTAATATGTGAGGCAAAACCCCCCAAAACCTAAGTTCCATTTTGTTAAAATGTAATAATTCTGCTCCAAGCAAGAGAAATTATACTTACGTTCCTCGATCCACCGCCACGGATCTCTGGCAATGCCGAGTAAGGCAGTTAGTCTAGGCCATGACAGTGACGTTACGGCCAATCACTGACTGCCATTCCCAGACGAGCCTCAACTGGGGCTGCTCAGGAACACAATAATTAAAAAGCAGCTACAGTGGAGAGGCAGTGGAGAGACAGGAAGCGGCATTATATGTTATATTACTGCTCAGGAGCCTACTAATTGGATGGTCAATGGAGTGTTCCAGCAAGCAAAATAGCTAAGGCAATGGGCTCCTGAAGCCCCTTTTGGACATATATACATGGAATGACATTCAACAAGGGATGCTGTGTCTTATCTTTGGCGCATTTTTCATTAAAACTCTTCTTACTTTAGTCAAGTTCCACATTTATCTTGACTTGGACTAAAAAAGTAAAGGTAGAAGAATTTTTTTATCTATCAGCTTCCATTTTATTATTACTGCTACCCCAGAAACAATTGCTTTTTCTATGGTTTAGGTGATAACAGATGGGAAAATCAGTCATCCTAGTATATTATGTTCTCAAGAAATCATCTTACTATAAATATTTGTAAAGCGAGACAACTATTTAACCATCTGTAGATGTAATCGTGGTTTCTCCATTTACTTAACATTTTGTAACAAGTCCCAGAAAGTTTAATTTTCTGAAAACATTGAATTTCTTAACAATGCTTTAACATTTATTGCCATTAAATGGTATACCCACCCATAACCACCATGTTTATTCTTTAATATAATGTTTAAAACGTTACATACAGCCCCTTCGCTCCTGCGGTGCATTGATCAGGCTCCCGGCCTGCCGGAACTTGCAAGCAGGGGGCCGGACTGGCAGCCACGTCTGTGATTGGCTGAGACACATCCAATCACGGATGCAGCGGATGTAATGAAGAGCACTGCGGGAACAAAGGGTTGTAAGTACAGTTTTGATTATTTTTTTTAAGAAATAACCCAGTTAGGTCTGGGCAGGGGGGAGCTATCATATAGTAAAAGGGTTTTAGGAAATGTGGGAGGGAGGATGAAACCAGATGGTGGGGGGGGGGTGAGCTGAGGGAGGATGAAGGCACGGACGTGGGTGACATCAGAGAGCATGGATTTACAGTAAGATGCTCCTGGTCTGCAAAAAGAAGGTTGTAAAAACGTATATACCTTAAAATTGGCAGAATGGAGTTTTATGCAGTTTGGCTTGTTTTAAAGCTAGGATAATTATCGAATGCTCGAATCATTTATGGGATTATTATCAAATGTTCGAATCCTTTATGAGATAATTATCGAAAATCTAACGTGGGAGCTCGAAAGTACAGCACGTGAGAGTTCTGGATATTCAAACGTGTTCCCCAGACCATTTCCCAGATCCCAGAGCCATTTACATTAATTTACCATTGATATTTTAATTGTATTTCATTAGAAATTTCGAACTATCTGACTCCTATTGACTTTAATGGGTCCGTTTTTTAACTTTGGAACTATCCATATAGTTTAAAAGTTCAAAAACGAACTTTCGGAAGTTCGGCCATCTCTAGTAATCAGATATTTCAGTATAATTATTTCCTCCATTACAGCAAAGTAAGCTGTCTCCTTCCTTCATACAGTCAATTAAGGCTGTGACTTCCAACATCACAACCAATGATCAACTGCTGTTTCCCCTGCTGTCTCCACTGCACATGTAATAAACTGACACCAGTTTTTTTGTTATCCTTTGTGTAGTACCGAACCATTGATAAATAAATAAAGTATATTTACTTGAAAAGCCAGGTTGCCTGGAACATCTCTGTGAGGCACCTGGTGGAAGAAATTGGATATGTGCAGATGGTGCTTGAACTGAATTTAGAAACATACAGTATAAACTCAAGCATGTTTTGTGTGGCATTAAACCCAAAGGTCTTTTGGAACCCATATTCTCACAGCTAATGTATCTCTGCCATGTACTATATGCCTGGTTTCATTTATTGGTTTAGAATGAAATACTGTAACTGTGAATCAATGTCTAAAATGGGCTCTGATCCAACCATGATCCCCCCCAGACCCGTAGCTACATTGCTTAGGCTTTGTTAGCTATAGCTAACATTTTAACTATGTGCAGTCAATTGCTGAGATGATCAGCCAAGTGCAATGGTCATCTTGCGCTTAGATCAATATTTATATACAGTTGGTCAAGAGGAAATGAATGTAATAATTTGGGTGGCTTTATTATGGAAACAGCAATGAAAAGTTTATTTATGAAGTAGGGTAATTATTGATTTGAAATCTGCTGCTACAGATAGGGGATTAATCAGTCTTCAGGCAGGGGTGGGAGAAATATGGTGACATATTAATAAAACTAATAGAAATGGTAGTGAATGTTTTCCATGTTTCTAGCATACAGTTTAGATATACAATGGAAACAGAAAGCCCTAGACATGTAAGTCATGGGTAAAACACTGAGATATATGGGTTCATTTGTGATTTTACAGTGTGATGTAGTATGTGATTCTAAATAAGACTTACCAAGCAATATGGAGAGGAAAACCATTTTGAAAAGGCAGTAGAAAATCCTTATCTCCATAGACAGTCTTAGTTAATAATAGGTGCAAAAGTTTCAATGTGCTATTAGTCAGCAGCAACCAATCAGAAATTAATACTTTTTGTACTGGTCTACTGCAGTTCAAAAACATCTGAATGGTTGCTGCAGATTAATAGTGCATGCAAACATTTGCAACCTTTAAAACAAAAAAACTGGTCAATTGTCAGTTACCTGCCTCCAACCTCAACTGATATATTTTGCACTTCATTACCTGTTTTACTTACCAGATATTTAAGGGTAATTATTGTCCCCATTCTGGCAGAGTTAGCTGGCCCCTCCCTCCATGCAGTCAATCAAGGCTGTGACGGCTGACATCACCTGCTGCCTCTTCTGCACACGCTCAAGCATATAAAAAGCTCTTGGAGCAAAAGGGAGGAGGAAGATACCTTTGCCAGAAAGGAATAGAACTTTAAATCATTAAATATCTAGTTACAAATGCATGTAATAAATTGGTGAAAATAGCAGTTAGGGTTGCATTACAAGTCACCAGGTTTATTTTTTAAGGGTGGACATGCCCTTTAAGCCCTACAATATCTCAGAATTCAGGTCTTTGTCCTGATAGAATTATCTGCCTCTTTTAATGAGAAAGACTTGATCCTTAATGTGTTGAGCGACGATATAATATACAATAGTAAACCTAGCACATGTTTGTGAGCTCTAAATTTAGCTTCACCATACTTCAGGTTAGAGGTTTTAGAATTCTTCTTTCACTACATCCAGTACTTTATAATGCTAATATTTATATAAATATAGCTTAGCACCTGCAGTAATATGTGACTGGCTTAATATCTAGCATGCATCAATGCCAAAAGAGTGTCAGGAAATGAATGCAAATGCTATGATGTCAAATGTATGCACAATACAAAATTGCGAATCCTTGTCTGCAGTTTATTTTAAGACACCTTTTCCCTATATGTATGTCTCTTCAGAGGAAATTTTCGTTGCTTAATAGGCCTCTGTCTCCATGCTAAAAATGCACACGCCATTGTTAGCAATAAAAAATAGAGGAGTATTTACTGCGACTATAAAAATAAGTTGGACGCTGAACAAAGTATAAATCATTTTGGGGACCTGGATAGATTTTTCCACCCCATTTCTAATTAAAATTGATTTAGAAGGGTTTCAATTTTCTTTTGTCTGATTGAACATGCAGGATTGCACACACTGAACTAGTAGAAGTGTTTCACATTATTCTTTACAGACCAAGAAGATATACGGCAATTTATACTACTGGATTTATGATTTATTTTGCAGCTTGAGCCACTATGCAACTATTCCTGTAGGTTCATCTGGTCACAAACTTACCAATTCCATTATCATCAATAAATACAAGTTTTGCCAAACAATAATCAAACCCCTAAATCTATTAAAATGGTTTGTCGATAGAAATAATAATCATAACAAAAGGAACCTCTGGTGCTTTATTACAATTAACTCACACACACACACATATTCAGTTTCAGGCAGGTATGGAAAATGCTGTTAACCAAGAATTAGTTTACAAAAAGAAGTGTTACTAATTTATTTTTTCCACTTAATATTTGGGATGACCACCCTTTGTCTTTAAAACCCGGCATGAATTCTTCTAGGTACACTTGCACAAGGTTTTTGGAATTCGTCAGGTTGGTTGTTCCAAACACCTTGTGTGGGTGTAGGCTGCCTCACATCCTTCTGTCTCTACATGTGAACCCTGACAGATCAGTGCTCTAAGCAGGCCATATAATCACTTCTAGGAAACCTGTTCTTCTTTATGCTGAAAATAGTTCTTAATAACATTGGGATAGTTGTTCTGCTGCAGAATAAACTTGGGGCCAATCAGATGCCTTCCTGATAGTACTGAATGGTGGTTAAGTATCTGCTTGCATTTTTTTTTTTGTTATAATTGATTAATCACCAGTAATCCTGACCAAATCCACAATCCTATTTGCAGAAATCGAATGCCCATTTTGCAAGGAACTTCCACCATGCTTTACTGTTGCTTGAAGACACTCCCCCTCCTTTCCCACCCTTCATCAAGCAAAGGGCCATATTTATAAAGCAGGGGAACGATTGAGTTTCGTTCCGTTTTCGAATTTTTGAAATTTTCGCAAAGTTCGAAAGTTCGAATTTCGATTTTTGAAAATTGTCTACTTTCGATTTTCAAAAATCGTCTACTGTCAATTTTAGAAAATTGACAGTAAAAATTTTCAGAAATCATCATTTTCAAAAGTCGTCTTTAGACTTTAGATTTTCGCTGAAAATTTGAAAAATCCTGGTTCGGTGGGTTTCCTGGTTTCGTCAGGACTTCGAATGCCTCAGATTCGATTCTAAACTGGGTTCTATTAGAAACCACATTACATCTCTAGAACAGGTATGCTTCAATAACTTGTTGTGATAAACTGAAATTCTTATTTAAGCTTTGTTTATTAGGTATTACTATATAAGGATCTGTAATGTTATTTAAGGAGAGGTATTCTAATTTATGTCGAGGCATTATTTTTAGGCATTTTTTTAGGCATCTATAGTGAAAAAAACACATTGGCCGATTGCAAAGTTAAATTCATGTACTCTGTACTGCCTTTATCCTATCTCTGTCAGTGACTTTGTTTTTCCATGGTGTCGGATCTTTCTGCAACACTCCCCCCTCCCCTTTGTTACCTCCTCCATGTCTCAACTCAGGCTAACCAACAAGCTTATGTGCAGTAGGAGCTGAAAAACACCCACGCACAGTGACCAATAGAAAGCAAGCTGTCTTGGACACACGGAGGAGAAGGGAGAACAGTACAGTTACTACTGCTATACGATCTCTCTCTTTGTGACCCATCATCAATCAGTGAAAGCTATGAAGAAGGGAGGGGGGGTCAAGTGCAGCCTTATCTCTGCAGTCAAAGCTACATCTCCCCCTCTGCTAATGTTCTTATCTCTATGTATGTGCAAACAGAGCAGGGAGGAGGGAGGGACTTGAGCAGGGAAGAGGATCACGTCACAGATTTGATTGACAGTACAAGTAGGAATACAGGAATGCAATCACGTATTCTTCTCTCAGGACAGAGAGGGAATCTAAAAAAAAGCGAAGACACTCTGGGGGTTGGGGAGAATTATAGAACACATGGAAGGAAAGAAAAAGTTCATTTTCTCACAATAAATGCCCTTTAAGGACCGGGATATTCTTCTTTAAGGACAAGTGTTCTTATTTAAAGATCATTATTTAGGTAAACAGAACAAAACTGATTAGTATACCTTTAGGATCCAACAATTGTAAATGTAATATTATGTAACGTAATATTGCTGTGGAATGTATATATGTAAATGCTGTTTATAGCAATATTTACCAAACTAAAATCTCTGAACCTACTTCTATTACAAACTCTATGGTAGATGCAGTCATGGCTGTGAAATTGTCAGCATGGTTTCAGCTCAGAAGCCATTACACAGAGGCTGATAATATGGTACCTCACTGCACACACCAGAGACCTGTAATAAATGGATCAAACTTTTGGTGTTTCTTTTTTTTAGTATTTAGTCCACAATTAGCCTATGGATAGAATATGATGATTGTAACATTAACGCACAACTGTATATTTGTTTTCTAAGATACTATCAGTAAATCCAGCAGGGATGGAAGATGGTGAGTTATTAAGATACTGTAGCTTGATAACATTTTGATATGGTTTAGCATTGAGGTCACTGGCAGTTCTCCATCATTTGTACATTATGATATCCTGGTTCTTTTGTACTGTTAGATGGACAGAAAATAATAGAATGCATTTAGGCTTAATAGGAATGAATGACATTCAGATTTGTATTGGGAGTTGTAGGATTTGGCATCTGGTTATTCATTATTGAGATTTGCTCAGTGGTCAGCTTAGTGAAAGGCCATTTCTCTGTTCTAAATAAGTTGCTTTACAGCCATCAGGAAAATGATACATTATGTTTAATGATAGGAAATAGCCATCATTGGCTATAGGACTAAACCTGTCATGGGTTCTACACAAGGAAACAAAGCAAGCCCATTGGTAGTAAATATGGAAGGGGTTTCAATCGGCACAACCATTTATTCAGAGGTGTGTTATTTGTGTGAAAGTTCCCATATGCCAGCTACTTACCTACGATATTTCCACATTGTTCCTTGAGCCTGATTTCTCAATACACTTTATATCCGATGTTACAGCTGTTGCTTGTTACAGATCAGTAACTAGTGTATGGGCACCTTTACACAAGTAGTTTTCCCCATTGTTATGCAGGTAAGAAACACCACTCATTTTAGTATCAATAAATAATTCCTTGAATTTGAGGATAAAAACAAAGCAAAGTGGTAAGTCACAATGTTTTGCCATTAAAAAGGCATGCCAAAATCTAAAATCTAGAGCAAAAAAATCATTGCAAAATTGATTGCATTTTCTGCACCGTCGCACACCTTGAAAAAAAAAATCACTCAAAGCGAGGAAACATAACTCAAACACTTAAATATGTCTGGCTCACGGTTGTTCAGAAAATACCCCCAAAAAAACACACAGTCCAGAGCGTTCTCCATATGCTGTGTATATGCTGGTATGGTGTAGAACACTCGGGACTGTGTGTTCCCTGATCTTTGGAAAATTTTCTGTTATCTTTCAAACCTCTTTCCTGTGTGTACCCAACTTTAAGCATAGAAGTACTATAAAAAAACAGAAGTAAAGCTGGGTACACACTGTAAAGATAAAAGGCCAATAGGATCGCCTTTTTATTGTGCACTGTGTGTCGCCAAAAGAGATGATTGTAAAAGTTTATGTTGGTCCCAAAACTTTAGTATAGGGAGCTGATAGCAGCCACAGGCCAGCTAAATGATCTCCCTATGCAAATGAATGTGTCAAGGGGATTTATAGATGGTGGCACACACAGCTTCCAATGAAATCGTGTACAAATCTTCACTGTTCCAAGCTTTAATATTTACCGTAATTAATATTTCCCTTGACATCATTCTTGCTCTGAGATACTAAATTCCTCTAAACCACCCAAACCCATAAATATCTAATTTATACCAGACCCTCCATGGACACTAGAGGTGAAGTGTATGTGATTGTTTGTTTAACCCTTGCTAATACTTTTACTACTGCGTGTGATCATTGAATGTTTATTTACTGTTTTATTTACGACAGCCATCAGGCATGGGGGCAAAAGATAACATCTGTGTAATGTCAGAAAGTCTTTGTTCTAGTATGTATAAAATAGAGTCAAACTTTTAGTGACATTAAGCCAGGATCAGGTTGACTTCTTGGACATACGAGTTTTTAAAAAGGATAATGGTCTGGGTACTACCCTTTATAGAAAAGAGACTGATTACTTACTGTATGGTACCAGCTGCCACAAATATAGCACAAAATGTGGTAGCCAGTTCCTCCATGTGCTCCGCAATAATACCGATACCAAAAGGGCAGAGACGCGATTGGATGAGATGTTTAAAAGAATGTTACTGACGGGGTAGCACTTTTAACTGAACAACTCCATAGCAGAAAAATTGGTGCTGCAGCTCCTCAACGAAATGATATTGTGAGGTAGGAATAATCAATCCGACCTCCCCAGCCTAGGTACTTTCAATTTTTAAACAGTTAAATAGATATCCTTTAAATTGTTTTAGCTTGAATATAGTTGAATGTTAGCTTGTACCTAATGATGGAGTATTTTATGTGAGTACCAGGATATAAATTCACACTCTGTATCTTGATGTAATAACCTGATGTGGCCCGTGTACAGCTGAAACGCGTTGGTGCGTGTTTTACAAATGGATAGTTTTATCTTATACAAGACCCATGAGTGCTCCCGTTCTTCTTCCTATGTACCTCTAATTTATAATATAACATATTTACCAGTAGGCACAATAGGCATGTGCCTAGGGGCACCTGTCAATCTCCCCCCACACCTCCATCCCCTATATAGTTTATTTTTTTCCCCCCAAAATTGCTGGGCTAATTGCACAGTGTATTTTGTGCCTACAGCCCCCAAAATTGCTGGGCTAATTGCACAGTGTATTTTGTGCCTACAGGCTCCTAAGGTCCACCTCTGTTGATATATATTGAGTATATACAGCTATAACAGTATAAATTTCATTATGTAAAGGATAATCTACTTTTTCAACCTCATCCACATGACAAAATGCAAACCAAGGATATATTGCATTATTCCATGCATATTTTGTATGTTGATGCATTATCTGTGTGTGATTTCTAATCAAAATGTATGTTAACAGAAATGTGTGCAGAACACACACCACACTGCAGTTCATTAGTGAAAATACTAAAATGGCATTTCTATAGAGAAACACATGTCCCTCTGTCATACACAATCCATACATTAAGAAGAGCACAGAAATATGTTGAGAACAAGCCATTATTGTGAAAGGATATAAGGAGACACAAAGAAGACATTGAACATATGAATGAACAAAGCCGCAGGCCATGGAACACTGAGGTGACTTCTCATAGGTATTGATCAAGAATCTTCTATTATAAAAGGGCATGTATAGTCTCCTAACTAAAAATTACACATAAGTAGATCACACACACACAAACACACACTTCCAAACTGCAATTGTTTGAGATTTCTTAGATGTAACATTACCTAGCTATAAGCACCTTCTTGCTATGAGCACACGTCTGCATTTGCGGTGCAAGCATAAGTGAAATAAGTGAATCTCATTTGGGGTAAATTCCAATATGATGTTAACAACTGAAACCTACAAATCTGAGACATTCCCAGGGCTATGTACCAAGAGTCGCTATCACTCTCTATTGCCCCCTTTAGGCAATGCACTGAGCTGATAGTGGCTCAGTGCATAGTGAGTGGAGTTTGCTATCTGCTGGTGTTAGGGATTACGTCTTAAAGAGCTGTTAACAGCTCAGTACATTGGTTGCGGGAGTTGCGTGACACAAATTTTGAGAAATGTTGCATCTGCCATTTGTTGTGTCTTAAAGTCACGTTAACACTTGATACATAACATACAAATATCCGATAATGGCTCTTGGTACATAGCCCTACATAAAGTCAGGCTAACTATTTGAAAATTAATTGGTGTAACTTTTAAGATAGGACATTTTATGTTGCTCTGCACATTAAATTTGTTGTTATATTGCCTTTTCTGTTTGGATTTAGTTCCAAGTGCACATTTCGGTAATGATGCTCTTTCTCAAGGCTTATAATGATGTACCTCTAAGTATACAGCACATGAAAATAGACTGATATACCGTAACACACATTATCTCGTACTTTGTGTATACAAGTTCCTGTCACTACAATATTGCCTCCAAATAATGTACTGTACTTCGGTTTAGCAATAAGAACAAAAGAGGCTGCGAGTGTAGTGATTATTTCTCTAACCGTGCCATATATATTACTGGCAACCTTGAGATAATGGATCTGAAAGACTATTAATTTCTTTCTTCAGAGATCTCTCTAGCAGATCTAATCCCATTTCCTTAGCTTGCCCCCTGTAAATTTCACTCAGTGGTTTAGAAGGGTGATGAATGAGCACATACCCAACCCAAGCGAAAAAGTCAGAGTGACTGTCACATGATTTGTATAATGTGGAGTTTAGAAAGGGATTGCTATAGATGCCATTCAATGAGCAGCTACTGTGTAATGCGAAACAGAACATAAAGGATTCATTGTAAAAAAAAAAGTATACAATATTTAAAGAACCATTATTTCCAGGGATAATATTGTTTGCCATAATACCAAAACAAATCTATAAAATATATATATATATATATATATATAAAATGCACAGTGAATCAGGGCACTCCTTGGTCTTATAAACAAGTGGGTTTATTCACATCACAAAAAATGGCAACGTTTCGGTCCCTGGTCTTGGACCTTTATCAAGCCTGGTCTTGATAAAGGTCCAAGACCAGGGACCGAAACGTTGCCATTTTTGTGATGTGAATAAACCCACTTGTTTATAAGACCAAGGAGTGCCTGATTCACTGTGCATTTTGTATTATTGGATCCCTCGGGAGCACCCTGGCATTTGAACTGAGGGAGGTGTGTGTGCCAGTCTTTTCTATTGATTATATATATATATATATATATATATATATATATATATATTATAATATATTATATATATATATATATATATATATATATATATATATATACTGATTGTCAATTAGTTACAATTGTAGCTATGGAAAATTATGATATCTGCTTCCTTATAGGCCGAAACGGACGTTCGTTCGGAGATCCGCCAGGTCGGCCGAAACGTTTGTTCCTACACATCGTGTGTCGCAGGTTGGGAACCGCAATCGCACGTGTGTACGAACCTTACTGCCTGTACTCAAGACTGAACAAACCACATCATAATAATCCAATTTACTATGCTTGCAAGACATAAAAGGTTTTGGGAGTGTTAAGGAGGTGATGAAGTGGAAAGAGCACTGACTAGCTCTGCACATGTGTAGCCAGACACTGAAATCATGTGCCTGTAAAATCCCTATGGCAAATGCAGCAGAACTGTTTCATCTCCCTGTATCATAGAGCTTTGGGAGTTCTCTCTAACCTGTTAAGCTGGCAGGTTTAAATGAATATGAGTGCGTGCACCTCTATTATAGCAGGGCTGTGCCTATTCAAGGTAAAGCTGTTATTACAGGTCTGTGTGATTGAATATAGGAGAGAGAAAGAGAATTTGGAAGGGATCTAATAATAATGCCCATAACTCTGATAACCACCGTTATACAGTGACACATAATCACAGCTCCCACATTTAGGCTATTCTAGTACACAAAAATCCTATGTAGGTGAGATTGTCCACAAGTGAATATCAGCAAAATGTAATATATTAAAAGCGGAACTTAGAAAAGAGAATATGTGAACCAGCATAAAAAGAAATTCATGCCTTGTAATGAAATTAATCTAGATGTAACAGCTAAATGCTTTGAATCTACCATACAGTACACACCTGTAGTAGAGATGTTCGAAACTGATAAGTTTCGTCCTGTTTTCGAATTTTCGAATTTAACTGTAAATTCAAGAATTTGAAAACGGACCCATAGAAATCTATGGGAGAAAAAAATGTGAAAGTTTCTATCGATTTTAAGGATGAAATAGTAATAGTAGGTTACTGTAAATAACACATGGACCTGGGGAATGGTCTGGGGAATCTGTAAATATAACCAAAATTCATTTTAAAACTATCTTTCCTCTCGATTGGGCTGTTTGAGCTAAAAAAAAAAATTCTATTTTCGAGGGTTACCAAAATCGAACGCTACTTTCGAGGGTTACCGATATTACAAATTTGAGGGTTACTGAAATCGGCTTGTACATTCGAGGGTTACCGAAATCGAATGTTACTTTCGCTAATCATCTACTTTCGATTTCAATAATCATCTACTTTCGATTTCGCTAATTACAGAATTTTCGATAAAAATCGAAAACTCTAAAAATTCGGGTTTCGTAAATTCCGGCAGTTCCGAAAGTTTCTTTGGGACTTCGAAACCCTCAGATTCAATTCGAAACTGGGTTCTATTAGAACCCACAGTACATCTCTAACCTGTAGATAAGCACACCAATTATAACAGATGACACAACTAAGCAGTATATAAATCACAGGAATTCATGGTCCTTGTTTACAGAATAGCCATGGCCATTGTGTGTATATGCCTACTGTACATAACTACTAAATAAAGGAATAAATACTATTAGGGAGATTCACCCAGAGCCACAAATGCTCTGGGAAAATCTCACGAACGGGATTTACCAGAGGCTGCGCAGCTCTGGGTGAATCTCACCCGCATGTAAGTATTTAACGCCAGCTATAGACCCGTGCAGCCTCTGGTAAATAGCTTTGCGCTGGCTGCGTGTATATGCCTTCTGTACATAACTACTAAATAAAGGAATAAATACTATTAGGGAGATTCACCCAGAGCCACAAATGCTCTGGGCAAATCTCACGAATGGGATTTACCAGAGGCTGCACAGCTCTGGGTGAATCTCACCCGCACGTAAGTATTTAACGCCAGCTATAGACCCGTGCTGCCTCTGGTAAATCGCTTTGCGCTGGCTGCGCGAGTGCCTCTTCTGGGACTCGCGCAGCTGCCGCAAGGCGAGACTCAACGTCGCGATGAACAATCATAAATCGGTTAGCGCGACGTTAAGGGGAGAAAGTCCCATATGTGTTCTGTTCTGTATGTGAGAATTAGGGGGTGTTTCTCACATAGACAATACACATACAGTAATTATTGTATTTAATTATTTTTACATGATATAACAATAAAGAAGATAAAGATAACAGCTATGATTCATTAAGATAGGTGAGAGAAAGTGGCTATATAAATATATTTTAAATTTAATTGTTATAGTGCAGTAGTTCAGTCCCAAACCTAGTTTCAGGGAAGAGCTACTGATTTTGGACATTTGTACAGTTGAATTTGCTGCTTATGTTTGACCTTCAACCAATTTGGAAAGATTTTGGTTTCAACACGGAATTCCAGTTTCGACTGTCCAATTTCCAAGTCAAAAATTTTGTTTGTTCCACCGAAACCCAAAGATGGAATGAAGGTTAAGCATTTACCACCTTTGTTTAGTGCAGAGAGGAAAACAAATTTATGTAATTTACCAGTTTCTTTAATGCAGAGATTAATGCAAATCGTACTGTTTGTGAGTTTGTTTAATGCATGGAATAATTGTCAGAGATAAAAGGGAACATGTACTTTTTACAAACTTCCTTCAGAGCAAATATTTAAGGGGAATTGTGCTATTTCCTATTTTATGTAGATATTACAGGAAAAAAATGCTATTCTTTCAATGCAGAGATTAAATGTATAGTTGTAATAAATAAATTCCTTTAATGAAAATAATTTAGGGAAAGCATGACATTTAGCAGCTTCTTTTAGAGCAAAGATTAAAGGGAAATGTGTCTCTATTACCTTTTTTTGTATAGCATTTAAAGAGAAAGTTCTATATAACAATTTCCTTCAAGGACAATTATACTTACCCTTTCCCTGTTCCATAGTAGCATAGTACCCAGGTTGAGAACCTAAATCGCTAAGTCCTCAACCCTGGGTACTTTACCTAACAGCTGTTATACTTACCAATTTGTCAGTTCCACCACTCTGTAAAGCCAGGTAACTTGCTGTGAAAACTGCAAAAGTATAATGAAAAAATAAAATAAAATAGATGTTCCTCAAAAACAGAGAAAATCATTATTATCATTATTAAGTGTCTTTCAAATTCAGAGCTCTGACACTAACGAAGGATCTGACGGAAGTTGCTGACTATTGTCGGAATCAGGACATATCGAGCAAGACAGAAAATTTCTATTACAGACTCCCTTTACTACAGTAGAGGGAGCCGATAACATTGGACCATGTATGGGCACATCAAATGATTGTTCTATATGAAGAATATACTGTATGGAATAATTGCTCCTGTGTATATATATATATTATATATATATATAAATGTTCCCTCGACTTGCTCACTAAGCTCCATCACAGTGGAGTAGGTAAAGTCCGTACTGTATATAAACCCAGTCTCAGCAATCACCACAGGCAGCTGCAGGGTTAATGTTGATACAACTCTCTATGCTGCTGTCAATCACAGGGCAGACTGGATACATTTTGAAACAAAAAACAAATGTTGCCTCTAAAATTAGCATGTAACAGTGTAACATATCATATATTTATATGTAACATGTATGTAACAATCTATAGAACAGTCTATTGAACAATCTATGAACAGTTTTGTGTGACAGTCTGTGGGCACCAGAAGAAGTTGAACGGCAGATTGTAAAGAAATGGGGGATTCCAGGCACCAGTAACCCTCTACTAAACACGCCACTGTATGAGACACTATGGGGCATATTTATAAAAAAGCACATCACGGCCGAGAAAATAGCGCTATCGCCGCATTAACCAATCAGATTTCAGAACTTTCCAGAAATCTGATTGGTTAATGTAAAGCATGTAACCAAGCAGAAATCTGATTGGTTAATGTAAAGCATGTAAACCAAGCATTAAAAAATGTACCAATCAGAAATGGATTAGGGTTTTCTGCAAACCTATATAAAGAGGTGCACTCCGCTGAGGTGCCAGCGGGCTCACTGGCAGCCGCAGTGGTCTGCCTGGCATCGGGACCTGAGTGGGGTTGGTGTCGCCAGCCCGAAGACGCGTTGGATCAAGACGACGGCAACATCGGCCTCGTTGAGGTCACCGGCGCCCGCCAGGGGTACCCCTGGCGGCCGCAGGGGTACCTCTCGGGGGTCGGCGGCCTCGGCGGAGCTGGTGTCGCCGGGACTGGAAGAAAATAGATGCCGCCCAAGGGCTCTTTTAGGAGCCGCACACTGGGGGTGACCCCGCCAAAGGCACTTGTAAGTGCCGCAAAGGCCCTGATAGGGCCGGGGAGGGGGATCTCGGTTCGAGCTGCAGACCCCTTAAGCCCCAAAAGGCCCTTCTCAGGGTCCCGTTGGAGGGGTGCCTCCACCCCTCCCAGCGGATCCCTCCCTTCCCCTCCCTGGGAGCGGCCGGGGCGGGGGACTTGGAGGGGTTGCTGGGGAGGGGGTGCACGGCCCCTTCCCGGCAGCCCCTCCTAGCCTCCTGTTCCGAGATTGCCGCGAGCGGGGAAGGGGTTGGGAGGGGCTGCTGGGAAGCGGCGGCGGGTGGTCTTCGCTGCCGCAGGGGGTTGTGGGCGGGGTGGGCGTGCCTCCCGGGGCGGGTGCGACCACCCGCCGCGGGTTGCTTGCCCATCCCTGCCGCAGGGAGGCAAGTATCGGCTGCTTTCGCCACCTTAAATAAAACAGCCGATACTAGCAGTGCGAAACACATACCGCCGCTTTATAAATAGAAGCGGCGGTAACAGGTAAGTATCGCTGCGAAGGGTTAACGCTTCGTTAACTTTTCGCGGCCGTTTTCGGACATTAATAAATCGCATTAAATGCGATTTATGCGTTAATGTCAGGGAAAACGGCCGCGAAAACTTAACGAAGCTTTATAAATATGCCCCTATGAAAGCAAGTATACCCTGTATACTTCTGGGTTTAAATAAAAGGTCCAATTTTCAAGTCCCAACAGGTAAGTTAAGAGGTGCACCCCCTGAGGTCTGTGCTACATCAGGTATCATATCCAATATAAAGTTGCTGGGAGGCACACTCAAGTAATAATTTTAACAAAGTTCCATTTATTAAGTGTTCAACATGCAAGCCAGGTACACAACGTTCTCTGCTACAGACAGCTGCTACAGTTTTCCAAGCTCTGGATTGCAGTAAGGGAGCAGACAGGAAGGACTTAACTAAGCACACGGGTTAGGCAAAGTTAGGGCTTGCTTTATTGAATAGCTTTAAGAGTGGGTTGGATATATTTTAAAATTAAAAAATATTGAAATGACTGGTATTAGTACATATAGTTCTGGTTGATCCAGGGATTCTTTCTGACGGTTGTCAGAAAGGAATTTTCAGCCCATTCTTCAGCTGAGTTTCTTTGCCTTCTTCTCTGGATCAACTGTTGGGTAGGGTTAATGGAAAGGGTATAAAGGTTGGACTAGATGAATGTATGTCTTTATTCAACCTCCATTACTATGTAACTATGAGAAGGCTTTTAAAGCAGCATCAAAATGGGAAAAAAGCATGTAAACAATTTAAATTGAATTTGATGTGTACTAGGTTTCTATTTTGTTTGTACTGTATATATTATATTAAATTGGTCTCAAGTTGTGCTCTTTAATGTGTGGATGAACACAATTCCATAAACTTTATGTTTACTTCTAGAACATTTTGCACTGATTAAAGAAATCTATATACACATAATCAACTCACAGCACTGTGCACAGTGATAATTAACAAGATTTAACAAAACAAATTCCTTCTATCTAAGCAATTGTACATGAAACTTCCCTGTTGGTGACTGTGAATTTCCATTGAATTGTGGATTTATGATTGTAGGCCCAGTTACACACTGTGTTCTCATCATATGTTCATTATTTACCTGCTGTTGCTTCTGGTCCTATATTATTATTTGATTCTGTGAAATAGCTTCTGATTCAATTCCGTTATTAGCAATTTTAAGAAATCGGCACCTGGTATATAACCAGTATTATTAGGGTCCTGTCATTCATGCTCAAGTTTAGAGATGCTAAATAATTAAGTCAGTTGTAAATAAATAATTACTGAATGAAGATTTCTGGCAGCTGTAAAGATATTGTGATTAAGTTGAAAATGAAGGGGACACCACACAGAAATAGTCTGCAGTAACTTTAATGCAACGTGTTTCGGACTATCAAGAGTCCTTTGTCAAGATGCTTCACAAAGGACTCCTGATAGTCCGAAACATGTTGCATTAAAGTTACTGCAGAATATTCCTGTGTGGTGTCCCCTTCATTTTCAACTTAATCTCTGCACTGCCTGGACGGAGCAGTGGGAAGGCGTGGACCCAATTATAAGCAGACATGAACAGGTGTGCACCCTTACCTGTATTGAAAAGATATTGTGAAATTGTGTTGTATGTTTCTATTTACTATTTAACACAGCACACAGTTAATTTATTCATTTAAATTAGTGTTTTCCCAAAGATAAACACAAGGAAGCTTATTTACAGTGAGCCACAGTGTTAGATTATTGCCTTAAAGTGTCACTAACCTATTCACAAAGAGTTAGGGTCACTTTAAAGGGCTTGTCCAGTGAAAAAAAGGTAAGCTATAAATATAGAGGACTCCCCCTTGCATTAATAATATTTTCCAAAGATGCTCCTGAAGTTCCTTACTTGATCTGGTCCCTCAATGCTCCTCCTCTACTCTGTTTCTGACAGCTGCTCCACTTCCCCAATCACCTGACAACTGTGACCAGGAAGTAGAGTGGCTGTCAGCCCAGATGTCCTCTGTTTGTGTTCGAAACAGGAGGAGGGTGCGGCACATAAGCAGCGAGGGACCAGGGCAGGTAAGGGACTTGAGAAGCATCTTTGGCAACTATTACTAATGCGAAAACTAGGTTTCTACATTTATAGATAAAGATTTTTTTTGACTGGACGTGCCCTTTAAGGCTAGAATAGGGGCGACTACAAAAGACACCCACACCACACACATAAGTGATTCAATATGGCCATTGGGCCTATTTCAGTTTGATAGCTGGTGTTAAAGCAGGTGTTTAAGTCCATTCAGGATTTGCCCAAAGCTGCAAAATTGATATTGAACCCCCAGAAGATCTACCCAGAGCTGCAAGCACCCTGAGGGCATATATATATAGCTGTGGTATCTATATATACCAGTACCACAGCTTCTTACAAACTGCGCCCGTATTGCACACAGCCAAAAAATAATGCAGGGTTGTAAATTACTGACTGGTATCAGTATATTGCAAAGCATTATTATTTTATACTGCTATATTCCCCTAAGGGGTAACACTGTGCAGGTGCAAAATATCGCACTGTATCAGTATCTGTATAATACCAACATGCTGCAAATAACCAATATCCACAGGTGTTTAACAACTGCAGTCATTTAGTCATATAGTAACTGTGTGATTTTGTGCCGTTATTGCTGTAGGTAATGATATAAGATAGATAGACGTGGATAAGAAACAATGAGGTGCATTGGAAACAATGACTTAGGCACGTAAGGGACGATATTTTACTTTATATATATGAATAAAAATAGAAGAGAATAAACAGAATGTTTAAATAATGAGAAATGGCTACAAAGCTATTTTATGTTGTGGTTGAAAAGTAATGCCGTCAAAGGGGCAATACCACATACTAGTAATATACTACACAGTACCTGCATTTTTACCGCAATATTTTTACTCCTTTATAAATACTGCCCCGCATTTCTGAATTTAAAATGCTACTGTCTGTTTAAAACAAGTAAAACCTGAATACTCCTTGTAAATAGCCTTTATTTTCCTGGGGATGTTTGAAAGTAATTTCCAACGGTAGGGGCCTCTGAAGATCCAATGCTATGAATTATTCACATAGCTGGGAATGTTACTCAGAGGGGACCTTTACACCTGAGAAGTCATTAGGAAATAGAGCAGTGAGAAACACCATATGACACAAATCACTTTTCATTTCCGTCACAGCAGGGATTAATACGAATTAGCAGGTTCATCAGGGTATTGAGGGGAATCTGCATAATTTTACAACATTTATCAGAAGGAAAGTATTAGTTTCATAATGTCAAGCTTCCTGTAAACATCAGATCCTGTATTTGGCACAATATTAGTGACTACATCTCCCAATATACGGTATCAGTCAGTGCAGTGGTCTTCTAAAATAATATTTGGCTTTCACCTTGTGTTTTCTCCTCTTCAGACTCTGAACCTAGCTTTTTATTACGGACCCACTGACCTGACCAGAGATTAAACTATAAAGACAAATATGTCATCCAGGACACATCTGATGTTGTATTATTTTATTTTACTTTACTTTACCTTTACAGATTGGAGGCATTGAAGACTGTTGGGATTAAGTTACATTTTATGATTTTAGATTGTGAACTGGGAAGCTGAATAAAATGTTTGAATGAAATGTTGATTTATAGGAATTAAATCAATCTGTGAACTATTCTTACTGTAGGCAGCTCTCTCACTGTAGAATTGCTTGAATAGATAAATCCATAATAGTAATAAACATAAGACTGAAGCCTAGTTAATGCACAGCCATATTATTTGGGGAAAGGACAGAATCTGTGTAGACTGGAGCTACAAGCATCATTTCTTCTACAGAGGGGTAACCTGCAGCACAGCAATGTGTGGTAAAGGCACAAAGCAGCAGCAGAGGACATCCAAGGTAATGGGTTCTGGTAAGTATACCTTGCAGATAGGTTTAAATCCCTAGGTTTGGTGGGGTATGGGGTATTTCAGTTAAATTTAAATTTTATTTGGGGGGTTGGTGGACATTCCCTTTAAACTCTATTTCACTAGAATCCATCAGTGAATTGTAATTTAAAAAGTAAGGCTGGGTACACATGGGGCTATTATTTGTCCTGACTGAGCGTCAGCTGTGAGCGAGTGCTCGGCCGGGACAAATGACTGTGTTAATGTTCTTCGGGAGAAGAACCCCCTCTGGACGTGGAGACCCCCCTTTGGACACGGAGTCTAAGCACCTGTCAGTCTACACCAGAGCCTCTGGTGAGCCTCTAGCAAGCAGGCACCAGAGGAGAGACCAACAGAGGGCAATCCCACAATGTGGAGAAAACAGCAGAACCAAGGGCAAACAAGATACAGAGAAGGCAGGTGATATGGAGTCCCAACGACAGAACTGGAGGTAGGAGCAGATGATGGATATGGAGACCACCGGGTAAACTGGAAGCAGGAGCAGCAGGTAGATATGAAGACCAAAGGAGTAAACTGGAAGCAGGTGCAGCTGGTAGATATGGAGACCAAAAGAGTAACTGGAAGCGGGAGCAGCTGGTAGATATGGAGACCAAAGAGACAAACTGGAAGGTAGGGTAATCAGAGGCAAACTGGAAGCAGGAGTCAGGAACAACAGGATACAAAGACAAATGCGAGCTTAAGGTTCAGAGCAACAAACCGTGAACTGGCAGCAAGAGTCTGGAAGCCAGGGGGAGGTTAAATACTGAGAGGAGCATCATCATTGAGTGACGCGTGTGTACCAGCAGAAGCCTGCCCCTGTAGAGAGGGACCAGAACCATGGCACCCGCGTCACCAGAGATGCACGCTTGCATGGAAGTCCAGCCTATTCGCGATCCGCACGTCTGGTGTTCACGCGCATCCGCGGAAGACTCCGGGGGCAGGTCAGACTGGGGAAATAACAGACTGTCAGTCGCAGCAATAGCGGCCGCGGTGATAGTGCGTGCAACCTATCCTTAGGGATCCGCATGATTGTCCGTGATTTACCGAACAGACCCTATCACCAGTTCATCTGATTTTGACAAACAGGCGGCAGGGCTCAGTCGCGGCTGTCCGCCCCACACCATCAGATAATTCCGACCGACTGTTCCACGGCACTATATCCAGAAATATCTGCTGGCTTGTACCCAGCCTTAGATTCAGCAAAATGTAAAAAAAGGCTGAAGGACTATAAAAAGCAATCATAACTGGTAATAAAACATAAACTGGAATAAAACATAAACTGGTAATTGGTCAATTTTTATTTTTGATCAATCAAATAATCCAATTCTTTAAATTGCATGGTTTTAAAAACAAATACTTTTTTGCATTAGATTAATCAAAAGTGATCGATATTAAGCGAGGAATTGAGGAATTTTGATTTCTGTCTGATCGTGTGCTCGTTCGGAGAAAAGCATGCAAGCATGCACACATGTTGGATAGATGTAGACAGCACCATTGCTTTGCTAAATTCTATCATTTGGGTACCAAATTATTAATTTAACTCATTACTAGTTGGAGCCATACCTTACAGTACGTTCGTCATACCTTACAGTAGGTTTGCTACTTTGGATAATTTAAAGAGGTTGCTGGATACATTTTAGAATCATAGAACTTTTATGGTATATATACATAAAGTTAGTACAAATAAATGCATGAAGTTCAGGACTGGATTTACCATTCGGTACAGTAGGTATGTGGTTAGGGGTTCCTATGGTGGCCGGGGCAGATTACTATGTCTCCTCCTTTTTGATCCCCCACTGTTGGCAGCACATCATGTTTTTAAAAAGCACCTGGTAAATGTCTGCTTCAACCCCGAATTGAAATCCATACTTACCTCACCCAGCCTGGAAAACCTCAAGACCACATTAGGCATTTTCGTTAGCAGCATTTTTGAAGTTACATTTTGGATCCAAAGTTTGTCGGTCTCTTCCCAAAATGTTGCCGCCTACTCTTAAAGATGTTCAAGCTTGTAATAAGCTTGTATGTGTGCAGAGGAGGCAGCATGATATTCAGTAGAGATGTACTGTGGGTTCTAATAGAACCCAGTTTTGGTTTTGAAGTCACAACGAAACTTTCGGAACTCCCGGATTTTCCGAGTTTTTGATTTTTATCGGAAATTCGGTAATTATCGAAAGTAGATGATTATTGAAATCGAAAGTAGATGATTATCAAAATGAGATGATTATCGAAATCGAAAGTAGATAATTATCGAAAGTAGACAATTTTTGAAAATCGAAAGTAGCCTATTTTTGAAAATCGAAAGTAGCCTGTTTTCAAAAATCAAAACTCGAACTTTTGAAAATTCGAAAACGAAACTAAACTTAACAGTTTCGAACATCTTTAATCTTCAGCAGTCAGCCAGGGCCATGATTGACTGCTTTGTCATGAAGAAAAGGCTGGACTAGGAAAGAGGAAGCAAAAACACGTTTTTAATATTAGAACAAGTTACAGTACAGCAATAAGCTCTCATTGTACTTTATTTATTGTCACATGAATAAACTTGCATTGTCTAATGTTGGTACTGTGGCACTGTGGTTTCAGCTGCAGTCAGTGGATTCCAGTAAAGTTAGACAGCTTAACTATGTTTTCTGACAAGCTTATACTTAATTTATAGAAACGCATTAGCTATAACCTGTATGGTGCCATTACAATTAGACATTCTTAATGTAATTAGCTACTGGGTCAACACAAATCTTACCCCCTACTACACAATCTAGGAAATGATTGATAGAAAGGCACAAGCTTCAAGCTACAAAGAGCTACTTTATAGCTACAAATCTTTAATGGAGTTTATAGAATCTATAATGCCGAACTATGTAAGGGTTGTTCTCACAGATATCCACACGACATGTTTCGAGCGACATGCGCCCTTTATCAAGTGATAGAAAGGTTGTAATGTAGAGGTAAGAAATATACCATTAACCAGAGATTAATTGTTAGGCTTGAAAGATTACGTAAGAGGTACGTGAGAGAACAGACTACAGCACACCAAACCACTTGAGGTAGAAACTGCTCTGCTTTATTGTCATATTGTAAGATTATTTATACCATTTGTAATTGTTAGCATATGTCATTATTAATTAGTTACATATTTAGTCAGGTGATTACATTTACCCAATCAATGGTTAGATTTTAGCTCCAGATCATTGAGAGTTAAAACCTTGTTCCCCTTATTCATCAATTAATATTGGACTTTGGTGGACCTTCCAACCCTTGTTTGTGTGCCTTATTATCTAATTTTTTAATCACCCTTTATGACAGTTATCACTTCTGACAGTGGTCTTATCATCCTTTGTACAGCTTGCATATGTCACAAAATACATATTACAGTTTACAGATGTCACGTAACTGTAATTTAAAAGTCAGAGTGACCTGTTTGTCATTAATTATTAGCTTACCATTGCAACTCTAATATTTGTGGACTAAATTCAAACATATATATATATTATAGTATAACCCAAATTAACTATAGAATAAAAACCACCTTAACAGTAATAAGGCACAAGCTTCAAGCTACAAAGAGCTACTTTATAGCTACAAACCTTTAATGGAGTTTATAGAATCTATGATGCCAAACTATGTAAGGGTTGTAACATAATAGGTGAGGCGGGCTGCTGGTATACGTATGGGTTTCATCCACCATCCAGGGGATATTCCAATCGTCCCCTTATATATCTATAGTCCAAACATAGAGGATATGGAGAAACCAGACTAAAGCACAGGCTGTGCTGTGAAAAACTTGTGTTTATTCTCACAGATATCCACACGACATGTTTCGAGCGACATGCGCCCTTTATCAAGTGCACTTGATAAAGGGCGCATGTCGCTGAAAACATTGTAGTGTGGATAGCTGTGAGAATAAACACGAGTTTTTCACAGCACAGCCTATGTAAGGGTTGGTTGGGGTGAACAGTAAGTTAAATACCAGAACTTGGGGGAAAATTATGAAGCCAATTGAAACTGTGTATGAAAGAATAACCATTACTCATGTAAATCTCCTTTGTTGTGATTGAAAATAAATTGTTGTTGGATAATCACATTTACAAGAGACAGAAACCATAATGTTTTCCCATTCTTTATCCAATTGATATATAAATAGCACAAACATATGGACTATTGCAACAAAAAAGAAGATTTTCATTCATAACCATGATTTTACTGGAAAGGGAAATTATATAATCAACATACAGCAAATGTAAATCTTACACAATGCAACTAACATCTTGATAAAACACACTTGTGCTAAGCTAGAGGTAAGTCCATTGATAGCATATATCATAGCATGCATAGATATAAACAATTAATACTTGGCTAAAATATTGGTGCTAATAGCAAGTAGGAAGTGTGAAACTACTGGAGAAACCCATTTAGAATTAAAGGGAAAATTCAGCACAAAATTTTTTTTCACTCCTTTATAGTGTTGATAAAGTCCCAGTCCCTGGGTTACCAGAGATTATTGTTCCCAGGAGTATAACTACCAATCATGTGTGTGTGGGATAGAGACAGAAGGGGTCTATTAGGACTGGTGATTAGGGATGGCCGGTTTGCGGATCCGAACCCGGATCCGCCGCGGATTTATCCCGTTCGCGAACGGCGTATTTTTCCGGATTATCTGCCTTCCGAACTTCCGATTCGTGGATTTTTAGTATTTTCGAAAATACGTGAAAACTCGTAATTTCGAAAATTTTCGAAAATACAAGGATTTCTCTTATTTCCATAAATACGTATTTTCGAAAATTTTCTAAATTACGAGGTTTACTCGTATTTTCGGGAATCCATATTTTCGAAAATACTGGTTTTCTCGTATTTTCGAACATTTTCGAAAATACGCGAACCCCGTAATTTTGAAAATTTTCGAAAATATGAAAAATCTCGTAATTTCGAGGGTATTTTTAATTTTAATGGGTCCACTCGCGGATTTTCGAATTTTCGGATTTTTCCGAAAATTCGCGGATCCTCGAGCGGACCGGATTTTGCGAAGTTCGGACATCTCTACTGGTGATCAGCTGTTTTAAACAACTTATTTCCATATCACAAGGTGTTGAAGTGGAGGTTCAGCATTGGAGCCTAGTCCTGGGAAATCTGCAGGGCCTGGATCTCTTTGGTAATGATACTGACTGTGCATCCTGGAAAAGATGAAAGAGCTTGAAATGGCAGCTCATTATTGACCACTAGAGATGGACTAGAACTCGAACCCGATTTCGAGCCAATATATTCGAGTTCGAACTTCTCACACTATCCCGGACCCTGGAGTATAGATATTTTCAGGACTTTCGATAATTATTGAATGTTCAAACATTTGAGGCGTGCGAATATGCCAGTAAAATGTCTATTATACCAATATGAGATTAAACATCGAATCCGCAAGTCTATTATACCTATACGCGAATAAATATCGAATCATCGAATCTGCAAGTAAAATTTCTGTTATACCAATACGTGAGTAAATAACTAATTCTCGAATCTGTGAGTCATTCATGGGATAATTATCGAATGTTTGAATGCGATAGCTCGAAAGTAGCGCGCATGACAGTAAAATTGAGTTTTCGAAAGTCCTGGATATTTGAACATGTTCCCCAGACCATTTCTCAGGTCACACAGCCATTTACATTAAGTTACCATTGATATATTGATATTTTAATTGTATTTCATTCAAACTTTTCAAACTATTTGACTCACATTGACGTTTTCGAAATTTCATACTTTCCATATAGTTCGAAAGTTCGAAAACGGAGCGAACCTTCCAAAGTTCGGTCATCACTACTGACCATAGCAAAAGGTAGAAAATAAACAAGCTTTTTTTCCAAAATAAAGACAATTTAAAGAATATCTAGGCATGTATAATATAGATAAACACTATAAATTATAATGACTGTTCCCACTAATACTTCTTTAAAAGGTTATGGGATGGTTTTGTGTGATATTCAGCTCAAGATCTGTTATTTTTAAAGAAACAGTAAGAAGTGAAATGCACAAAAACTGCTGATTAATTAGAAAGCTTTGTGGTTTGTATAGAACTTTGGGGCTGTTACAGTGTCTGATTATATATTAATATACAGTGTAATGGTTTTCTCCATGTGTGAAATGGATAAATGGGTGATTTAATAAAACTGTAGTTAAATTTCCAGTAAAACAAGTGTTACATTATTGTAATCATTAACTAGACAGTACAATCTATAGATAATTCATTTACTTCATTAGGGAAAGCAATATGTCAATATATCACTAATGTTATTAAATAGTGTTTCGTTATCGTGTATGTGGACGTAGGGTATATTTTACATTCATTCCACAAAGGCAATCCCAAGTAGGAAATGTTAGAACTTTGATTAATTAACAATGTAAAAGGCTGATAATTGTCAATTTGTGAAATACTTCATTTTCAAAGTTCTCCTGAAAGGATGTTGTGTAACCATGGACCATGTTATGAACCATGTGATATTACAAATAGGTCATATTGATCTTTAGTTAACAATGGAATAAAACACGGTCTAAAATGTCATTTCAGGATTATCCATACATTGGGCAGAGATCTTGTTATATGGTGACTAGGAGAACAATGGCATATTATTGGACAACTAAAAGTCCCGATTGCATGTGGTATTTCCACCCAGAAACAATTCATTACCTTTACCAGTGTTAATTGCATACAGCTTTCCTGGGGCAATACAAAATAGTTTGCTCATTTTACTAAAGCTAGATATACACTCTACAGATCATTGAAAGACAGACAGGATCTGCAAGATCCTTTATTGTAAGTCACAGTATATGTATAATATTTACTTACTTGCGTGCATTAGTGTTTAATATACCAGCCGATAGTTACTTCCGGCATTTTCCATACTTTACAGTACGCCCCTTTACTCTGACTGGACAGCTGTGGTTACGTCATGACGCAAGGAGTCCTGCGCCATTCGGTGCTGGCAGCATCAGACATACAGTGATGTCACTATCATCGTACCGATAATTCCGTAGCATCGTGTGTAAAAAAAACATGTTTGTGTAAATCAAGCGATCGTAAACAACCGATATAAGTATAGAATCTGTTGTTTAGATGGATCGGGCATGTTGGTAAATATCGGTTGGTTTCATAGTGTGTATTGAGATGCAACCGACCGATCGGTTTGTTAGACCAATCATACGTACACCAGCAACGAACGTCAGAGGAAGTTGGTTGCGATATCAAAAGTTCGTTCGTAATGACACATTCGCGCCAACTCCAGTTCCGCCAAAAAAATGGCAACATTACTCCCTGTCAGGGTTTGTGTTCCTTCCTACGGATGTGTTGGGTTGCAACATTGTTTCCTTGCCATCTTCTATAAATGTACATGCTGGCAAAGCTTCTTCTTTATGGCTGGCAAGATAGGAAGAGACTGTGCATGCTGTCAGTTCATCTGTTCATATCTCTGTTAAGGCACCCCCCTGATATTGGAGCACTGCCCCTCATACATTCCACAACCAAGGCATAGTAGGGATAGACTGACTAGTCACTGATCCCTGACACTTCCTGTCTCTCCATAGCCAATCACAGGGGTGATGATTCTATGGTCATTGAGAAGAGAAGCTATTTGACTTATCATAGCGAGTGGGTTATAACTATATACTTCACAGCTTCTCACTCTTTCTCTTGGATTTACATGCTGACATACTGCCATCCTCCTTTGTCCCCCCCTTCAAGGTTAAACAGCGCCCTAATTCCTAAGATCAGGCAGCAACAGCTAGAGCCAATAAGATATTGTCTTGTATAAAAAGAGGTATGGATTCAAGGGGAAAAAAAATTATTCTCCCTCTTTACAAAGCCTTGGTAAGGCCTAATTTGGAATATGCAGTTTAATTTTTGAATCCTGTGTACAAAAAGGACATCTTGGAAATGGAAAGGGTTCAGAGAAGGGCAATTAAAATAATAAAGGGAATGGGGGAGCTTGAAGATGAAGACAATTATGTACACTAGAGAAAGGGCACTTGCGTAGGGATAATGTTACGTATCGTCATTAACGGGCCATATAATAAACCATCTAGGGTATTGTTCACCAATAGTGATGGCCCGGTTCCAATAGTGATCCGCGGCGTATTTCCCTCGTTTGCGAACGGTGGATATCGCGGATTTTCCGGTTTTCCGCCTTCTGAACTTTTCCAAACCGCGTTTTCGAAAATTTTCAAAATTACGAGGATTTCCCGTATTTTCGAAAATACGGGAAAATACAAGAAATCCTCGTAAATTTGAAATATCGTGGATTTTTCACATTTTTGGACAGAGCAAGCCACATTTTCGGGTCCATATTTCCGAAGAATCCTCGTATTTTCGAAAAATCCTCGTAATTTCGAAGAATCCTCGTATTTTCGAATGCGGATTTTACCGAACTTTGATTTTAATGGGTCCGCTCACGGATTTAAGAACAACACTGCTATTTCTCTGCTGTGTATTGCTGCGTCTCTGGTGTGTATTGCTGTTTAGTATGGACAGTTTTGTTGGGGCCGCGCAATGTGCATCCTGCTGCATGTATGGGATCTTGGAGCAGCCGCCCCAAAAGATGTGAGTGGGTTGCCCATTTGGAATCTGAGGTCCAGAATCTAAAGGGTAAACTTGCAGCATTGCAGGGCTTGGCAAATCTGGGGGAAATGCAGGTACTGGCAGGGGCCAGTAAACTGGAGGGTCGAGATGGGGCAGATAAGGTGGTAAAGGAAGATAGATTTGTAAGGGTCACCAGGGGAAGTAGGGGACGGAAGGATAGGGGCGCTTCTTCCCAGTTGGTCGATCCCAACAGATTTGCCATTTTAGGTGAAGATGTGGAGGACGATGGCTCGGAAGCAGCATGTATGGAGCGGGCCTTTCCCTTGAGCACCCAGGGGACGGCCATCTCCAATACAAGGGAGGGAGAACTGGGGGCTAGGAAGGATAGGCAGGTGGTAGTGGTAGGGGACTCCATTATTAGAAGGGTAGATAGGGTAATCTGTCGCCAAGACCCTGCATGCCGAACAGTGTGTTGTCTGCCTGGTGCTAGGGTTCGACATGTGGGCATTTTCCATACTTTACAGTACGCCCCTTTACTCTGACTGGACAGCCATTATTACATCATGACGCAAGGAGTTTGGTGCTGGCAGTGTCAGACTTACAGTGGCATCACTATCACGCGACAAGCGATCCATAGCGGAATACCGCTATATAAGGAAGGCTATTGACTGAGTCGGGTTAGCAGCTGAGGAAGTTATTATGGAGCGAAACGCGTCCTGCACCCAGCATTTAATGTGTTTTTAATCCTGCCTCATCCTCTATACACCGGTTAAGTCTCGGTAGCAGTACCTGTTACGTAGGTTGTTAACCATGTACTATAATAAGATGTGTACAATGACTTGCAAACAGCACCCTATATGTGAGGCCTGTTTTTAAATGTTTTTATGGTCTTTTTGTCCCTAATGTGACTAACAATAAAGGATTTTTATTGTATCTAAGCTAAGGAGTGCAGATAGTTACTTTCTTTCTCTCTCTTCTTATAAGAACAGGAGGTAAGGTATAGCTCCTTAACCTCCCGGTCTTCAATCAATGTAGTAAAGGAATAGTTCACTATTGCAGTGAACTATTTTTTTATATCTACCTATCTTATTTACATTTACAGTGGTGGTTCAACTGGTAAAGCACTTTTTAGAAACAAACAGTCCTAAAGGTGACAGGTTCAAACCCTGAGACTATTTTTTTTGTTTCCATTATGTTCCTAGCAAGTTCCTACATGTACTAGTATTTCATATGGTATCTCTGTTATATATACTGTATGGGTAAAAGCTTTGCATTTAGCAAGACAGAGTACATGAGATTGCAGGGTCAATATCTCAGACTTATTTATAATTTTTACTGAAATGTTAATATTCTCCTTCTTACATCCTTGCTATCTTAGAAATACAATGCAAAGATTACTTTTCTTTTTTTATATGAAAAATATATATCATTGTTGGGACAAGAGCACTGAATGTGCTGGAAAGCAAAACAAAACGTGAAACTCCTCTTCTGTGTCAGGTAGATGGAGAATCCATGTACTGTTATGTGATTAGCTGTTTTGCATACACTTAGCTGTGAATGTGCTCTGTCTATTGGAACAATGTTGTCTGGAGACTCCATTAACTCAATCAGCTATTATTTTTACGTTTCACATAGTTTAGCCATTGTACAGTTTTGCCGACCTGTGCATTTTCAGCCCATCTCAAAGGAACAAGCAGATGTAAAAAAAAAAAAAAACACACATTAGTGTTATTTTCGCCACATATAAAAGTGCGACCGTTACCTGCATTGCATGAATATAGATCATGAATTTAAAACCTTATGATCAAAAGCAACAGCCAATTACATTTGACCAATTGCTCTCTACCGAATAAATTATATATCAATATCTTCATGGTGCCTGCCATAGCAGAGCATCAATTTTTATCACAAATGAACTGGACATGGAGTAACTTAAGCTTGTCTGTTACAGCCATTTATAACAGAGGTTAGCTAAGGTCTAAAGCAAAATATTTGATAAAAAGCTGGCATTGATAGAAAGTAAAACAATGATTATAATCATTATAAAATAGAGGGAAACAAGAAATTACAGAGCTGGTTACCTACGGTTCCAGATGAGGGGTTGCACAGTTCTCATTATCTTTGAACAAGTATAAACACAGCAGCAAAGTAACTGAAAAATTAGCCATATGTTTAGTAGTTTATTTAGGGGGGTTTATGTGTATTAAAGTGATGATAAAATGCTGATGGGGTTACAGAGAAACTAAATCCCAAATATTAGCTTCTGGGGTTAGATAAGATAGCAATCCAACATAATTAAATCTCCTAAACATTATTATATGCTAAGTAGAGATAGCCGGTTAGCGGATCTCGTGTATTTTCCAGAATTCCGCTTTGCAAATTTTTTTCCGAACTGCATTCGAAAAATTTTTAAACTTCGAGATAAATTCTATAAAATTAAATTTTTTCAAAAATTTGGTAAAAATGATACAGTAACTAACTGTAATTGGGCCTGGGACCTGGGAAATGGTCTGGGGAACAGACAATCAGGTTCTTTCTGAAAGAATTGATTGTAACCAATTCTGATTAGTTACAATCTAACCAATCACATTCTTTTCCCGTCAGAATTGGTTACAATCAGATTATAATCTGACTGTGACCAATTCTGATTTGTTTCAATCAGATTCTTCCAGAAAGCATACCAATCAGATTCTTTCTGAAAAAAAATCTAATTGGCATAATAACTAGAGATGAACCAGATTGTGGATTTGAACCTGGTTTCATGGCGGTTCTCCAAGATCAGCGAATCTGCGGAGCTCACACTTTCTGGATTTTCCGAACCCATGTTTGAAAATTTTCAAAGATTTTCATGTATCAAATCCACCAATGGTAGCTATTTTTACCTGTGCCAATCCCCTGGGTATGAAAGGCAGCTAGACAGGTGCCACTTTGTCAGTGTGTTAAAGTGAGTTTAGTGTAGACCTGAGCGGGTAGGAGTTGGAGACAGTTTTTTTTCTGCTTTATGAGCTTTCTGTGTGTAAATCGTTGTATTCAATTAGATCAACTGGACTTGAAATGTAGTTTTGAAGACGTTTCGCTAGTCATCCGACTGGCTTTCTCAATTCAGAATGACTAGTACAAGAATCTGTGGCAATTATGTACACCTGGAGAATCCCATTAGCATATATCCCAGCAGGTGTGTTAAGGGTGTGATTAGATAGTGGCTAAGAGGTGTTATAGGAACGCCCAGAGTAAGTGTTTAAAACAGCATTGTACATGGCAGACAGTTGGTGTCGAACCCCCCCACCTCTATTAGGCTTGGTTTCTTTATTTTCACATAAATGGCCTCCTTGACACCTCTCTTGAACAGTCACGTTCCTTCGCCAGTATGTTAACATTACAATCTTCAAAGGTATGTCCTTTATCCTTAAGATGCAGATACACGGTGAGTCCTGACCCGAGGAATTGGCTCTTCTGTGCTGGGGCCATACGTTGATGCAGTTGCTGTTTGGTCTCCCCCACATACAAATCAGAGCATTCTTACTGCACTGCACCGCATATTGATGTCGCTTTTCTTGTGTTTTGGTATTGGGTCTTTTGGATGTACCAATTGCTGCCTCAGTGTGTTGTTCGGTTTAAAGCAGACAGGGATACGATGTTTTTGAAAATTCTTCTTAATTTCTCGGAGACCCCTGCAACATATGGGATGACCATGTTCTTCCTCCTGTCTTGCTTTCCCCTTCACTGTTGGTATTTGTGTTCTTTCTTTCCTTCTACTTCTTTTGACAAAGGCCCAGTCGGATATCCACAAGTTTTAAGGGCTCCTTGAGATGTTCATCTCTTTAGCCTTCGCCTCTGTGCTAGTGGGGATGTTCTAGGCTCTGTGTTGCAGGGTTCTGATGACACCCAGCTTGTGATCTAAAGGGTGGTGGGAGTCAAACATCAAATACTGATCTGTGTGTGTTGGTTTTCTGTAAACCTCTACTTCCAGTTTACCATTTTCCTTAACTTCTACCAAGCGTCCAAGAAAGCCAGTTTGTTGTTTTGTACCTCTTCCCTTGTGAATTTAATGTTTTGGTCACCGCATTAATGTGTTCTGTGAAAGCTTGTATTCCTTCTGGTGGATTTTAACCCAGGTGTCATCAACATATTGAACCAGTGGCGGGTGCTATGCCCTTAAAGGTATTAAGCGCCTGTGTTTCTACCTCCTCCATGTAAAGGTTGGCCACAATAGGTGAAACTGGAGATCCCATAGCACATCCATGTTTTTGCTTATAGAACTTATCCCTGTATTTGAAATAGGTGATATTCAGGCACAAGTCCAACAAGGAACACACTGTTTGGGTGAGATCAGTTCTGCTGGTAAGAGTGCTGTCTTGGCCCAGCCGTTTTCTCACCATGTCAACAGCCTCCTTGGTGGGTATACAAGTAAGAGAGATGTCACATCATAGGACACCATAGTCTTTCTACACCGAGCACTTATTCTTAAATCTTGTTTGTGAAATCCTGAGAGTTCTGGATGTGATGCTTAGAACTTCCCACCAAAGGTCCTAAGATGTTAGCTAGATATTTTGCCACCAAAAGGCACAAGCATATTTCTGTGTGTAAATTTCAGTGTGGTGGATTAGCACTTGTTGTTAACCACCCAATTTGGGACCCAAAAGTCCTTTTGAGGACTAACCCCCCCTATAAGTTTTTTAGACAAATTTAGTTTTAGGCCTTTTAGAGGTCTAGGGGCCCTATTTAAAAACACAGTATTGCAATTTAGCGATACAGTGCGTAATCGATAATGTACGACCACGGCCGTACATTTACACTGAGCGTTCATTAATTAACAAACCAATTCTGGAGGACCAAGACAGTGGTATGGATGCCAAAATGACGTGGCAGCCAGGGCTATATAGCCCCTCCATTATAGTGCACTTCTGGCGCTGTACATACCTGGTGCCCATTGGAATGTCTCAAATGCAGGGGCAAGCACAGGATTTTAAGGGGGGGGGAGTTCTGAATAAGCACAGTAGGAAGTTCATGACTAGAGATGGACAGAACTTTTAGCCGAGCTTTAACAGTTCGAATGGACCTGAACTATTCCGGATTTTGAACTTCCGAACTTCTAATCATTATTGAATTTTTGACAATTATCGAACGTTCGAATTGATGTTCCTTGACTTTAGCGCTCCATAACCTATACAGAAAATAGACTACAGGGAGCGTTCCCCTACCCCCTCCATTCGCGGAGCTTCATGTCAGCAGCCTTTCAGCATGGTGCTGCAGTCCTTGAAAACATATACACTGCAAATAACGGGCTTCAAGCTTTAGGGTTTTAAAACTTCACCTTTATTTGTAAGCAATTCTGATTGGATACATTAAAATTATTTTAGAAAGAATCTGATCTAACCAATAAGATTCTTTTTCAATCAGAATTAATTAAAATCAGATTGGTCTGTTCCCCAGATTATTTCCGAGGTCCCAGAGCCATTTACAGTAAGTTACTGTATCGTTTTTTTTTTACAAAATTTTCGAAAATTCCTTGAAAAGTTTTGAGTACGGCTGGAAAATAGAATGCGGAATGCTCGAAAAACAGTGTGATCGTGAGGAAAGTTATTTTTTTTAAAATTCTGGATATATGTACGTATTCCCCAGACTATTTCCCAGGATCCAGAGCCATGTATAGTAAGTAACCAGTGCTATTTTACCTTATATTTAGGCAGTTATGTGTAGATTTTTTTTCAGAACTAAGATGCAAGCGAGGGAGCACACTATATGTGTAGAATCAATAATTTATTGTGAACAACACACTACGTTTCGGGACTGCAATGTCCCTCATACCTGAGGAAGGGACATTGCAGTCCCAAACGTAGTGTGTTGTTCACAATAAATTATTGATTCTACACATATAGTGTGCTCCCTCACTGCATCTTTGTTCTGGAATTATTTAAGCTTGTGGAGTAGAGAGCTGAGGGATAGCACCTATCTATTGTCTGGCAGCAAGCCAACAGCAGTGTGCTAGAGTGTTTCTGAAATGTAGATTTTTTTTCTCCCATTGACTTTAATGGGTTCTTCCGCATATTTTTAAATTTTTCCGAAAATCCACAAATCCGCAGGCGGAACGGATTATAGCAGTTTCGCCCATCTCTAATGCTAAGTTGATTTTATTGCTCGTTGGTGCACAGAAGTACTGTCACTAGAAGTCCTGTCCCTCTGGCATTGGTCATGCGATCGCAGGGGCAGACATGCAACGCACAATGTGTACTAAACGTCAGTCAGTTGGGCATTGTTAATGATCCCCCGGGTTGGATTGTCAAAGAGGCCAGACCGAGCGCCCATACGTTAAATTATACTCAGCCGAAGCGGCCATTCGGTAAACATTTTGCATCGTGAGTTGGGCCCATAATCGCACATGTGTATGAAGTTTAAGGGCTGGTACACACAAACATATTTTTTGTCCTGACTGACTCTTTGACATAGAGCAGCCGGCCAGGATGAATCACTTTTGGTCATGGCAAAAATAGCCACAGACACTAGTTTGCCACAACCAATCATGTGGTCCATAGGTCCGTAATTTACTGTAATGTCCGGGACAATAGATAATCATATCAGTTGTGTTCGCCTAAAAAGCTGTTTTTTTGGGCCAACCCACCAATATATGGAAATATTGATTGGTTGTCCAGAAATATCTCCTCTTATATTTTAAAGAGATTCAGTAGAGAAAAAAAGGAAGCGGGGTGGAGGGGGAGATTGTAAGGCTGTGCAGAACGGCAGAACTTATTAGTGTTGCAGAAACACCAAGAAGACAGTTAGTAGTGATGGACCCGAACCTCAAATGTATTGCTTGGTAATCCTCGAATGTAGCTGTCGATCTGGGTAACCCTCGAATGTAGCGGCCGATTCCGGTAATCCTGGAATGCAGTGGTTGATTTCAGTAACCCTCGAATGTGGCGGTCAGTTTCGGTAACCCTCTAATGTATCTTTCAATAACCCCTTGAATGTAGCAGTCGATTTTGGTAACCCTTGAATGTAGCCGTCGATTTTGTTCACCCTCAAATGTATTGTTCTGTAACCCTTGAAAGTATCGTTCGGTAACCCTTGAAATGGCTATAACCCTTGAATGTAGCATGCGGATACCCAACAATTGCCTAATCATTGGGGAAAGAAGTGTTTAAACAAGTTTTGGTGATATATAAATGTTCCCCAAACCATTTCCAATTTTTTAAAAATTAACTTTTGAGAAGTGGGTGTGGGATTGTTGCCTTATGTCTCCCAAAAGTAAAAATTTTTTTTGCCCTTTATGAAATATCAATGTTTAGTTAAGCTGTAAAGCCATTAGGTCAGACAGCCACCTTTTATTTCCAAAGGCAATTTTTTGATTCATGTTCTTCTAGGGTGCAGTTCAATTAAAGTGCACGGAGAAGATCAAATCATTTAAGTTATTAAATATTTTTTTCTTTCTTTGGTCTAGTAGTATAGCTAGCCATACATGGGTCAATTGTGTTTGATCGTTTTATATTCCAATCGACTTTTTAGATAAATCAATTGACTGTTGATTCTTTATTCATGTGATTCATGACTAATTTTCCAACAAGTGTGCATGCTTTTAAGGCAATCAAATGGAAATCTATTACAATTTCCCAGGTATCTGTCAAATACTTGTAAAATCAACTTAAATTTTCCAACTTGACCATATCTCCACTATCCATCTCAAGATCACTTTTGGTTGATTGAATGCAAAAAAAGATCATTTTAAAAGTGCTCGCTTAAAAGAATCGAGATTCACTGATTGATCAAAAAGTACAATTAACCCATATGTGGCTTAAGGTTGCTTTGCCTCACTCTTTCAATAGAAATGAATGTTGATTTTTTCTTTTGTCTAAACTGATAATTTGTCTGAAATTGCATTTTGCTCTTATTATTTTGAATGTTGTGTTGTGCCTTGTGTGTGCAGATAAAAGCTTCATACAGGACTGCTGACATGTTCCAAAATGTACTGCATGAACTAATAGGACCCATGAATCCCACAGATTGCAGACTTTCCCTTCATCTAACATTAATTGTCATCCTGTTTCTAGCTGATCACTCATTGACACACTGGAGAACAGCCTCCATATAAGGGGGAATTCACGTTCTCTGGCTGATTTTAAAGATGTAACCATGCTCACGAGGCTTGAATTCAAGCCATTAGTGATTTCAGACGTCACTGTGGGATCAAATAGAAACGTGAGACTACAGTCAATATTCATAAATGAAAGTGGTCTCGGGATTGTAAGTGGGACTTATGGAGGGATACTGGCTTTCTTTAAGTGATTTTTTTACTAATGTAATAAAATGAAAAGGCCTGTAGCGTGCACACACTTCCTGTTTATCTTTTGAAAAAAACTCCTTTAAATAGCATTTCTTTTCTTTGGCTAGATCTCTATAACTTCCACTGTAAAAATAATCTAAAACGAAAATGGAGATCAGTAATTTTCCCTCCTTTAGAAAATCTACCTCTCAGCTTTTAGTTTTAATATTCCGCTTTTTATGTTCTAACCTTTACACCTAAATAAAGAATTGTTCCAGATTGCTGTTCTTTTGTGTTTTTAAAACTACAGATTGTATTTAATATGGCGTCTATATATCCAAGTGTTTGCACTGCATTAACCTTTCACTAGCTAATCTAACTTCATTTCTTTTTGTACAAAACCTTCTCATGCGCTAATCTTCCGCACATTTGTCTCTTAAATTAGTCGTTTTGATTATATAAAATTGTAACATCTACTTCACATTTTCAGTGCCCTATGAAACTCACAGTTAACCTGTAAGGACCTTCTGTAACTGCAATCCATAACTTATTCATTTAACTGAGGTTCGTCCTTTATTGAACTTCTGGTCTACGAGAAAACATTGTTCTGTTCTCAGATTTTAATTCACTCCTTTAAAAACAAACCCCGGAATTTATTTCAGCGAAAGCCTTTTAATATATCAGTGCTGCATAATTTATGCGTTTCCAGTTGATACTTGGACATTACTCACAATGCAGATTTATGGCAGTTTTCAAGTTTTGAAAATGGCTGCAGCATTACTGAAATGACACGTTTGAATTTCATGATATTATTATGATTCACTTTGTTACCTCTGTTGCTGCCTACAAAGCCCTGCAAGCTTATATAGGGTGGGAATCTGCAGTCTGTGCACCTGAGCTCCCTAGCTCTAACTAGCACCCCCCCGATTCTTTAAAGACTCAAACAACCCTGCTTTTAAAGACCTCTCCCCCTCTTTTCCTTCTCTTTCTCCCCTTCTTTTTCTCTCACTGTCTCCTTTTACTCTCTCTCTCTCTCTTCGTCTCTCTGCCCCCCTCCTGGAAATGGTATGATGGAGTCTCACATCTTGGGTGTGCCCACAAGTAGGAGTCGGCTTCTCCAATGGCCTGCAGACAGTGGGAGGAGGATTGATGACGCAGCGCTCGAGCTTCTGCGACCATAGGCCATGCATATCGACAACTCTCTTTTAATACTGTATATAGGATTGTTATTTTTTTTGTCTATATTTCTTTCTGGCTGCTCTTTTGATATTCATCCACTGGCATATTCCTACTTTCTTATTGAAGGTACCCTCAGCAAGATTATGTAACCAAATACAGTCAAGGATTTTATGATCATTATGAATTTTTATGTCAACAAATTTTTCAAGATGCCCTTTCCTTGAGTTGGTGAAACTGCTTGGTAAAAAAAAAATATGGTAAGCTAATTGGAATTAGTATTAAGAACCGTTAAATCAGTTTGAAATTCTACATGGATAGTGTTTCTCCAGTGTCTTTGAATTCTACAGCTTCTCTTGGCAGGTTCATAAGTTATGTAACTGAACTAATTCTTCATATTGCTCTTTGTTCTCTCCTTTAGCCCCTCCAAACAGTATTGTTTTCTTTTCCAAGAATGTATCATAAAATGTCCAAAGAAAGGCAAGGTGGATTTTAGGATTAATGTTAAAGGGCAAGTCAACTAAAAAAAAAACTTTGTTGCAAACTGTTGATTACCCCCCCAAACCCTACTTTTTTGACATACAGTGTTTCCAAAGATGCTCCTGAACTTGCTTACCTGACCCGGTCCCTTGCCATCTAAGTGCCGCCCCCCCTACTCCTGTTTCAAAAAAAACAGGAGCAGGGACTCCTGCACACAGCCGCTTCACTTCCTGGGCATGCCTTAACTGACAACCGCAACAAGGAAGTGGAGCGACTGTCCACAGCAAAGGCAGCATAGGAGTGGCAAGGGAACGGGTCAGGTAAGAAAGTTCAGGAGCGTCTCTGAAAACTCTGTATATTGCAAAATTGGGGTTTGGAGGGGTAATCTACAGTTTGCAACAAAGTTTTTTTCTGAGTGGACATGCCCTTTAAAGAACAATTTGCCAAGTGGCCAAATGGTAAATTGGTAGGACTGCACTAAAACTGCACTAAAACAATGTTCAATAACAAACCAAACAGGGGAACACTGTTCTGGCACAAAAAAGAACACTTATGTGTTGTCTTCACTGCTTCTTTAATTTGTCTGATTTCCAAGGTTGAGATGGTGTTATTGCTGTTTTGGACACTAATGTAGAAAAGAAGGAAAGGTTCACCAAAATATCTTCAATCCTATTTATAGACCACAAACAGTTACGGTAATGAAAAAGTCATTTTTGTGAACTACGGTTCCTGTACTATTTGCAGAACATGTGTGTTGCTTAAAGCCCTTTTTTATCCATGGACTTAATTGTTGAACTTCCGCCTTCCAAGAAAAACACGGTTATATGGGTGACAGTAGACCGCTTCAGCAAAATGGCCCATTTTGGTCCCCTCCCCAAACTACCATCTTCGACGGAGTTAGCTCAACTATTTATTTCTCATATCTTCCGCTTTCATGGACTCCCTTCTGAAATAGTATCTGACAGAGGTACTCGATTTGTTTCCAAATTTTGTAGAGCACTTTGTAAATCCATGAACATCAAGTTACAATTTTCTTCGGCTTGCCACCCACAGTCCAACGGGGCTACTGAACGCACTAACCAGTCTTTGGAACAATATCTTCGTTGTTACATTTCCTATACTCAGGATGATTGGGCTGACCTTCTGCCTTGGGCTGAGTTTGCCCATAACAATTCACCTCATGCTTCTACGGGAAATCTCCTTTTTTGTGCCTTTGGGACAATCCTAGATGTTCTCCTCAGATTTTCTTTTCACACATGTACCCGCTGCCAATGACTCTGAGGCCCAGATGACCCTATCTGGCATGCTACGGAATCAGCCTTCAGAAATCTGCTTTGGTACAAAAAACTGCAGCAGATAGGAGAGTAGAGAACCCCCAGCTTATTCGGTTGGGAGAAGTGGCTCTCCTCTGCTCATATTAATCTACGGGTTCCTTCCTCCAAACTGGACCCAAATTTATTGGTCCTTTTCCTATCCTGAATTAGTCGGTCCAGTGGCTGTTCGCCTCCAACTTCCTTCCAGCATGTGGATTCCTAACGTGTTTCATATTCTCTCATCAAGCCAGCGTGCTCTAATCAGTATTCCACATCTTTACTACTCCCGTTCCAATTTCCATTGATGGTCAGCAGGAGTTTGAGGTCGAGAAGATCTTGGACTCTAGATTCTTGAGGAGGTCTCTTCAGTATTTGGTCCACTGGAAAGGTTTTGGTCGGAAGAAAGAGCTTGGATTAACATTCAGATTTGCCTCTCCTGTCATCAAAGCTTTTCACAGGAGTTTTCCAGGAAACCTGGCCCGTTGGGTACTGTGGCCCCCCATAAGGGGGTACTGTCACGAACTTACCTGCCGCTCCTGTCCCGCGCCGCACTACACTTCCAGGTGGGCAGCATCGTAGACGTCATGACGTCACGAGGCTGACACGCCAGGCGGTGCGAGAATTCAAAAACCGCCATCCTCCTTGACCCGGTGCCTGATAGTAGCGTTAGCTACCTCCCTGGCTCCTTGTACTTGCCTTGGATCCTGCACCAACTATTTTCCTGTCCCGCTCCAGAGACTATATCTACCTTGCCTGCTCCTGTGACCACTTACCTAGCCTGTTCTTGTGCCTACTTACCTTGCTTGTTCCAGTAATTCTACTCCAGCATCTTGAGATCCAGAATCCAGCCTACAGTTCCCAGCAGCACCTTGTTCCAGTATTCAGCCTACAGTTCCCAGCAGCACCTCGTTCCAGTATCCAGCGTACAGTTCCCAGCAGCACCTAGTTCCCGAATCCAGCCTACAGTTCCCAGCAGCACCTTGTTCCAGAATCCAGGCTACAGTTTTCAGCAGCACCTTGTTCCAGAATCCAGCCTTCTGTTCCCAGCAGCCTCTGTGTCCTGCATTTTCCGGACTATCCGCCTCCTCCTAAAGCATACTTGTAAGTACCCTGGCCTCCCCGCCGTTTATTACAGGTGTTAGGCCTCATAAACACTTATAATATGGCACACGACGCGTGTGGTAAACAGACGTTTTGGATGATACATGTGTAGCCGTTCAGTCTGAGTCACACGTTTATCCAAAATGTTTGAGGTTAGCTGTCTTTATCGCTGGATTTCTTCAGAGGCGAAGGCTAAAGAGTGAAAAATCTCAGAGGAAGCCCTTAAAAACTTGTGGAATATCCAGGGACTGGGCTTTGTCAAAAGAAGTAGAAGGAAAGACAAGAACACAATACCAACAGGAAGGGGAAAAGCAAGGGACAGGAGGAGAACATGGCATCCCATTGTTGCGCGGGTCTCCAGAGGAAAAATAAGAAGATTTTCAAAAAAAACATCGTATCCCTGTTGCTTTTAAACCGAACAAAACTGAGGCAGCCAATGGTACTCCAAAGACCCCAATACCAAAAACCCAGAAAGCGACCCATATATGCGGTGCAGTGCAGTGAAGAAGAATGCTTGATTTGTATGTGGGGGGAGAACCAAAAAGCAACTGATCAAGTTGGCCCAGCACAGGAAGAGGCCCAATTCATCGGGTCAGGACCTCAGCCGTGTGATGCATCTGCAGGATAAAGGACATACCTTTGAAGATTGTAATGTTAAAATACTGGAGAAGGAACGTGATGGTCACGAGAGGTGAAAGGAGGCATTTAGTGAAAATAAGAACAAAGCCTAAATAGAGGGGGGGGGTCGACACCAAACTGTCTTCCATGTACAATGTGTTTTAACCACCTTTACTCTGGGGTTCTATAACACCGTCTTAGCCACTATCTAATCACACCCTTAACACCTGCTGGGTATGCTAATTGGGAGTCCCGGGTTACATAAATTGCCACAGATTCTTGTACTAGTATTCTGATTGGAAAAGCAGTCGGCTGACTAGAAAACGTTCAAGAAACTACATTTTCAAGTCCAGTGATCTAAGGAATACAACCGAGTTAACACAAAGAACAGAAAGCTCATAAAGCAAAAAAAAACTGTCTCCAAACTCCTACCGACTCAGGTCTACACTTAATACTCACTTTAACACCCTGACAAGTGGCACCGTGTCTAGCTGCTCTTCATAACCAGGGCTAATTGGCCACAGGTAAAAATAGCTCCATTGGTGGATTTGATACATGAAAATCTTTGATAAATTTTCAAACATGGTTCGGAAAATCCGAAAGTGTGAGCTCCGCAGATTCGCTGATTCTGTAGAACCGCGATGAAACCAGGTTCAAATCCCGCATCTGGTTCATCTCTATTATTAGCCATTAGATTTTTTTCAGAAGAATCTGATGGTAGATGCTTTCTGGAAGATCTGATTGAAACAAATCAGAATGGTCACAGTCAATTAATTCTGATGTAACCCAATTCTGGACGGGAAAAAATGTGATTGGTAGATTGTAACTAATCAGAATTGGTTCATCAATTCTTTCAGAAGAACCTGATTGTCTGATTCCCAACGACCTTTCCCAGTCCCAAGCCCAATTACAGTTAGTTACTGTATCATTTACCAATTTTTGCAAAATTTAATAATTTTAATAGATATCTCAATTTACAAATTTCGAAGCAGTTCGGAAAAAAATTTGCAAAGCGGATTCTGGAAAATACCGAGATCGTAACTGCTAACCGCTATCTCTACTTAGCTATAGATAATGTTTAGGAGATAATTTATGTTGGATCTATCATCTAACCCCAGAAGCTAATATTTGGCGATTAGTTCTACTGTAACCCCATCAGCATTTATCATCACTTAATACACTAACCCCACCTAAATAAAAACACTACATGACTGGCTATTTTTCAGTTTACTTTGCTGCTGTGTTGTATACTACTTTTCAAAAGATATGAGAACGTGCAACACCTATGGAACCAGTAGGTAACCAGACTCTGTAATTCTTGTTGCCCTTCTATTTTATATGATTATATCATTGTTTACTTCTATCAATGCCGCTTTTATCCAAATATTTTTGCTTTAGACCTAGCTAACCTCTGTTATAATGGCTGTAACAGACAAGCTTAAGTTACCCTGTCCAGTTCACTTTGTGATAAAAATTGATGCTCTTGCTAGTGCAGGCACCATGAAGAATTATTGATATAATAATTTATTCTGTAGAGAAGCAATTGGTCAATGTAAGTTGCTGTTGCTTTTGATCATAGGTTTTAAATTCATGATCTATATTCATGCAGCAGGTAACGTTCGCACTTTATATGTGGCGAAAAAACACAATGTGTTTTGTTTTTGTTAATATGCTGCTGTTCCTTTTGAGATGGGCTGAAAAATGCCAGTCGGGCAAAACTGTACAATGGCTAACTATGGTAAACCGTAAAAATAATAGCGATTGAGTTAAGGAGTCTCCAGAACAACATTGTTCCATAGTACCGAGCACATTCACAGTAAGTGTGAACATCAACAAGCTAATCACATAACAGTACATGGTTCTCATTCTACCTGGACACGAAGAGGGGTTTCACGTTTGGTTTTGCTTTCCACGCAACATTCATGTGCTCTGTCCCACCAATGATTATCTTATTTTTCTATAAAAAAAGAAATAATCTTTGCATTGTATTTCTAAGATAGCAAGGATGTAAGAGAGAATTATTAAGCCTTCAGTAAAAAATTTATAAAAAGTTGAGAAATTGACCTGCAATCTCAGTAACTCCTGTCTTGCTAAATGCAAAGCTTTTACACATAAGTATATAGATCACAGAGATACCATATGAATACTATACATGTTAGGAAACCTCTTGCTAGGAACATAATGGAAACAAAAAATAGTCTCAGGGTGAACATGTAACCTTTGAGTGTGTTTGTTTCTAAAAAGTGATTTACCAGTTGAACCACCACTGTAATGTTAAATAAGATAGGTTAGATATAAAAAATAGTCACTGCAATAGTGAACTATTCCTTTATAACATTGATTGAAGACGGGAGGTTAAGGAGCTATACCTTACCTCCTGTTTCTTATAAGAAGAGAGAGAAAGAAAGTAACTATCTGCACTCCTTAGCTTTGATACAATAAACAATCCTGTATGTTAGTCATTAGGGACAAAAGACCTAACATTAAAAAAACGGCTCACATATAGGGTGCTTGTTTGAAGTCATTGTAACATCTATTATAGTACATGGGTTAACACACCTACTTAAAAGGGTACTGCTACCGGGACGAAACGGTGTATAGAGGATGAGCAGGATTAAAAACAAATTAAATGCTGGGTGCAGGACGCGTTTCGCTACCATAATAACTTCCTCAGTGCTACCCCGGCTCAGTCAATAGCCTTCTTATATAGCGGGTATTCCGCTATGGATCGCTTGTCGCTGATAGTGAGGCAACTGAAGTCTGACACTGCCAAGCACAAACTTCTTGCCGTCATGATGAATAATGGCTGTCCAGTCAGAGAAAGGGCGTACGGAAAGTATGAAAAAGCCGAAGTAATTATCGGCTGGTATATAAACACTAATGCACGCAATCAACGTAAGTAAATATTATAAATAATACTGTGACTACAATAAAGGATCTTGCAGATCTGTCTGTCTTTCAAATGATCTGCTAGAGTGTTATCGCTTAGTAAAATGGCAAAACTATTTTGTAATTGCCCAGGAAAGTGTATCGATTACACTGGTAAGGTAATGAATTGTTTAGGGTGGAATACACATGCAATCGGGACTTTTAGTTGTCCAATTAATATGCCATTGTTTCCTAGTCACCATATACAAGATCTCTGCCCAATGTATGGATAATCCTGAAATGGACATTTTAGACCGTGTTTATTCCATTGTTAACTAAGATCAATATGACTATTGTAATATCACATGGTTCATAACAGGTCCATGGTTAACAACATCCTTTAAGGAGACTTTGAAAATGAAGTATTTCGCAAATTGACAATTATCAGCCTTTTACATTGTTAATTAATCAAAGTTCAACATTTCTACTTGGGATTGCCTTTGTGGAATGAATGTAAAATATACCCTACGTCACATACACGATACCGGAAAACCTGATTTTAATAACATTAGTGATATATTGACATAGTGCTTTCCCTAATGAAGTAAATGAATTAGCTATAGATTTGTACGTTAGTTCATGATTACAATAATGTAACACTTGTTTACTGAGAAATTGAACTACAGTTTTATTAAATCACCCATGTATCCATTTCACATGGAGAAAACCATACACTGTATATTAATATTAATCAGACACTGATAAACGCCCCAAAAGTCTATACAAAACCACAAGCTTTCTAATTAAGCAGCAGTTTGTGCATTCACTCTTACTGTTCTTTAAAAAATAACAGATCTTGAGCTGAAATCGCACAAAAACCATCATAACCTTTTAAAGAAGTATTAGTGGTAACAGTCATTATAATTTAAGGTATTTCTATATTATACATGCCTAGATATTTTTTAAAGTGTCTTTTTTTGGAAAAAAAAGTTGTTTATTTTCTACCTTTTGCTATGGTCAGTAGTGATGACAGAACTTTGGAAGGTTCGGTCCGTTTTCGAAACTTTCGAACTATATGGAAAGTAGAAAATTCGAAAACGTCAATGTGAGTCAAAAGTGAAAAAAAAAAACAACACAAAAAATGAAATGTTTGAAATGAAATACAATAAAATATCAAATATATCAATGGTAACTTCATGTAAATGGCTGTGTGACCTGGAAATGGTCTTGGGAACATGTGCCAATATCCAGGACTTTCGAAAACTCAATTTTACTGTCAGCGCGCTACTGTAGAGCTATGCATCAAACATTCGAAATTATCCCATGAATGACTTCACAGCTTCGAGAATTAGTTATTTACTCGCGTATTGGATAACAGAAATTTTACTGCAGATGCGTGATTAGTATTATTCGAGTATAGGTATAATAGGACATTGTACGTGCGGATCGATGATTTAATCTCATATGGATAATAGACATTTTACTGGCATTATTCGCACGACTAAATGTTTGAACATTCAATAATATCGAAAGTCCCTTTTTGAAATATCTATACTCCGGGTTCTCGGATAGGTGAGAAGTTCGAACTGAAGATTTGGCTCGAAATCGGTTCGAGTTCTGTCCATCTCTAGTGGTCAATACGAGCTGCCATTTCAAGCTCTTTCATCTTTCCAGGATGCACAGTCAGATCAGTACCAAAGAGATCCAGGCACTGCAGATTTCCCAGGACTAGGCTCCCAGCTAACCTCCACTCAACCCCGTTGTGAGATGGAAATAAGTGGTTTAAAAAGCTGATAACCAGTTAGAGAGGTCCGAAACTTTGCAAAAATCGTACGCTCGAGGATCCGAGAATTTTTCGGAATCCGAAAATTCGAAAATCGCGAGCGGACCATAAAATTAAAAATAACCTCGAAATTACGAGATTTTCGTATTTTCGAAAAAATGTTCAAATTACGGGTGCGTTTTTCGAAAATGTTGAAAAATACGAGAAAACCGGTATTTCGAAAATATGGAGTCCCGACAATACGAGTAACACCTCGGATTTAGAAAATTTTCGAAAATACGTATTTATGGAATAGAGAAATTCCTTGTATTTCGAAAATTTTCGAAATTAGAGTTTTCACGTATTTCGAAAAAAAAAAAAAAAAAAAAAAAAAAAAAAAAACAAAAAAAAAAAAAAACCACAAAAAACAAAAAAATACTAAAAATCCACTAATCGGAGTTCGAAGGAGATTAATCCGGAAAAATAGCCGTTCGCGAACGGGATAAATCCGCGGCGGATCGGGTTCGGATCCGCGAACGGCCACCCTAATCACAGTCCTAATAGACCCCTTCTGTCTCTATCCCACACACACAAGATTGTAGTTATACTCATGGGAAACACATAATCTCTGTAACCAGGGACTGGGGACTTTATCAACAATATAAAGGGGTGAAAAAAAAATTTGTGCTGCATTTTCCCTTTAATTCTAAATGGTTTCTCCAGTAGTTTCACATTCCTACTTGCTATTAGCCCCAATATTTTAGCCAAGTATTAAATGTTATAATATGAATGCTATCGATATATGCTATCAAGGATACCTCTAGCTTGCACAAGTGTGTTTATCAGATGTTGGTTGCATTGTGTAAGAATTGACATTTGCTGTTGTTGATTATATAATTTCCCTTTCCAGTAAAATCATGGTTATGAATGCAAAATCTTCTTTTTGTTGCAATAGTCCATATGTTTGGCTATTTAATTATCAATGGATAAAGATGGGAAACACATTATGGTTCTGTCTCTGGTAAATGGATTATTCCAAACAAACAATGATTTTCAATCCACAACAAAGGAGATTTACATGAGTAATGTTATTTTTCATACACAGTTTCAAGTGGCTCAAATTTTCCCCAACGTTCTGGTATTTAACTACTGTTCACCCCAACCAACCCCAATTACATAGGCTGTGCTGTGAAAAAACTCGGGTTTATTCTCACAGATATCCACCACGACATGTTTCGAGGACATGCGCCTTTATCAAGTGACACGTGATAAAGGGCGAATGTCGCTTCGAAACCATGTCGTTGTGGATATCGTGATGTAATAAAACACAAGTTTTTCACAGCACAGCCCTGTGCTTTAGTCTGGTTTCTCCATATCCTCTATGTTTGGACTAGAATATAAGGGACGATGGAATATCCCCGGATGGTGGTGAAAAAACCATACTATACAGCAGCCAGCCTACCTAGTATGGTACACACATTAATAGTTTGGATCATCGATTCTATAAACTCCATTAAAGGTTGTAGTATAAAGTAGCTATTTGTAGCTTGAAGCCTTGTGCCTTATTACTGTTAAGGTGGTTTTTATTCTATAGTTAATTTGGGTTATACTATAATTATATTTATATATGTTTGAATTTAGTCCACAAATATAGAGTTGCAATGGTAAGCTAAAATTAATGACAAACAGCGTCACTCTGATTTTAAATTTACAGTACGTGAAATCTGTAAACTGTACTAGTATTTGTGCATATGCAAGTTAACAAAGGATGATAAGGACCACTGTCAGAAGGGATAAGTTCATAAAGGTGATTAAAAAATAGATATAAGGCACACAAACAGGGAGGGTTGGAAGGTCCACCAAAGTCCAATATTAATTGATGCATAAGGGAACAAGGTTTAACTCTCAATGATCTGAGCTAAAAATATAACAATTGATTGGGTAAAATGTAATCACCTGACTAAATATTTAACTAATTAAATGACATATGCTAAAAATTACAAATGGTAAATAATTTCTTACAATATGACAATAAAGCAGAGCAGTTTCTACCTCAACGTGGTTTGGTGTGCTGTTAGTCTGTTCTCTCACGTACCTCTTATGTGATCTTCAAGCCTAACAATTAATCTGGTTAATGGTATATTTCGACCTCTACATTAAACCTTCTATCACTTGTAAAGGGCGCATGTCGCTCGAACATGCGTGTGGATATATGTGAGAACAACCCTACATAGTTTGTTCGGCATCATCGATTCTATAAACTCCATTAAAATTGTAGCTTAGAAAGTAGCCGGGAGCTTGAAGCTTGTGCCTTTATAATAATCTTCATAGGTGGTAGTAGGGGGGAGAGTTGGTTGACCCAGTAGCTAATTACATTAAGAATGGCTAATTGTAATGGCACTAGGTTATAGTATGGTGTTCATAAATTAAGTATAGCTGTCAGAAAACAAGTTAAGAGTCTACTTTCTGGAATCAATGATGCAGTGAACAGTACGTACAAATAGACAATGGTATAATGTGAAATAAAATAAAGACATGAGAGTATTGGTGTAGTAATTGTAATATTCACGTGTTTTTGTTTTTTTCGTCGTTTTCTGGCCAAGGTTCCTATGGCTGGTGTGTGAGCGCTTCCGCTGTTGCCCCTTTTCCGTTTGTTTGTTTGCTCCAGTTGATTTTGATTGCCCCCGGACTTTATTTTACACCTCGGTTTGTTTTCCCCTGTTTTTTTCTTCTTCTTTGCTCCTCTTCTGTCTCTTCTGTTCTTTTCCCCCTCCTCTTCTTTTTTTCTTTTTCTCCCCTTTTTTTTTCTTGTTTTTTTTTTTTTTTTTTTTTCTTTTTTTTTTCTTTTTTTTTTCACTTTTTTCCCATTTTTACTCCTCTTTTTTTTTCTCCCCCCTTCTTCTCTTTTTTCCCTCCTTTTTTGCCCTCCTTTCTCTTCTCCCCCCCCTCCCCCATCCCCCCTTTTTCTTTCCCCCGAACAACCTCCACATAGACTTATAGATGACCAAACCCTCGCCCCCCACCCCCTTCTCTCCTGTCTTTGTTTCCCTTTTTCTCTTTTCTCACCCCTCACCCTTGGACCTTGGAATACCCCCCCACACTCACCACACTCCGATCTTTTCCCCAAACAAAAAAAAACCACACAACACCCCCCCTACCCCCCCCCCTTTCCCCCCACCTACAACCAACCCCAGACAGACCAGTGTCCACAAACAGAAGAACAGAAAACCCCAACCAAACCTCCAACAGTGACTTCCCCCAAGCAACCCCCTGTCCCCCAACCCCTCCTCATCCGTCACACACATTTTCAGCTCCCTTTTTTTCTCGAAAAACCAACTACACGGAACCACACCACCAACCCCCCACCAACAGGAAAAAAAAAACCCAACACCCCCCCCAACAAACCCACCAAACCACCACAAGGGAGTAACAAACACCACCAAACACTGGCCCTGAGTACACAACACCAAACAAAACCCCCCACAACAAAAGCAACCCCCTAAAAACCAAGTCTTGAACGCCGGCTCAATCCCGTGACACCCCCACCCAAAAAAGCCAAAGAGAAAACGGCCTCCCAGCGAACGGTGCGAGCTCATAGAAAACAGAAGACAAGAAAGCAGAGGTTGAGGAGGGATGGAGAGAGGGAGGTGAGTTTATGAGGAGTGCGCGTGTAAAGGAAAAAAAACGGGAAAAGGAGGGGAGGAGAAGACAAAAGAAAAGAAAGGAGAAATTTGTGAATTGGAATGTAGAGAACTCTATAGGGGTGGGGGGTGGCCATGACAAAGGATCCAAAGATGATAAGTAAAAACAAAGAAACGAAGACAGGTAAACGTTAACCTCAAGGAGGGAGAGGGGACAGTAAAAAACAAAGTTGGCAATGTGAGACAAAAATGGTAGTTGTTACAAATGCAAAAGCAAACCCCAAGAAGAGTGTAAGAACAGAAAGTCCTCAGGCGGGGACGAACAATGCCAGCGGTAGAGAAGCTGGGTCGTTTAGACATGGTCTGATATTATAAGTGTGCACGGGAATTTTTTAGTCTTTTAGAGGCCAAGCTTTCATTTTTTGTATCTAGATCAATGTTTGCAGGTTTGTGTCTATATGGCATGGTGTGACTGTGGTCACTGTGGTGGTTTCAGCTGCAGTCAGTGGATTCCAGTAAAGTTAGACAGCTTAACTATGTTTTCTGACAAGCTTATACTTAATTTATAGAAACGCATTAGCTATAACCTGTATGGTGCCTTACAATTAGACATTCTTAATGTAATTAGCTACTGGGTCAACACAAATCTTACCCCCTACTACACAATCTAGGAAATGATTGATAGAAAGGCACAAGCTTCAAGCTACAAAGAGCTACTTTATAGCTACAAATCTTAATGGAGTTTATAGAATCTATGATGCCGAAACTATGTAAGGGTTGTTCTCACAGATATCCACACGACATGTTTCGAGCGACATGCGCCCTTTATCAAGTGATAGAAAGGTTGTAATGTAGAGGTAAGAAATATACCATTAACCGAGATTAATTGTTAGGCTTGAAAGATCACATAAGAGGTACGTGAGAGAACAGACTACAGCACACCAAAACCACTTGAGGTAGAAACTGCTCTGATTTATTGTCATATTGTAAGATTATTTATACCATTTGTAATTGTTAGCATATGTCATTATTAATAGTTACATATTTAGTCAGGTGATTACATTTACCCAATCAATGGTTAGATTTTAGCTCCAGATCATTGAGAGTTAAAACCTTGTTCCCCTTATTCATCAATTAATATTGGACTTTGGGGACCTTCCAACCCTTGTTTGTGTGCCTTATTATCTAATTTTTAATCACCCTTATGACAGTTATCACTTCTGACAGTGGTCTTATCATCCTTTGTACAGCTTGCATATGTCACAAAATACATATTACAGTTTACAGATGTCACGTAACTGTAATTTAAAAGTAGCAGAGTGACCTGTTGTCATTATTATTAGCTTACCATTGCAACTCTAATATTTGTGGACTAAATTCAAACATATATATATTATAGTATAACCCAAATTAACTATAGAATAAAAACACCTTAACAGTAATAAGGCACAAGCTTCAAGCTACAAAGAGCTACTTTATAGCTACAAACCTTTAATGGAGTTTATAGAATCTATGATGCCAAACTATGTAAGGGTTGTAACATAATAGGTGGGCGGGCTGCTGGTATACGTATGGGTTTCATCCACCATCCAGGGGATATTCCAATCGTTCCCCTTATATATCATAGTCCAAACATAGAGGATATGGAGAAACCAGACTAAAGCACAGGCTGTGCTGTGAAAAACTTGTGTTTATTCTCACAGATATCCACACGACATGTTTCGAGCGACATGCGCCCTTTATCAAGTGCACTTGATAAAGGGCGCATGTCGCTCGAAACATGTCGTGGGATATCTGTGAGAATAAACACGAGTTTTTCACAGCACAGCCTATGTAAGGTTGGTTGGGTGAACAGTAAGTTAAATACCAGAACTTGGGGGAAAATTATGAAGCCAATTGAAACTGTGTATGAAAGAATAACCATTACTCATGTAAATCTCCTTTGTTGTGATTGAAAATAAATTGTTGTTGGATAATCAACATTTACAAGAGACAGAAACCATAATGTTTTCCCATTCTTTATCCAATTGATATATAAATAGCACAAACATATGGACTATTGCAACAAAAAAGAAGATTTTCATTCAAAACCATGATTTTACTGGAAAGGGAAATTAATAATCAACATACAGCAAATGTAAATCTTACACAATGCAACCAAAAATCTTGATAAAACACACTTGTGCTAAGCTAGAGGTAAGTCCATTGATAGCATATATCATAGCATGCATAGATATAAACAATTAATACTTGGCTAAAATATTGGTGCTAATAGCAAGTAGGAAGTGTGAAACTACTGGAGAAACCCATTTAGAATTAAAGGGAAAATTCAGCACAAAATTTTTTTTCACCCCTTTATAGTGGTGATAAAGTCCCAGTCCCTGGGTTACCAGAGATATTGTTCCAGGAGTATACAACTACCATCAGTGTGTGTGGGATAGAGACAGAAGGGGGTCTATTAGGACTGGTGATTAGGGATGGCCGGTTCGCGGATCCGAACCGGATCCCGCCGCGGATTTATCCCGTTCGCGAACGGCGTATTTTCCGGATATCTGCCTTCCGACTTCCGATTAGTGGATTTTTAGTATTTTCGAAAATACGTGAAAACTCGTAATTTCGAAAATTTTCGAAAATACAAGGATTTCTCTTATTTCCATAAATACGTATTTTCGAAAATTTTCTAAATTACGAGGTGTTACTCGTATTTTCGGGAATCCATATTTTCGAAAATACCGGTTTTCTCGTATTTTCGAACATTTTCGAAAATACGCGAACCCCGTAATTTTGAACATTTTCGGAAATACGAAAAATTCGTAATTTCGAGGGTATTTTTAATTTTAATGGGTCCGCTCGCGGATTTTCGAATTTTCGGATTTTTCCGAAAATTCTGGATCCTCGAGCGGACCGGATTTTGCAAAGTTCGGACATCTCTACTGGTGATCAGCTGTTTTAAAAACTTATTTCCATCTCACAAGGTGTTGAAGTGGAGGTTCAGCAAGGGGGAGCCTAGTCCTGGGAAATCTGCAGGGCCTGGATCTCTTTGGTAATGATACTGACTGTGCATCCTGGAAAAGATGTGAAAGAGCTTGAAATGGCAGCTCATTATTGACCACTAGAGATGGACTAGAACTCGAAACCGATTCGAGCCAATATATCGAGTTCGAACTTCTCACACTATCCCGGACCCTGGAGTATAGATATTTTCAGGACTTTCGATAATATGAATGTTCAAACATTTGAGGCGTGCGAATATGCCAGTAAAAGTCTATATACCAATATGAGATTAAACATCGAATCCGCAAGTAAAATGTCTATTATACCTATACTCGAATAAATATCGAATCATCGAATCTGCAAGTAAAATTTCTGTTTATACCAATACGAGAGTAAATACTAATTCTCGAATCTGTGAGTCATTCATGGGATAATTATCGAATGTTTGAATGCGATAGCTCGAAAGTAGGCGCGCATGACATAGTAAAATTGAGTTTTCGAAAGTCCTGGATATTTGAACATGTCCCCAGACCATTTCTCAGGTCACACAGCCATTTACATTAAGTTACCATTGATATATTGATATTTTAATTGTATTTCATTCAAACTTTTCAAACTATTGACTCACATTGACGTTTTCGAAATTTCATACTTTCCATATAGTTCGAAAGTTCGAAAACGGACCGAACCTTCCAAAGTTCGGTCATCACTACTGACCATAGCAAAAGGTAGAAAATAAACAAGCTTTTTTTCCAAAAATAAAGACAATTTAAAGAATATCTAGGCATGTATATATAGATAAACACTATAAATTATAATGACTGTTCCCACTAATACTTCTTTAAAAGGTTATGGGATGGTTTTGTGTGATATTCAGCTCAAGATCTGTTATTTTTAAAGAAACAGTAAGAAGTGAAAGCACAAAAAACTGCTGATTAATTAGAAAGCTTGTGTTTGTATAGAACTTTGGGGCTGTTACAGTGTCTGATTATATATTAATAACAGTGTAATGGTTTTCTCCATGTGTGAAATGGATACATGGGTGATTTAATAAAATGTAGTTAAATTTCCAGTAAAACAAGTGTTACATTATTGTAATCATTAACTAGACAGTACAATCTATAGATAATTCATTTACTTCATTAGGGAAAGCAATATGTCAATATATCACTAATGTTATTAAATAGTTTCGTTATCGTGTATGTGGACGTAGGGTATATTTTACATTCATTCCACAAAGGCACATCCCAAGTAGGAAATGTTAGAACTTTGATTAATTAACAATGTAAAAGGCTGATAATTGTCAATTTGCGAAATACTTCATTTTCAAAAGTTCTCCTGAAAGGATGTTGTGTAACCATGGACCATGTTATGAACCATGTGATATTACAAATAGGTCATATTGATCTTTAGTTAACAATGGAATAAAACACGGTCTTAAAATGTCATTTCAGGATTATCCATACATTGGGCAGAGATCTTGTTATATGGTGACTAGGAGAACAATGGCATATATTGGACAACTAAAAGTCCCGATTGCATGTGGTATTCCACCCAGAAAACAATTCATTACTTACCAGTGTTAATTGCAATACAGCTTTCCTGGGGGCAATACAAAATAGTTTGCTCATTTTACTAAAGCTAGATATACACTCTACAGATCATTGAAAGACAGACAGGATCTGCAAGATCCTTTTTGTAAGTCACAGTATATGTATAATATTACTTACTTTGATTGCGTGCATTAGTGTTTAATATACCAGCCGATAGTTACTTCCGGTTTTCCATACTTTACAGTACGCCCCTTACTCTGACTGGAAAGCCATTATTCATCATGACGCAAGGAGTTTGGTGCTGGCAGTGTCAGACTACAGTGGCATCACTATCACGCGACAAGCGATCCATAGCGGAATACCGCTATATAAAGAAGGCTATTGACTGAGTCGGGTTAGCAGCTGAGGAAGTTATTATGGAGCGAACGCGTCCTGCACACCAGCATTTAATGTGTTTTAATCCTGCCTCATCCTCATACACCGGTTAAGTCTCGGTACGAGTACCTGGTAAGTGGGTTGGTAACCCATGTACTATAATAAGATGTGTACAATGACTTGCAAACAGCACCTATATGTGAGGGCGTTTTTAAATGTTTTATGGTCTTTTGTCCCTAATGTGACTAAACAATAAAGGATTTTTATTGTATCTAGAGAGGAGTGCAGATAGTTACTTCTTTCTCTCTTCTTAAATGAAGAAAGAGGTAAGGTATAGCTCCTTAACCTCCGGTCTTCAATCAATGTAGTAAAGGAATAGTTCACTATTGCAGTGAACTATTTTTTATATCTACCTATCTCTATTTACATTTACAGTGGTGGTTCAACTGGTGAAAGCACTTTTTAGAAACAAACAGTCCAAAAGGTGACAGGTTCAAACCCTGAGACTATTTTTTTTGTTTCCATTATGTTCCTAGCAAGTTCCACATGTACTAGTATTTCATATGGTATCTCTGTTATATATACTGTATGGGTAAAAGCTTGCATTTTAGCAAGACAGAGTACATGAGATTGCAGGGTCAATATCTCAGATTATTTATAATTTTTACTGAAATGTTAATATTCTTTCTTACATCCTTGCTATCTTAGAAATACAATGCAAAGATTACTTTTTTTTTTATATGAAAAATATAATCATTGTGGGACAAGAGCACTGAATGTGCTGGAAAGCAAAACAAAACGTGAAACCCCTCTTCTGTGTCAGGTAGATGAGAATCCATGTACTGTTATGTGATTAGTGTTTGCATACACTTAGCTGTGAATGTGCTCTGTCTATTGGAACAATGTGTCTGGAGACTCCATTAACTCAATCAGCTATTATTTTTACGTTTCACATAGTTTAGCCATTGTACAGTTTTGCCGACCTGTGCATTTTCAGCCCATCTCAAAGGAACAAGCAGATGTAAAAAAAAAAAAAAAACACATTAGTGTTATTTTCGCCACATATAAAAGTGCGACCGTTACCTGCATTGCATGAATATAGATCATGAATTTAAAACCTTATGATCAAAAGCAACAGCAATTACATTTGACCAATTGCTCTCTACCGAATAAATTATTATATCAATAATCTTCATGGTGCCTGCACTAGCAGAGCATCAATTTTTATCACAAATGAACTGGACATGGAGTAACTTAAGCTTGTCTGTTACAGCCATTTATAACAGAGGTTAGCTAAGGTCTAAAGCAAAATATTTGATAAAAGCTGGCATTGATAGAAAGTAAAACAATGATTATAATCATTATAAAATAGAGGGAAACAAGAAATTACAGAGCTGGTTACCTACTGGTTCCATGAGTGGGTTGCACAGTTCTCATTATCTTTTGAACAAGTATAAACACAGCAGCAAAGTAACTGAAAAATTAGCCATATGTTTAGTAGTTTATTTAGGGGGGTTTATGTGTATTAAAGTGATGAATAAAATGCTGATGGGGTACAGAGAAAACTAAATCCCAAATATTAGCTTCTGGGGTTAGATAAGATAGCAATCCAACATAATTAAATCTCCTAAACATTATTATATGCTAAGTAGAGATAGCGGTTAGCGGATCTCGTGTATTTTCCAGAATTCCGCTTTGCAAATTTTTTCCGAACTGCATTCGAAAAAATTTTAAACTTCGAGATAAATTCTATAAAATTATTAAATTTTTCAAAAATTTGTAAAAATGAATACAGTAACTAACGGTAATTGGGCCTGGGAACCTGGGAAATGGGTCTGGGGAACAGACAATCAGGTTCTTTCTGAAGAAAAGAATATGATTGTAACCAATTCTGATTAGTTACAATCAACCAATCACATCTTTTCCGTCAGAATTGGTTACAATCAGATTTATAATCTGACTGTGACCAATTCTGATTTGTTTCAATCAGATTCTTCCAGAAAGCATACCAATCAGATTCTTTCTGAAAAAAAAATCTAATTGGCATAATAACTAGAGATGAACCAGATTGTGGATTTGAACCTGGTTTCATCGCGGTTCTCCAAGATCAGCGAATCTGCGGAGCTCACACTTTCTGGTTTTCCGAACACCATGTTTGAAAATTTCAAAGATTTTATGTATCAAATCCACCAATGGTAGCTATTTTTACCTGTGCCAATCCCCTGGGTATGAAAGGCAGCTAGACAGGTGCCACTTGTCAGTGTTGTTAAAGTGGTTTAGTGTAGACCTGAGCGGGTAGGAGTTGGAGACAGTTTTTTTCTGCTTTATGAGCTTTCTGTGTGTAAATCGTTGTATTCAATTAGATCAACTGGACTTGAAATGTAGTTCTTGAAGACGTTTCGCTAGTCATCCGATGGTTCTCAATTCAGAATGACTAGTACAAGAATCTGTGGCAATTATGTACCCTGGAGAATCCCAATTAGCTATCCCAGCCAGGGTGTTAAGGGTGTGATTAGATAGTGGCTAAGAGGTGTTATAGGAACGCCCAGTAGTAGGTGTTAAAACAGCATTGTACATGGCAGACAGTTGGTGTCGAAACCCCCCACCTCTATTAGGCTTGGTTTTTTATTTTCACATAAATGGCCTCCTTGACACCTCTCTTGAACCAGTCACGTTCCTCGCCAGTATGTTAACATTACATCTTCAAAGGTATGCCTTTATCCTTAAGATGCAGATACACGGCGAGTCTGACCCGAGGAATTGGCTCTTCTGTGCTGGGCCATACGTTGATGCAGTTGCTGTTTGGTCTCCCCCACATACAAATCAGAGCATTCTTCACTGCACTGCACCGCATATATGATGTCGCTTTTTTGTGTTTGGTATTGGGTCTTTTGGATGTACCAATTGCTGCCTCAGTGTGTTGTTCGGTTTAAAGCAGACAGGGTACGATGTTTTTGAAAATTCTTCTTAATTTCTCGGAGGACCCCTGCAACATATGGGATGACCATGTTCTTCCTCCTGTCTTGCTTTTCCTTCACTGTTGGTATTGTGTTCTTTTCTTTCCTTCTACTTCTTTTGACAAAGGCCCAGTCTGGATATCCACAAGTTTTAAGGGTCCTTGAGATGTTTATCTCTTTAGCCTTCGCCTTGTGCTAGTGGGGATGTTCTAGGCTCTGTGTTCAGGGTTCTGATGACACCCAGCTTGTGATCTAAAGGGTGGTGGGAGTCAAACATCAAATACTGATCTGTGTGTGTTGGTTTTCTGTAAACCTCTACTTCCAGTTTACCATTTTCTTAACTTTACCAAGCAGTCCAAGAAAGCCAGTTTGTTGTTTGTACCTCTTCCCTTGTGAATTTAATGTTTTGGTCCACCGCATTAATGTGGTCTGTGAAAGCTGTGACTTCTCTGGTGGATTTTAACCCAGGTGTCATCAAATAATCTGAACCAGTGGCTGGGTGCTATGCCTTAAGGTATTAAGCGCCTGTGTTTCTACCTCCTCCATGTAAAGGTTGGCCACAATAGTGTGAAACTGGAGATCCCATAGCACATCATGTTTTTGCTTATAGAACTATCCCTGTATTTGAAATAGGTGATATTCAGGCACAAGTCCAACAAGGAACACACTGTTCTGGGTTGAGATCAGTTCTGCTGGTAAGAGTGCTGTCTTGGCCAGCCGTTTTTCACCATGTCAACAGCCTCCTTGTGGGTATACAAGTGAAGAGAGATGTCACATCATAGGACACCATAGTTTCTTTACACCGAGCACTATTATCTTCATCTTGTTTGTGAAATCTGAGAGTTCTGGATGTGATGCTTAGAACTTCCCACCAAAGGTCCTAAGATGTTAGCTAGATATTTTGCCACCAAAAGGCACAAGCATATTCTTGTGTGTAAATTTCAGTGTGGTGGATTAGCATTGTTGTTAACCACCCAATTTGGGACAAAAGTCCTTTGAGGACTAACCCCCCCTATAATTTTTAGACAAATTAGTTTTAGGCCTTTAGAGGTCTAGGGGCCCTATTTAAAAAACACAGTATTGCAATTTAGCGATACAGTGCGTAATCGATAATGTACGACCACGGCCGTACATTTACACTGAGCGTTCATTAAATAACAAACCAATTCTGGAGGACCAAGACAGTGGTATGGATGCCAAAAATGACGTGGCAGCCAGGGCTATATAGCCCTCCATTATAGTGCACTTCTGGCGCGTGTACAATACCTGGTGCCCATTGGAATGTCTCAAATGCAGGGGCAAGCACAGGATTTTAAGGGGGGGGGAGTTCTGAATAAGCACAGTAGGAAGTTCATGACTAAGAGATGGACAGAACTTTTAGCCGAGCTTTAACAGTTCGAATGGACCTGAACTATTCCGGATTTTGAACTCCGAACTTCTAATCATTATTGAATTTTTGACAATTATCGAACGTTCGAATGATTGTTCCTTGACTTAGCGCTCCATAACCTATACAGAAAATAGACTACAGGGAGCGTTCCCCTACCCCTCCATTCGCGGAGCTTCATGTCAGCAGCCTTTCAGCATGGTGCTGCAGTCCTTGAAAACATATACACTGCAAATAACGGGCTTCAAGCTTTAGGGTTTTAAAACTTCACCTTTATTTGTAAGCAATTCTGATTGGATACATTAAAATTATTTTAGAAAGAATCTGATCTAACCAATAAGATTCTTTTTCAATCAGAATTAATTAAAATCAGATTGGTCTGTTCCCCAGATTATTTCCGAGGTCCCAGAGCCATTTACAGTAAGTTACTGTATCGTTTTTTTTTTACAAAATTTCGAAAATTCTTGAAAAGTTTTGAGTACGGCTGGAAAATAGAATGCGGAATGCTCGAAAAACAGTGTGTGATCGTGAGGAAAGTTATTTTTTTAAAATTCTGGATATATGTACGTATTCCCCAGACTATTCCCAGGATCCAGAGCCTGTATAGTAAGTAACCAGTGCTATTTTACCTTATATTTAGGCAGTTATGTGTAGATTTTTTTCAGAACTAAGATGCAAGCGAGGGAGCACACTATATGTGTAGAATCAATAATTTATTGTGAACAACACACTACGTTTCGGGACTGCAATGTCCCTCATACCTGAGGAAGGGACATTGCAGTCCCAAAAAGTAGTGTGTTGTCACAATAAATTATTGATTCTACACATATAGTGTGCTCCCTCTGCATCTTTGTTCTGGAATTATTTAAGCTGTGGAGTAGAGAGATGGGGATAGCACCTATCTATTGTCTGGCAGCAAGCCAACAGCAGTGTGCTAGAGTGTTTCTGAAATGTAGAGATTTTTTTCTCCATTGACTTTAATGGGTTCTTCCGCAATTTTTAAATTTTTCCGAAAATCCACAAATCCGCAGGCGGAACGGATTATAGCAGTTTCGCCCATCTCTAATGCTAAGTTGATTTTATTGCTCGTTGGTGCACAGAAGTACTGTCACTAGAAGTCCTGTCCCTCTGGCATTGGTCGGGATCGCAGGGGCAGACATGCAACGCACAATGTGTACTAAACGTCAGTCAGTTGGGCATTGTTAATGATCCCCGGGTTGGATTGTCAAAGAGGCCAGACCGAGGCCCATACGTTAAATTAACTCAGCCGAAGCGGCCATTCGGTAAACATTTTGCATCGTGAGTTGGGCCCATAATCGCACATGTGTATGAAGTTTAAGGGCTGGTACACACAAACATATTTTTTGTCCTGACTGACTCTTGACATAGAGCAGCCGGCCAGGATGAATCACTTTGGTCATGGCAAAAATAGCCACAGACACTAGTTTGCCACAACCAATCATGTGGTCCATCGGCGTAATTTACTGTAATGTCGGGACAATAGTAATCATATCAGTTGTGTTCGCCATAAAAAGCTGTTTTTTTGGGCCAACCCACCAATATATGGAAATATTGATTGGTTGTCCAGAAATATCTCCTCTTATATTTTAAAGAGATTCAGTAGAGAAAAAAAGGAAGCGGGGTGGAGGGGAGATTGTAAGGCTGGGCAGAACGGCAGAACTTATTAGTGTTGCAGAAAACACCAAGAAGACAGTAGTAGTGAGGACCCGAACCTCAAATGTATTGCTTGGTAACCCCGAATGTAGCTGTCGATCTGGGTAACCCTGAATGTAGCGGCCGATTCCGGTAATCCTGGAATGCAGTGGTTGATTTCAGTAACCCTCGAATGTGGCGGTCAGTTTCGGTAACCCTCTAATGTATCTTTCAATAACCCTTGAATGTAGCAGTCGATTTTGGTAACCCTTGAATGTAGCCGTCGATTTGTTCACCCTCAAATGTATTGTTCTGTAACCCTGAAAGTATCGTTCGGTAACCTTGAAATGGCTATAACCCTGAATGTAGCATGCGGATACCCAACAATTGCCTAATCATTGGGGAAAGAAGTGTTTTAAACAAGTTTGGTGATATATAAATGTTCCCCAAACCATTTCCAATTTTTTAAAAATAACTTTTGAGAAGTGGGGTGTGGGATTGTTGCCTTATGTCTCCCAAAAGTAAAAATTTTTTTTGCCCTTTATGAAATATCAATGTTTAGTTAAGCTGTAAAGCCATTAGGTCAGACAGCCACCTTTATTTCCAAAGGCAATTTTTTGATTCATGTTCTTCTAGGGTGCAGTCAATTAAAGTGCACGGAGAAGATCAAATCATTTAAGTTATTAAATATTTTTTCTTTCTTTGGTCTAGTAGTATAGCTAGCTACATGGGTCAATTGTGTTTGATCGTTTTATATTCCAACGACTTTTTAGATAAATCGATTGACTGTTGATTTTTATTCATGTGATTCATGACTAATTTCCAACAAGTGTGCATGCTTTTAAGGCAATCAAATGGAAATCTATTACAATTTCCCAGGTATCTGTCAAATACTTGTAAAATCAACTTAAATTTTCCAACTTGACCATATCTCCACTATCCATCTCAAGATCACTTTGGTTGATTGAATGCAAAAAAAGATCATTTTAAAAGTGCTCACTTAAAAGAATCGAGATTCACTGATTGATCAAAAAGTACAATTAACCCATATGTGGCTTAAGGTTGCTTTGCCTCACTCTTTCAATAGAAATGAATGTTGTTTTTCTTTTGTCTAAACTGATAATTTGTGTGAAATTGCATTTTGCTCTTATTATTTTGAATGTTGTGTTGGCCTTGTGTGTGCAGATAAAAGCTTCATACAGGACTGCTGACATGTTCCAAAATGTACTGCATGAACTAATAGGACCCATGAATCCCACAGATGCAGACTTTCCCTTTATCTAACATTAATTGTCATCCTGTTTCTAGCTGATCACTCATTGACACACATGGAGAACAGCCTCCATATAAGGGGGAATTCACGTTCTCTGGTGATTTAAAGATGTAACCATGCTCACGAGGCTTGAATTCAAGCCATTAGTGATTTCAGACGTCACTGTGGGATCAAAAGAAACGTGAGACTACAGTCAATATTCATAAATGAAAGTGGTCTCGGGATTGTAAGTGGGACTTATGGAGGGATACTGGCTTTCTTAAGTGATTTTTTTACTAATGTAATAAAATGAAAAGGCCTGTAGCGTGCACACACTTCCTGTTATCTTTTGAAAAAAACTCCTTTAAATAGCATTTCTTTTCTTTGGCTAGATCTCTATAACTTCCACTGTAAAAATAATCTAAAACGAAAATGGAGATCAGTAATTTTCCCTCCTTTAGAAAATCTACCTCTCAGCTTTTAGTTTTAATATTCCGCTTTTTATGTTCTAACCTTTACACCTAAATAAAGAATTGTTCCAGATTGCTTTCTTTTGTGTTTTTAAAACTACAGATTGTATTTAATATGGCGTCTATATTCCAAGTGTTTGCACTGCATTAACCTTTCACTAGCTAATCTAACTTCATTTCTTTTTGTACAAAAACCTTCTCATGCGCTAATCTTCCGCACATTGTCTCTTAAATAGTCGTTTGATTATATAAAATTGTAACATCTACTTCACATTTTCCGTGCCTATGAAACTCACAGTTAACCTGTAAGGACCTTCTGTAACTGCAATCCATAACTTATTCATTTAACTGAGGTTCGTCCTTATTGAACTTTTGGTCTACGAGAAAACATTGTTCTGTTCTCAGATTTTAATTCACTCCTTTAAAAAACAAACCCGGAATTTATTTCAGCGAAAGCCTTTTAATATATCAGTGCTGCATAATTTATGCGTTTCCAGTTGATACTTGGACATTACTCACAATGCAGATTTATGGCAGTTTTCAAGTTTTGAAAATGGCTGCAGCATTACTGAAATGACACGTTTGAATTTCATGATATTATTATGATTCACTTTGTTACCTCTGTTGCTGCCTACAAAGCCCTGCAAGCTTATATAGGGTGGGAATCTGCAGTCTGTGCACCTGAGCTCCCTAGCTCTAACTAGCACCCCCCCGATTCTTTAAAGACTCAAACAACCCTGCTTTTAAAGACCTCTCCCCTCTTTTCCTTCTCTTTTCCCCTTCTTTTTCTTATGTCTCCTTTTACTCTCTCTCTCTCTCTTCGTTCTCTGCCCCCCTCCTGGAAATGGTTATGATGGAGTCTCACATCTTGGGGTTGCCCACAAGTAGGAGTCGGCTTCTCCAATGGCTGCAGACAGTGGGAGGAGGATTGATGACGCAGCGCTCGAGCTTCTGCGACCATAGGCCATGCATATCGACAACTCTCTTTTATACTGTATATAGGATTGTTATTTTTTTGTCTATATTTTCTTCGGCTGCTCTTTGATATTCATCCACTGGCATATTCCTACTTTCTATTGAAGGTACCCTCAGCAAGATTATGTAACCAAATACAGTCAAGGATTTTATGATCATTATGAATTTTTTATGTCAACAAATTTTTCAAGATGCCCTTTCCTTGAGTTGGTGAAAACTGCTTGGTAAAAAAAAAATATGGTAAGCTAATTGGAATTAGTTTAAAGAACCTTAAATCAGTTGAAATTCTACATGGATAGTGGTTTCTCCAGTGTCTTTGAATTTTACAGCTTCTCTTGGCAGGTTCATAAGTTATGTAACTGAACTAATTCTTCATATTGCTCTTTGTTCTCTCCTTTAGCCCCCAAACAGTATTGTTTTCTTTTCCAAGAATGTATCATAAAATGTCCAAAGAAAGGCAAGGTGGATTTTAGGATTAATGTTAAAAGGCAAGTCAACTAAAAAAAAAACTTTGTTGCAAACTGTTGATTACCCCCCCAAACCCTACTTTTTTGACATGACAGTGTTTCCAAAGATGTCCTGAACTGCTTACCTGACCCGGTCCCTTGCCATCTAAGTGCCACCCCCCCTACTCCTGTTTCAAAAAAAACAGGAGCAGGGACTCCTGCACACAGCCGCTTCACTTCCTGGGCATGCCTTAACTGACAACCGCAACAAAGGAAGTGGAGCGACTGTCCACAGCAAAGGCAGCATAGGAGTGGCAAGGGAACGGGTCAGGTAAGAAAGTTCAGGAGCGTCTCTGGAAACTCTGTATATTGCAAAATTGGGGTTTGGGGGGGGTAATCTACAGTTTGCAACAAAGTTTTTTTCTGAGTGGACATGCCCTTTAAAGAACAATTTGCCAAGTGGCCAAATGGTAAATTGGTAGGACTGCACTAAAAACTGCACTAAAACAATGTTCAATAACAAACCAAACAGGGGAACACTGTTCTGGCACAAAAAAGAACACTTATGTGTTGTCTTCACTGCTTCTTTAATTTGTCTGATTTCCAAGGTTGAGATGGTGTTATTGCTGTTTTGGACACTAATGTAGAAAAGAAGGAAAGGTTACCAAAATATCTTCAATCCATTTATAGACCACAAACAGTTACGGTAATGAAAAAGTCATTTTTGTGAACTACGGTTCCTGTACTATTTGCAGAACATGTGTGTTGCTTAAAGCCCTTTTTTATCCATGGACTTAATTGTTGAACTTCCGCCTTCCAAGAAAAACACGGTTATATGGGTGACAGTAGACCGCTTCAGCAAAATGGCCCATTTTGGTCCCCTCCCCAAACTACCATCTTCGACGGAGTTAGCTCAACTATTTATTTCTCTATCTTCCGCTTTCATGGACTCCCTTCTGAAATAGTATCTGACAGAGGTACTCGATTTGTTTCCAAATTTTGTAGAGCACTTTGTAAATCCATGAACATCAAGTTACAATTTTCTTTGGCTTGCCACCCACAGTCCAACGGGGCTACTGAACGCACTAACCAGTCTTTGGAACAATATCTTCGTTGTTACATTTCCTATACTCAGGATGATTGGGCTGACCTTCTGCCTTGGGCTGAGTTTGCCCATAACAATTCACCTCATGCTTCTACTGGGAAATCTCCTTTTTTGTGTGCCTTTGGGACAAATCCTAGATGTTTTCCTCAAGATTTTCTTTTCACACATGTACCCGCTGCCAATGACTCTGAGGCCCAGATGACCACTATCTGGCATGCTACGGAAATCAGCCTTCAGAAATCTGCTTTGGTACAAAAAACTGCAGCAGATAGGAGAGTAGAGAACCCCCAGCTTATTCGGTTGGAGATAAGTGGCTCTCCTCTGCTCATATTATCTACGGGTTCCTTCCTCCAAACTAGGACCAAATTTATTGGTCCTTTTCCTATCCTGGAATTAGTCGGTCCAGTGGCTGTTCGCCTCCAACTTCCTTCCAGCATGTGGATTCCTAAGTGTTTCATATTTCTCTCATCAAGCCAGCGTGCTCAATCAGTATTCCACATCTTCTACACTCCCGTTCCAATTTCCATTGATGGTCAGCAGGAGTTTGAGGTCGAGAAGATCTTGGACTCTAGATTCTTGAGGAGGTCTCTTCAGTATTTGGTCCACTGGAAAGGTTTTGGTCCGGAAGAAAGAGCTTGGATTAAACATTCAGATTTGCACGCTCCTTGTCTAGTCAAAGCTTTTCACAGGAGTTTTCCAGGAAACCTGGCCCGTTGGGTACTGTGGCCCCCCATAAGGGGGTACTGTCACGAACTTACCTGCCGCTCCTGTCCCGCGCCGCACTACACTTCCAGGTGGGCAGCATCGTAGACGTCATGACGTCACGAGGCTGACACGCCAGGCGGTGCGAGAATTCAAAAACCGCCATCCTCCTTGACCGGTGCCTGATAGTAGGTTAGCTACTCCCTGGCTCCTTGTACTTGCCTTGGATCCTGCACCAACTATTTTCCTGTCCCGCTCCAGAGGACTATATCTACCTTGCCTGCTCCTGTGACCACTTACCTAGCCTGTTCCGTGCCTACTTACCTGCTTGTTCCAGTAATTCTACTCCAGCATCTTGAGATCCAGAATCCAGCCTACAGTTCCCAGCAGCACCTTGTTCCAGTATTCAGCCTACAGTTCCAGCAGCACCTCGTTCCAGTATCCAGCATACAGTTCCCAGCAGCACCTAGTTCAGAATCCAGCCTACAGTTCCCAGCAGCACCTTGTTCAGGATCCAGGCTACAGTTTTCAGCAGCACCTTGTTCCAGAATCCAGCCTTCTGTCCCAGCAGCCTCTGTGTCCTGCATTTTCCGGACTATCCGCTCCTCCTAAAGCATAATTGTAAGTACCCTGGCCTCCCCGCGTTTATTACAGGGTTAGGCCTCATAAAACTTATAATATGGCACACGACAGTGTGTGTAAACAGACGTTTTGGATGATACATGTGTAGCCGTTCAGTCTGAGTCACACATTATCCAAAATGTTTGAGGTTAGCTGTCTTTATCGCTGGATTTCTTTCTGTAATGCTGCTTTTTTTGACCACCAGTGCCAAATTGCACCTGAATTGTTATATTTTAATAAATATAATGAGAAGAAATAATGAAAAAAAACACTGAAATATAACTCCAAAGTATGGCAATGAAATATAACAATAAAAGGCTTCCTTTTCCACAATTTTCCACAAGGAAGAAATCTTACATTTTTTTGATTAAAGTTTAAACCACTGCAGGTAGGGTAGGGGTGGGGGATAGACAGAAATAAACACCACCCACATATTCAAAAAGATACAGCTACTAACATCAAATTGGGTAGATGGTGACTTATCCTTTAAATAGACTAGTACCTATCAGCCATGTCACCTCTTCACCGTATGATGCCAATGCGTGTCAATTTTCGGGAATTCGAGGATCGCCTAATGCTCAAAGACTGCCAAACATTTGAAGATCGCAGATTCGAAAACTGAACATTTGAAGATCGGTTATTTGACGATCGCGGATTCAAATCTAGCGAGAACTTCTGCTTTGAGGCTTCAAAAAACAGATGAAGAGAGCAATACCATTGAAAATGTCACTGATGTACGTGTGTCTTCTGTAAAGGCTGCAATATTACATGTGCGTTTCCTGACAAGTAAATCGTTTATTAACTGCTCAGCTAAGAAATCAGAATTAATGGGACACCCATACAGCAGGTGAGAGTTAATTTAGGTAGTCAGCATGGCCCTTTAATACAGGATTACAGTCATGAGTCATGATTAGAGTATGCCAGTAGGGGACATGAAACTGAAGAGGTCTTGAGATATCTGTAATGTTATTACTGCTGGTTAATTGCAATTGGATAGTAGCTGACTAGAATACGAGGCTAATGTCAAATTGGGGAATCTGCTTCCAATCCCACAGAGAGCAGCCATGCTATTTTGTTCTGAACTCACAGTCACAAGTGTATTTATCTATTTGTTTGGTGAGTGGATAAAAATGATGAAAATTATCACAAATAGAGTATCAAATACCCACAGATACAACTGACTCCCTATCTCAATAACATTCAAACACTCCTTAAAGGGGGATAATTAAAACTTAAAAAAATAAGTTAGAAGAAAGACATAAGGGTAGTGAAAAAAGGGTGTACACGTCCTTTAACACTACATATTGTGGTCAACAATAGGCAGAAATGGATTTATTAGGGGATCAGTACAATTCATAAAAGCTCTCCAATACAGTATGGGTGTCATGCAATATCATTGAAAAACATTTCCAGGCTGGGTAAGTAAAGGACAAAGTCTGGTTCTGACAGAACTCTTAGATTGTCGGATTATTTCAATTCTGGATTTTTTCCCGGACTTTCTATCCAATATTCGTAAATAAACTATTACTATTGCTATTTCAACCCTAAATTTAATGGACCTTTCAGATTTTAAACTAATCCATTGACTTCTATGGGTCCGTTTTTCGATTTTCGAATTATTTTCGAAAATCGTTTTCGGAACGGAGCTTAGCAGCTTCTACAATCTACTAGTAATTTACACCATTCTACTGTTAACCTTTACTGGTCTAGGGCAGTTCGAAAAATTAAAGTATCCATTTAATTTGTTGTTGTTGCTTCTTATTGATTATCAATCATTTCCAATGTTATTACAAACATATGTGAATATGCAGAATATATTTTGATTTATCTACCCTAAACGACACTTAATGAAATGTACCATTAAATATATGAATAAGTGCTTATGATAAAGCAGAATTGTATTAGCCTCCAATCCACAAGAAAAAGTTGCATAGAAAATCAGCGCAGTCTGCAGTATTCATTCATCAAATCAGCTTTATTGAATGGAAGGTTAAATGTACTGCACCTAAACAGGGGAGAAAAAATGCTTCTCCTGTGGCAGATTTTCTATGATAAGATACATAAAACGATGCATACTTTATTAAGTATATGTATTATGTGCTTATTTAAAGGATTTATTTAATGTACATAAGTCTGCTTGCACCAAGGGCGCACAGATGCAATGAGCATGTCATGGTTGCTTGTGCTTAAAATTAAAAAAAGCATGGTACTTCCCAGTACATGGTACTCCCCAGTACATGGTACTCCCCAGTACTTAGAATCTCCCCATTAATTTTCTGAATCACACTTTTTCAAAACCCACAGTTCAGCCTCGAACTGTAGGATTTGGGATGCATCGCTACTCCATATCTTTTGAGTCATAAATGTGCAATCTAGCTCAATGTGATGAAGTTTAGACTTTACTTGCTAACATCACAGTTCTCTTTAGTGTTTTCTTGTTATTTTCTTCTTCATAGTTTTGATGCTGTCTTTTCCTGATCCAAACATGTGTCTTTCTATATGCAAAAGTAAGATCAATAGGGTGATCAATAATTCTCTGCACCGGTAGTAAATGCTAAGAGGAATCTCTGTCTATCTCTATTGATTGGAGAATTGCTTTCAATTGGTTCTAAAGTGTATAAAAACATTTACTTATTGATTTGATTTCATTCTTTCCCTATTCTGTTGTTCTGTCCACACAACATGTGAGAAGCAAAAGCTTTCTTATCACAAATACGTGACTGGGGTATTCTAGAGAATAACAATGCCACTGTGCTACTTCTAGTTGACCGTTACTCCCCTATTAAATGTTGAGGTGATTTTAGGAATTTGTACGTTCTTTTTAAACCAAAAATAGCATATACCTTCAACACATTAAATTAACTTTTTTGCTTTTCTGATTGGAGGTGGCTGCTGGAACTACTAACATTGAATGTAAGGCACTGTAGCTTTGTATGTCTATAGGCTCTATATATTTAACTGGCTGGAGGTTTAGCTTAGTTTATGACCACTCAACAGTATCAAAGTTCTGCACACACATGTTGAAAAGTGAACTTTCCTTTAATGCATTGATTGAAGCATGGGAGGTTAAGGAGCTATGCCTTACCTCCCATTCTTCATAATAACTCAGGATCCAGGAACGAAGGTGGAAGAAACTTACCTTTTGCTCGATCCACCACAAACCACAGTGAAATCTCTGACCACTTCTTTGTTCTGTACAACATAGTGCACAAAAGGTAATTTTCTTTCACTTTCAATCCCGAAAGGTAAGAAGACATAGCTCCTTAACCTCCCGGGCTTCAATAAGTACATTAAAGGAATAGTTCACTTTTCAAGTGAACTATTCCTTTTAAAGAGGTTCAAAAATAGACACCCACGTGCAAATAGGCACGTGCCAATAAATAAGGATTGCTATAGGTCCAAAACGAAAAGGTGTGTTCAGTAAAGATGTACCTATTTAAACAGCAATAGCTGAGTAGTTGGTTTTTATGATTGTTTTTTATGATTTATTTATGTGCGAGCCCATATTAGTGCATGCCAATATACACCCCCTCCCTCTCCCCCCCCCCTTTCCTCTCTCTCCCCCTTCCAGAACCCTTGGTGCTGCATCTACGCCTTTTAAAAAAAAGAAAACCATCATACAATGTAGGGTACACCCCTAACCCTTAACGCTTGCTTTAAAAGTTTAAAATCAGCACCAAAATCTATTTACCTATTTTGTTTCCTTGGATTCCTCTGCGCTGCCAGTCCGGCCCTTCTGTTATTTCCGTATACATATTTTTTTTTTCATTTGGGGGTGGAGATAGCCATAACAGAAATTTATTTGTCTATTCAATGTGATAACTAAAGATGAGTCACGCTTTCAAAACAAACCTGATTTGGGAATTTAAAAGTTAGAATTTGGCAAAAAAGTAAAAGTGGGGGGGGGGGGGGGGAGAAACAGTACCTAAATTCAACATGTTTAGTGTATGTCTCTGCTATATTGCTGACTAAGACAAAAAAATGTAATCAAAAAAATGTAAGATTTCTTCCTTGTGGAAAATTGTGAGAAAGGAGCCATTTATGTGTATATTTCATTGCCATACTTTGGAGTTATATTTCAGTGTTTTTTTCATTATTTCTTCATTATATTATTAAAATATAACAATTCAGGTGCAATTTGGCACTGGTGGTCAAAAAAAGCAGCATTACAGAAAGAAATCCAGCGATAAAGACAGCTAACCTCAAACATTTTGGATAAATGTGTGACTCAGACTGAACGGCTACACATGTATCATCCAAAACGTCTGTTTACCACACGTGTCGTGTGCCATATTTAAGTGTTTATGAGGCCTAACCCTGTAATAAACGGCGGGGAGGCCAGGGTACTTACAAGTATGCTTTAGGAGGAGGGGATAGTCCGGAAAATGCAGGACACAGAGGCTGCTGGGAACAGAAGGCTGGATCTGGAACAAGGTGCTGCTGAAAACTGTAGCCTGGATCCTGGAACAAGGTGCTGCTGGAACTGTAGGCTGGATTCTGGAACTAGGTGCTGCTGGGAACTGTATGCTGGATACTGGAACGAGGTGCTGCTGGGAACTGTAGGCTGAATACTGGAACAAGGTGCTGCTGGGAACTGTAGGCTGGATTCTGGATCTCAAGATGCTGGAGTAGAATTACTGGAACAAGCAAGGTAAGTAGGCACAGAACAGGCTAGGTAAGTGGTCACAGGAGCAGGCAAGGTAGATATAGTCTCTGGAGCGGGAAAGGAAAATAGTTGGTGCAGGATCCAAGGCAAGTACAAGGAGCCAGGGAGGTAGCTAAAGCTACTATCAGGCACCGGGTCAAGGAGGATGGCGGTTTTTGAATTCTCGCACCGCCTGGCGTGTCAGCCTCGTGACGTCATGACGTCTACGATGCTCCCACCTGGAAGTGTAGTGCGGGCGGGACAGGAGCGGCAGGTAAGTTCGTGACAGTACCCCCTTATGGGGGGCCACAGTACCCAACGGGCCAGGTTTCCTGGAAACACTCTGTGAAAAGCTTTGACTAGACAAGGAGCGTGCAAATCTGAATGTTTAATCCAAGCTCTTTCTTCGGACCAAACCTTTCCAGTGGACCAAATACTGAAGAGACCTCCTCAAGAATCTAGAGTCCAAGATCTTCTCGACCTCAAACTCCTGCTGACCATCAATGAAATTGGAACGGGAGTTAGTAAAGATGTGGAATACTGATTAGAGCACGCTGGCTTGATGAGAGAAATATGAAACACGTTAGGAATCCACATGCTGGAAGGAAGTTGGAGGCGAACAGCCACTGGACCGACTAATTCCAGGATAGGAAAAGGACCAATAAATGGGTCCAGTTTGGAGGAAGGAACCCGTAGATTAATATGAGCAGAGGAGAGCCATACTTATCTCCAACCGAAAAGCTGGGGGTTCTCTACATCTCCTATCTGCTGCAGTTTTTTGTACCAAAGCAGATTTCTGAAGGCTGATTTCCGTAGCATGCCAGATAGCGGTCATCTGGGCCTCGAGTCATTGGCAGCGGGTACATGTGTGAAAGAAAATCTTGAGAAAACATCTAGGATTTGTCCCTTGTTTTCTTGCTTCTGTCCTGAACTTCCTTGACCAGGACCTTCTGTAATCAGTATCAGTCAGTCAGCCTCATAAGTTCGCTCACTAAGCCAGATTACTTTGGCACGAGCTCGAAGAGGAGGCTGCCGAAACTGCCTATCACCGGCGCACGCATGCCAACGTAACCGGGTGCCCGCACCAAAGTAATCTGGCAAATATAAAGCGGCGGTACTGGTTTCGCTCGGCTAGTATCGGCTGTTTTACTTCGCCACCTTGAAGGTGGCGAAGTCAGCCGATACTAGCCTCCCGCGGCGGGGATGGGCAGGCAACCCGCGGCGGGTGGTCGCACCCGCCCCGGGAGACACGCCCACCCCGCCCACACCCCCCGCGGCGGCGGAGACCACCCGCCGCCGCTTCCCAGCAGCCCCTCCCAACCCGTTCTGCCAGGAAGGGGCCGCAGCAGGTGGTCGCGACGGGAGGGAGCCGCTGGGAGGGGTGGAGGCTCCCTCCAGCGGGGCCCTGAGAAGGGCCTTTTGGGGCTTAGGGGGTCCCGCAGCTCGAACCGGGACCCCCCCTCCCCGGCCCTTGTAAGGGCCTTTGCGGCACTTACAAGTGCCCTTGCGGCTCTGACAAGAGCCTTTTGGGGCTTAAGGGGTCCCGCAGCTCGAACCGGGACCCCCCTCCCTGGCCCTTATAAGGGCCCTTGCAGCACTGACAAGTGCCCTTGCGGCTCTAACAAGAGCCCTTTGGGGCTTAGGGGTCCCGCAGCTCGAAACAGGACCCCCTCCCCGGCCCTTATAAGGGCCCTTGCGGCACTGACAAGTGCCTTTGGGGCTTAGGGGTCCCGCAGCTCGAACTGGGACCCCCTCCCCGGCCCTTGTAAGGGCCCTTGCGGCACTTACAAGTGCCCTTGCGGCACTGACAAGTGCTTTTGGCGGGGGTCCCGCAGCTCGAACCGGGACCCCCAGTGTGCGGCTCTTAAAAGAGCCCTTGGGCGACGTCTTCGGGCTGGCGACACCAACCCCACTCAGGTCGCCGATGCCAGGCAGACTCACTGCGGCCGACAGTGAGCCCGCTGGCACCGCCGGCCTCAGCGGAGCCGATGTTGCCAGCCGCTTCTTTCTTCAGCCATCTACTGCGATGGCATCTGAGTTCCGCGGCGGAAAGCTCCTCTTTATATAGGTTTGCAGAAATCCATAATCCGTTTCTGATTGGTCAATTTTTAATACTTGCTTTACATTAACCAATCAGATTTCAGAACTTTCCAGAAAGAGGCGTCGGGAAGGGATTTTAAGTCCCTTTGCGGCTATTCTATACAGTATCGCCGCGAAGGGGCTTAAAATTACCGCAGCACATCGCGGCCGCGATACATATCGCGGGAATGGCGCTCGCCGTTATAAATACGGCGATAGCGCTATTTTCGCGGCCGCGATGTGCGGCGGTAATTTTTTGGCGCTATTTTCGGTGCTTTATAAATATGCCCCTTAGACTTTGAACAGGTGGGAAAAGTTTCTGGTTCCAGTGTCTGTCTAATAGGTATATAGTATATAGTAAGAAACCAAAATGTCAACCAAATATACAGTAGGAAAAATAGTAAAACACAATTTAAACACAATATTAAACTAGAGTGAGAAGGAAAAAATTTTCTCCACTTCTAAAAAATACACATTTTTGTAGGGAACACTATAAATTAGCTGTTGATCTTTTGTAAAAAATAGTAATGAGTCTCAATTTCTAAACACACCTGGTTTTGTTTCTAAACTGGCGGTTTGAAAAATCCACGGATATGCCAACATTTTTAAAATTCCAAAAGTTGGAATTGAGGTCAGAATAAAAAAAGTCGAAAAAAGCAGAAAATTCAATAATTTTATTCAAAAAGGTTAAAATCACATTTCAAAGTTTTTAAAATTCCATTTCAATTGAATGGGAACATCAACTAATACCGAGGAACCACTGGCAGAGCGAATCTTGCCAGTTTTGTTCATCTCGGCTGATTTGAAGGAGGCTTATCATTTAACGCTGAGAGAAAAATAAAGAACAACTAAAGCAACACTCTTTTATAAGGAAGAGCACCATAAAGGAATAGTTCACTGAAGTCAACTATTCCTTTTATTTATTGTTTGAAGAACAGGAGATAAAGGAGCTATGCCTTACCTTCCATTATTTCCCGTCATACCTTCTGTTCTTCAATCAATGCATTAAAGGAATAGTTCACTTTTTTAGTGAACTGGGGGTCTCAATAAAGAAGTAGCCAAAAGAGAGAGTTAGGGTAGAAAAAGTTAGCACACACTGAAAAGCAGTTTGGATGACCCCGTTTCAGTTCTATTCTAAATGATGAGAACTCATACACTGCTGCTTTACACATAAAATAATAACAAAGAGACTGATTTGCAGCAGATGCTAAATCTTTTTATATTTCTGAAGATACATATATAGACGTTCCAAAAACAGCCCTCACCAATCCCGTAATTACTCCTATTCTTCTGATTACACGCTACAATTTACTTGGAAATGGAACAGTGTCACCATGTCTGTGTGCCAGAGAAATAGATTGAGATGCTGACTTTTGGGGTCTACTTTGTAGCTATAAAGAACTTTTCTTCTCCCCGTACTATTAACCCTTTCATTCTTTGCAGCACACCGCAGAAAGGGAAGTAAGCTTGTTCTTAAACATTTCTTGCGCTATGCTATATCTCACAATAAGAAAAGAACTGGATACCATAGCAACTCCACTTGGCTCTGTCTGGAGCCAGCTACTAACAACTCATCCAACCCTTTTTTGCTGCTATCTTCAAGTGCTTTCAAGAGGTCGAGACTCATATATGCCCTAACCTTTCATTAATACAGCATGTGAGTTTGGAATGTCTGTCTCAATACAGATCTGCTCCATCGCTACATAATGTTATGTGGAACATTTATTTGTGTGTTGCCAAGATACAAATGCTTAATCCTCATTGATAACATCCATAAAAAAGTCCTCGGATCACTTTGCAAATTAAAACTATTTGGATCAGCTTGACCTCTTGTTTTCTCCGTTACAGACATTACCCTTCAATACAAAATCATTATTGAAACTACTAATGTACATCTTTATTAAATATATTGCTATACAATAAAAGATTGCCAACATCACAACCAATAATTAACTAGGATTTCTCTTAGGCTGGGCACACACGAAGTGACTTTTTATGCAAACCGAGCGTTCAATACTAGCGAGCGCTCGGCCAGGACAAATGACTGTCAGATGCAGCAATAATGGGCGCACCCGACAGTTCGCGAGACAAACGATTGACTGATTTAGCAACAGGTACGATCGCTGTTTAGCCGATCTGGAAGAATAGGCGACCAAGCTCGGTCACGGCTGCCGCCCCCTCCCACACTATGCAAAATTTACGGCCGACCGTCAGATACACGGTACTATCAATGGTTCGGACGAAAATATAAGTATGGTTTGTAGCCAGCCTTACATTCCACCCTGTGCATACTTGAGTATGCACTGAAACCCCCAAAACCACCAAAAGTCTTGGTTTATCAAAACATTTCAGTAGCAGTTTGCTAGGGCTGTGGACATTGCAATCAATTAGACATTTATTGGATTAAATGTTGAATCGATTTATAATTTTTAACAAGTGTATGCCATTGGCCACTTAGTGTGTTTGTCATGTCTCTAGGTCAGTACTGAATTTGAATTTTCTACATAGAGTTGCCAAACAATAAAAAATTAGAGGACCCATGCAGCAAGGCAGAATCTAACTAAATGAAATCTGTTTGTAACCCAGATATTTACATTTAGGGGCATATTTAATGTTTTTTATTGTAAAAAATGTAGTTTCATTTAAAGGATAACTATCTTGTTTATATATATATATATTTTAAAATACAGTTAAAATGAAAATTACTTGGGACAGGGATATAGGACTGGCAATTCCTACCTCCCAATATTGTTTCTGTAAGGGGTACCAGCCCAAAGGAAACTGATTCTGCCAGTCTTCCTCCTGGCTTCAGCACTATCTTTAATCCAGGACTAACCTGGCAAATTAAAACTGCAAGTGCTGTAGCTCCTTAACAAAATTATATTTTGAGGTGTGAATAATCAATCCTACCTCCCTGCCCCAGGTACTTTCCATTTTTAAAAAGTAACATTTTAGAGTATAGTTATCCTTTAAGTTTTGTGATTGTAAAAATTGTAGTTTTATTTAAATCTGAACAGTGAACATACTATATATATAAAAGCAAGGCCAGCCAACATAAGCTTTGTCATTCTTGTGCCTATAACAAAGCGTACACAACACATAACCAAAGCCATTCCCATAAGGTTCTGTACATTTTTTCGTGTTTATTAGAATGCCTGTATTTCTTGAAAAAGAATAAACAATTGCTGCCTTTTAAATTAAAGGAATAGTTCACTCTCAAAGTGAACTATTCCTTTAATATATGGGTTGAAGCCCGGGAGGTTAAGGAGCTATTCCTTACCTCCCGATCTTTAATCAATATTGCAGGGTCCGGGAACGAAGATACCAAAGACCTTACCTTTTACGCGATCCACCGCAGCCCAGCTGGAATCTCCGACCGCTTCACTCTTCTGTACAGCTGTAGTGCGCATGCGTGTAATGCACGCTATAGCTGTACAGGAGAATGAAGCGGTCTAAAATTCCAGCTGGGCTGCGAAGGATCATGTGAAAGGTAAGGTCTTTGGTATCTTCGTTCCTGGACCCTGCAATATTGATTGACGTTCGGGAGGTAAGGAATAGCTCCTTAACCTCCCGGGCTTCAATCAATAAAGGAATAGTTCACTTTGAGAGTGATCTGTTCCTTTAATGGTTAATCCCACTTTTCTATTTTTATTGAGAACATTTCTTGAAGCAAAGCAATTTCTTGAAGTGTTTATATATTAATAAAAATGACTTCTCTTTGCATTGGGGATTGTCCATTAAAAGAAAAAGCAAATCTAACTTGCACAAAACAACATTTCTTGGCCAGACATGGTGACTAATTTTTCTTCTGCTTGTCCCAGAGCTGGAGCCAGAGTAAAGAAATTCTGTTTCCTTGCAGACAAAAATAATAATTGTCTTGTATCTTGTATGGCTAAGGCTCAGATTTAACAGTGGCATCTCTATTAGAGTCATGCCTTCTTTTCACTAAACACTCCCATTACTGTCAGGCGCTCAGGTTTGTCATAGCAATAGTCTGCATTGCAAGATGTGTCACTGCGGCTGTCCAGCTTCTACATTTCCTGACACTTTTGCAGCTCATTAATATTATGCTGTCAGAGCACCAGGGGGAGAGGCAGTGCTGTCTGCAGACACAGAACTCACAGACTTTAGCCTTTATTCATACAGTTTCAACTGAGACAGCAACAAAATCACTCCCATTATGCACTCCAAACCATAGGAGACAACATATACCCTGTCATTATCAGCCCCCCCAGTGACATTTTGTCCATCTTCATTTAACATCATTGTGATGTGCAGCTTGTGCTGTATTAGTAATGATATGACTTTCAAATGTTTATTCATTAGAGATCACACTAACAATGATAAATATGTGATCTCAGCAAAGTGTTAAGAGGGCAAGTGGGATTATTCCTGCTGAAAGCTGGAAAGATTTAACAACAGGGCTGTTTGTTCTTATAAGATCTAGAATTTTCTACATACACTGGGTTTTAAAGGGCATGTACACCCCCCCTTTCCCCACCCACAATTAAGGTAAATACCCTACATGCTTTGTCCCAACTGACCCTGATGCATTTTATTCCTCCTGATATTTGTTGGTGCAGTATTGAAGGGTCATCGTCTCCTCTGCAAGCTCATTAAACTCTTTAAGAGCCGCAGAGGAAGCACGCTTGTAATTAGCCGTAAGTCATTGGCCATGATGTCACCGACACAGTTGTGATTGATGGATTCTACCAGGAAGAAGGACTGATACATGGAGAGGGCCCAACAGCCACACAATCACAAATCATATTCAAGCATATTGTCCTAGTACCAGTATTAGCATGAACCAGACTAAGCATGAATAAAGTAACATCAATTATCTCCTTCATTACAGCTGCTGCCCACACTACTGACCTTTAAGCAAACTAACTAACTATATGTATGAGGGATAGAAAGTAACAAGGATTTTCATGATAATATTGTTTATGAGATGTAATGATGATGAGATTTGCACCTTTAACAAAGGACAAAAATGCTCACATTTTTAAGATACTATGTACATACCTATACCTTGTATTTTAATAAAGACATGAAACACCTGGGTGACTTGGTGATACTTTTTATATTTTAATATAAGTGGCCTTTAAAAGATTGTGTAGCTAAAATGTTGGTATTTCCCTGAGCTCGAAAATTATCGAAAATTACCTTGAACATTCCATAATAATCGAACATTCATTCCATTTCCAGATTTTCAGATCTTGGGGATTTTCCCAAGATCCGGAAATCCTGAAACGGATCTCTACTTAGAACAAATGTGGGCGAAGCAGCAGGTTCCAAATGTGACAAAGCACAGAGTAAGTTTAAGGTGTTGAACCAGTGGCTGGGATAGTGGTAAATATTTATGGAGATATTTATAAACGATCAATATCAGAAAACTCTGAAAACTCCTTTACCTCATCGGTTGTTATTTTATAACACAGCCATTAAAAATAACTCTGCAAATGTAAATTACCCATTGTTATTGGCTATTTATGATTGTGATGGTAAACTACCACACAATATCTGTGTTTTACACTGCAACCATTAACTTACACTACATTTATAAAATACCTTTAACAAATGGTTATTTAGGATGACTATCATAATACTGTACTAAAGGGAAAAGACTTTAAAACACTGAATAGGCCAAAGCTGCTTACAATGATCCTGTCCCTTCATTCTATTCTGTATTTACAGAGAGCAAACTAATAAATTTTACCCCTGAGAACAGAACTAATTAAGCTAATGCTAAAGTGCTACGAATAATTGGCTTAGGACCCTGGAAAGCAGCCATGGTACAATGTGGTGCAAATAAATACAGCCACAACCCTTCACCAGGGGCACAAATCAGATTTGGCAGCTGGGAGAATTGGCTTCAAGGGATTTCCTGAGTATGGCTATGAAATGGTGTCTTAGGTAAACCCATCTGCATAGGCTACATTTTGAGCAGCACAGACCAGACACAGGCAGATAAAGCTTAGTATTAGTACATTCTTTGTTCCATTCCTGTTAGCATTGTATTGTTATCTTTATAATGTATGCTGAGTGTTCACAGCATTATATTTTTATTTCTGTGATTTTACCATACATTTTTCCATCTTGGGTACTTTATTAGTAGCGAATATGTACAACACAACCGTCTAACTGATGTAAAATGTTAAACTGATAGCTCTCTATCATAAACCAGCTTAATGGATGATTCTCATGAATATATTACTACATATTGGCAATTCATTCCCTGCCAATGCATGGTTTTTCAGGTAAATGTAATTTTACAAATGCATAAAACTTTAAACTCTAAATCTAAAAAGGCACTTAGTTAAAAAAAAAAGTAATTTTTCCATTACCTGGACACCTTAATTATAATGATTAGTTCATCACAGGAGTAATCCCCAAAGAAGGACAATTATACTTACCCCCCCTGCTCCCCTCCCTTTAAAATTACCCAGGGTAAGGACCCATTAGTTCCTTACCCCTGGGTTTAGCTCGGATCAGCTGTAATGTATCATAACTTTCCCTCACTAGTCAAGTCCACTCACACATTCTTTATTAGTCTGTAATATGGCCAATGGGAAGCTGTGTTATGCTATTTATTGTTGTGTCTTCCCATAATTCTTGCAACCAGAATAAGGACTGGACTAGACCAGCGAGATAAGGTACATATTACAACTGATCCTCACATAACCTTGGAGAGAGGACCTAGTAGTTTAGGACCTCTGAGTAGTTTTAAAGATGAGAAGAGATTTGAGTGGGGTGTTTAGTATAATTGTCCTTTAAAGTTCTTTGAGGATTACTCCTGTGATGAACAAATTATTATAAGTCGGTCGTCCAGGTAATGCAAAATTACTTTTTTAAACAAAATGCCTTTATTGATTTAGTTTTAGGGTTCTATGCTACAACCTGTGCCCCTAAAGAGTTCTTGTTGACCCCCAACTAATTGTTCTGGGGACCCTGATTACAAACAAATTTTTATGTTATAAAATACGTGTATTATACTTTAGTGGACAGACAAAATTTCAGCTGCATCAGTCACTGTTTATTAAACCCCTTGATCAAATGTGTTCTACTATACGTACACAACAGATACAATCTCCACAATCTAAAAAATTGTTTAGCAAAATGTTGGCTCTATATAAATCAATAATAATAATAATAATGGCAGCTGCTAAACTTAGTGACAAGGCATTTACAGAAGAAATTGAATAGGACAGTACTCTAACTGAATTACATTTGTGTAGGTTTAATTAAAAAAGGAAATTTAAACCCCTGATATCCAAACAACAATCATGGATGATTCTAGTCTAGGACAGTGGGAAGCACGCAAAACACATTGGGTGACGATGTTGTAATTGTGTATGTGCAATAAAGTTTGTTTTACCGGAACCAGAAGTGCTGACTATTTACTGTTTGGTGTGGATCTCTTGCGGCCTAGGACCGCATGGCTGTGCATGCCGGAACCCGGATCCATGTTGCTGCTCTGCCTTTTAGTGGTGCTTTTCACTGTGTGATTAACTGTTTTGTTAGTCTTATATCTTATACCAGACAAAGAAATCATTTGTTACAAGAAAAACTCTTAATATACTACTCCTATCTGTCTATATATAATTCATTACAAACACCACATAAACAAATAGGTAAATGTAGCAATGGTAACTTACTGTAAATGGCTCTGGCACCTTGTTAAATGTCTGGGAAACATATCCATATCACCAAAACCCATTCAAACAGTATCTTCCCCCACAATCAGGCAATTGTTGGGGTTTCTGGATGCAACATTTGAGGGTTATCACCAATTCAAGGGTTACCGAACGATACATTCGAGGGTTACCAAAAACCAGACAATACATTCGATGTTTACTAAAATCCAACAATATATTTGAGGTTTACTAAGATTGAACAATACATTCGAGAGTTACCGAATTTGAACAAAACATTCGAGGGTTAATGAAAATCGAACGATACATTTGAGGGCTACCAAAAATCAAACAACACATTTGAGAGTAACCAAAAATCTATCAATACATTCGAGGGTTACCGATAATCAGACAATACATTCGATGGTTACCAAAATCGAACAATACATTCAAGGTTTACTAAAATCGAACCATACATTCAAGAGTTACTGAATTTGAACAATACATTCGAGGGTTACTGAAAATTGAATGATCCATTCTAGGGTTACCGAAATCGAACGATACACTTGAGGTTTACCAAATTATACATTCGAGGGTTACAGCCGAAATGCTGCATTGGAGGGTTATCGACGAATCTGTACTTTCGAGAGATATGGCCACAATAGAGGTTTAGCAAGCAGTACGCAAATGCAATAATTCTTGAAAATATGTCCGCGAGTTCAGAAAACTGCTAGTTTGGTACTAGTTTGTAAAGTTCTACAAGTTCAAGTTTGTTTAGAGGGGGGGGGGTTTAACACCAACTGTTTGCCATGTACAATGCTGTTTTGACACTTTACCTAGTGAAACGTCTTTAAGAACTAAACTTTAAGTCCAGTTGATCTAATTAAAATCAACAGACATACCATGACCTGGATAAATGAGAACCTTCACAAGCATAAGAATAGGAAGCACACACCTAAAGATATCAGAGTGGACCATAGTAAAAGCAATCAATACATTATTCACAGAAATTATACACCATGAATGATCAGTTTAATGCAAACAAGCAGAAAAACGGTCAGGCATGGTTTGCGGTTTCTGCGAGTATTGATTGCTTTTCCTATAGACCTTTCTGATATCTTCTTGTGTGCACTTGTTTGCACAAACCATGGCGGGAGAAACTGATGATAGAACATCCATGACATTACAGATAGGCTCTAAGTTTCTGATTTAACAGAAATGCTTTACCTTCACCTGAGTGCAATTCTCTGGAAATTACAAAACCACTGGAATACCCTGTGAAATAATGGGCATTTTTCCACAGGCAAAAAAACAAGGAATATTTGTAACCTCTCTCTGTTCTGGAAAAAAGTTAATTATTTCCGAAGGACTAACATAATTTAATAAATAGTGATCTATATTTCCACAAAGCATTATGGGAGGAACTAGGTGCTTGACAGTCTCCGCTTTCAAATGGATGGAAAATATATCCAGTTAAGCAGGTTTGAATATATAAAACACAACTGAAAGTATTCTTTATCTTCCTTTTTTCATTGTAAACACATGAGAAAAATGTTAAGAAATGGTCCCTTGTTTACCACAGCGTAACACTTTATTTATTGGAAATATCTTTTTTTTTTCAGAGAAAAGATCGCATTACATCTTCAGTTTCTTATGACAAGGAACTTCTGATTAATTTTACTGGGTAACTTTTCTGTTAAGATGAAATTTTGGCAGTAAGTCAAATCAAATGTGACATAGAGTCCCCTCTGGAGAAAGACACAGGACATAATATCATCTGAGTCACATGTTGGAAAATGTAGTTTGTGTAAGATCTAAACATGTTACTGACACATACTGAAAATAAGTACAGAGCAGAAAGAATCAACACATATTGGATTTCTTTAAGCTTCCCTTGTCTGTTGCCATGTCTCCCAAACCTTATCTGAAGCATAAAGGCAGTAAATACACAACTAATCACAGGAATGGTACTGTAGGAACTCCTATATTGTACTGTAAACAATCTCCTAGAACCTATATAGTATCCTGATATTGAAGGGCACTAATCATGCTGTGATCATTCTTTGCTCCTTTTAGCAATAACATTTGCAAATCAAAACCATAGTTTCAACCCCAGGGCAAGATTTATACAAACATATTCATACCTTTCCATAAAAGTGCCTATATCTGGTCCACTTCTTCTTCTGGTATGTGCTTCTTCTGGGGGACGTGTTGTCCAGACCATTTCCCATGTCCCAGAGCCATTTACAGTAAGTTACCATTGCTATTTTACGTTATATTTAGGTGGATCTGTGCATATTTTTTTCTCCCATTTAAAGGAGATCCCTAACACTTGTTTTAAGGTAATTGGGACTTTTCAGGGTATTTATTGCCAACAGATTCTTATACAGGTCATACTGAATTGAGAAAGCCAGTCAGATGACTAGCAAAATGTTTTCAAGAACTAAACTTGAAAAAGTAAAAGTAAATTTGATCTAAATATATACCACATACATTATGTATTGTGCATTCTAGATACCCAAATAGAAAACAAAACAAAAAATATATACAAATAAAGAAGTTAACTTACATTTATTAATAACTAACAATAAAAAATAAATTATGAGCGAGGTAGGACACAGTCCCCATCCTTCCAGCGGTTTCCCACTTCTCTTCTCGTGTGTTTGCACGCTCATGTTGAAAATATGAGTTTCACGGGGGGAAACACTGTCACTGATTTAATGATTTTTCTATTTTCTTCATAGCGTAAAGTTCCCAATGGCACAATGTTAAAGGGCATGGTTACAGTATGTATACATAGAGTATATTATTCCATATCCTGTACTGGGTAACTCGCATTATACTAAGAAATACTTTATAAAAAGCATTACTTACAACTTCCTTCATTACAACTGTCATGAGGAAATATTAATACGTCTTGGGAAATTGTACAGTAAAACAGTCAATTTCCCAGCAGGTCTATATTACATCTTTTAGTTGTAGCTGCTTTGCATTTTCATGTTGGTTTCTGACATTTCAAAGACAGAGAGGGAGGGAGGGTTATTGTAACTATTGCTTTGCATTGCTTCACTCTGCCTATTCTATAGAATGCTTGGCTAATACAATTTTCATCTAATGCTAATAAAATCTCAAATACATTTGTAGCCTCACTTGGGACGCGATATAAAACAAATTTATGTTGTGGCAATTGGTTAAAGGTTTTGAAAGTATGACAAATGACACGGACCACTGCAAACCCTTTTATTGGGTCATTATTCACAGCTCAGCCTGCCAATCATATCCCTAGACCCACTCCGGGCAGCCATTAGCTTTTCCACAAGTCACTTTCATTAGGATGTGGGGCTGATCAGACCCGCCGAAAAGATTTCCTGTGGGATTTCCTGTACGTGGGAAGAACCTAATGGGTCGAGGAGAAGTGAGAAACTAAAAGCGTTTCTCAAAAATAAAAGAAAAAGGTGATAAAAGCCTTTTGCGAAAATGCAATATTTCCCTAAGCGCACAAGTGTGATTCCTATTAAAAAGGTTTCCTGAACATGCCTGGAACATTCCTGAACATGACACCCCACAAAGACATCAATGTAGGAGAATATATGCCATCAAGGGTTGAAGGTTTTTCAATTATTTTTTGAAAAAATACTGTAGGTCAAACACAATCATCTGTTCACATTCATACCGCTCTCTCACTGGACATACAGTATTTATAACCAGCGAAAAAAAGATTAAAATGGAAGATTGATCCTACCGTACTTCAATTTGTGATTTTCCATAGGGGTGAAAATAAACCAAATTTTAACATTTTGAAGGAATGGCAGTAAGAGTGTTAACATGTGCTTAAAAGATATTTGATCCAGAGTTGCCTTCATCGTCCCGGGTCCTTTTTCTTCCAGATCATGTCACGCCCAGATCATGTCACTGCTGAAAACAGTGGCCCCTCCTTTTCACAAATGCTGTAATGATTACCTGTTCAAAGGACAGGAGGAAGTTAGGACCAACGAGGAAATGCCCACAGGGCAAGCAGGTCACTGGAAACTATGGTTACAGGATGCAATGGATACTGGATACAATGGATACTGGATACAGTGGATACTGGATACAGTGGATACTGGATACAATGGATACTGGATACAATGGATACTGGATACAGTGGATACTGGATACAGTAGATAATGGATACAATGGACACTGGATACAGTGGATACTGGATACAATGGATACTGGATACAATGGATACTGGATACAATGGATACTGGATACAGTGGATACTGGATACAATGGAGATCAAGGAAGGTCCAAGGAACAAAGAAACAACGAACAGGAGCAGGGAACCCAGCAAGCTACAACTGACAAAAGCTATGTTATCTTCGGGCACAGGCCCCAGCATCTGGCGGTTCTTTTAAACTTTCGCGCCGCCGGCGCCCCTTGGTGACGTCATGCGCTGTGCGCGATGACGTGCGGGCGTCGGCGCATTTCCGTGACGTCACGCATCTTGCGTGACACCGTCAGAGCGCCGGAGACATGGGCGCCGCCATCTTGGATCGTCCGGAACATCTGGACAGGTAAGTATTGCTGACAAGTGCAAACTCAGAATGAGTTTGTACAGCTTTAAGAGGAGGCAGCCACACTTGGGAAAGATGATGGCAAACTCCAGATCTACTTGGGAGGCAAGTATACATTTTCCTGTGGACATGCACTTTAAATGTTTTGTTGCAGTTTGGAATGCCTAATTAAACTGGTTATTCAACTGAACACATGAATGCTTTAGAAACAGTGTTGTTAATTTATTACAATGAAAATGGTTTGCAGATAACCCTCATGGAAAGGGAGACTTTGGGAAAAATCTAAATTACCCAGCAGTCTAATCTCACATGAAGCTTATTTGCATACAAAGGATGGTGTAGCCAAGTCTCTGCCTACCTCATATGATTTTTAAAGAATTTGTAGTATCTAATTAAAATAGATCACTCGGTGGTGTAACAAGGAATCATTGGGCCACCCAGCAAAACTATGATAGGGCCCCTATCCCTGCTTCATCCACTGGTTTTCTGGGAAGAAGCTATCTCTGTCATAGGAAAAATAAGAAGATGGGGCTCCATAGGCTCCTGGCCCCCCCTGCAGTTACTCCCCTGGTAGTTACGCCCCTGAGACCACAACAAACCCCTTATTCTCTAGTCTTTATGTCCACCAAACACATTAGCACTGCCATGTGTAGTATTCTAAATATATGACATCACAAATAAGAAACAACCCAATTCATAAGTCCTTGATTTGCACACATCCAAATTCCAGACTACAGGAGATGTAGTGTGGGCAATACTTGAAGGATGAAAAAAAAAGAAATAAAGCAGCAACGTTCAGCCAGCAACCCAATGGTCTTTACTGCATTACGAATTCCAATATCCCGACAGCATGAAGGATGTTGGTAGAAGTAATTTAACAATAGCTGTAGGTGTGACACAGCTAATTTAATGTTAAATGTACAATGTTGTAGCTTAAATTTATACTCAGTGGAATATTAGTATATAAATTAAACCTTTAGCAAGGTAATTTACCTCATTCATATTACTTTAGAGACAGTGTCTGTCTTGACTAATGCCAGTCCTAAAAAATACAGCAACAGTCCTAAAAGACCTAATACTAATAGCAAAAAAAAGAATCAGAAGAACTAACAGGGAGATGCAATATCCCATGCTAATGGGGCTGCTGGGAAAGGATTGCACCATGGGTGGTCACATCTGCCGCCACAGGGGGCAGGCGTGGTGTACGATCACCCCACCCTTGCCCCCCCCCCCTGGGGCGGCCCGCCGGGCACTTACAAGTGCCCTTGCGGCCCTGAGAAGGGCCTTTGGGGCTTAAGGGGTCCCGCAGTTTCGGTTTGAGCCCCCCGCAGCTCGGTTTGAGCCCCCCGCTGCCCCGCCACACCTCTCTAGTGAATGCGAACACCCACGATATGGGCATGCCTCCTGTGGCAGGTTCGACCCCCCTCCACAAGTTGGGCTTACCCCGCTCCCCCGACCCCTGCAATCTCCTGCCATTTTCGCCACCTTGAAGGTGGTAAAGTGAAATGGGCAAGATTAACGCCGTGCATCAATTACCGCCACTTTATAAATAGAAGCAAGCAGTAACTGATGCGATATTAATGTGACGCTAACTTTTTGAGGCCGGGTTTTGCCTTTTAATTAATTGCGTTAATAGCGATTTTGCAGCAAACGTTGGGAAACTCGGCCGCAAAAAGTTAACAGACGTTTTTAATATGCCCCGATTCAGTGTTGTACTGAGGCTTTAGTTGTCCTTTAAATCATTCCTAACTGCCCTTGACACCCTGACCCATTTGTATAGCAAGTTTAATTGAATGTAATCATACTATGGAGCACCAAGCCCGTTGTTTGTTTGATATGCAGGAAGACTGGATTTTTTGCTGATGTGGATAAATAAAATATATAATACTGTGCACCAATGTTTTCTTTGCATAATCTCTGCTATTATTGCTTTGTAATTGATCTACACAGTTGAGGCCCCAGCCTGACAATATCCCAAGCTACTAAGCATCCACAGCACAAATCAAAAGTAGAAGTTCCAAGGACAAAACCCATTATGGATGTGTGGTATTTGTTTTACTTTATAAGATATAGCTCTCCTTTAATGCACATCAATTCTTCTTCGTTGATGAACTCAGTGCATTCTCTGTAGGATCAACAGAAAGCTCTGACATAAGCAAATGCAGCTTCTGTATTAAAATTACCATCAAGTGACACATAGATGGAGACAGCTACATTCGCTCTCTATGTTAGCTTCAATTTTGCGCTAGAGGAGCATTTCAAAGACCCACTTCAAACACAAAGTAATAACGGAAATCCAAAGCCAAGGAAAAACAAGTTCTTAGGGTAAATGCGAGTGGAAAAATGGCAAAACGTGCATTATTTTACAGAATTACTCTAATTAGAATGCATTATACAATGGGGGTATGTATGATTGTATTTATATAAAGCCATTTCAGACCTTTATATAATATTACAATACATAAAATTCAGACAAGGGAAAAATAAGTTCAAATACATAGATACATAGAAATATATAAATAAGTAAAAAGTAAAGTTGCATGGAAATGGAAAAGGGGTCCCTGTCCTGAAAGGTCTACAGTCTAAAGCTGTGTACACAGTGCAGTGCTGCCTGCCATAAGCTATTAAAAAGGCTACACACAGTTCTGCTCTGACTTCCCTATACTTATAATATGCATCTCAAACCTTTTTTTCAAAAATACATTCATGTGTGGTGCAAAGGAGAACCAGCCATTTTTAAATTACACAAAAGACTCCAGCACTCAACTACACATACAGTCATAAATAAATTAGAGATGGACATGAAACCGAACTCGAACCCGAGTTCGAGCTGAACTCTATGAGTTTGGACGAACTCGAGGAATCATTTTCCAAAGTCATTGAACGTTCAAGAATTCTCGAACGTTCAAAGATTTCCGACCGTTCGGTAAGCCTCAAACGCCGGTTTGAAAACCCCCGAACGGCCGGGGATTCCCAAAATCGGCCACTCGAGGATTGCTGAACAGCCGAAAATCCCGCAGCTGGACATTCGGGGGTCCCGCAGCTCGAAACATTTGTGGGGGTTCCTGCTGCTCGAAACCAGGACTCCCTGGTCCTAAAAAGGACCTTTTCAGGTCTTGGCATCTTCTTGTTGGCGACACCAACTCCGCTAATGTCGCCAACCCCAGGCGTTGTCACTGTGGCCGCCAGTGACACCACCGGCGCTGGTGACATCAACGTCGCCGGTGTTGCTGACTTCTTGGGGGGTGGAGGGGGGCGGGCGCCAAGACCATATCTGCTTCTCTATTTATTAAGACCTCTCCAAGGGAACCATGTGACCTTGTAACCCTACTTTATAACTAGACTGCCTTAAAGGGCATGCCCACCCCCTAAAATAAAATTTGCCCCACTGCTGACGTCACTGTTTAGTGTTGATAAATCCTTACCTTTTTTGTCTGCTCCATATGGTTATCCTGCAGTGGCTGCTAAAGGCCAGAAAAGTGAAGAGTCGGAGCCTGTCTGTGTGTTATCCGGTATTTGCCCTCCTTCTGGAGGACACTGGCATATGATGTGGAGCTCCCTCCCTCCCCCCTCACTCCCTCCATCTGGATCCATCGGTGCTGCATTTAATTTTTTTTTAAAAAAATAACTTTTGCTGCAGTGTATGGACCCCCCTAAAAGCTAGGGTTTTAAGTTTAAAAAATGCCTAGAAATAGACTTGGATCTCGTTCCGGCAGCTGCGTTTGTGATTGGCTGACTTTCTGTGATTGGCTTACTATTGCTACTCCATTCCAAGAACTGGGACTCATCTCTAGTTGTAGGTCCCTGAGCCTAACTAGCGCATAGGATGAAAAGGAGAACGGTGAACATTGACATTCATCAGCCTCGGGAACACTAGTTTCTGCACTACACACTTTACGATACACTATATGATAAAGGGGCGATTCCATCAGATGCTACAGAATTGTCCCTCTATCATTAAAGTGTGTACCTTGCTTTTATCTGGCTAGGAGATTGTGACATAACAGAGAAAGGACCCTTAAGCTTAGGCCACTCAACAATGGAGTAGCATTGCCGTTTTTGCTGTGATCTGCACATTTACGCAACTGGAGCGCATTCGCATGTGTTCCGAAAAATTATCAGTGCAAGAAGTTTGGTCACCCACATTGCCATCCATTTGCGGGGTGATCTGGGATAATGGATCACAAGCATGATCTCCATACTGTACCGGAATGCAACGTATGAGGAAAGCTTGCACGCATCAGTGAACATTTCACGTGCATTAGGCTGAGGCCACACTGCAACGCACAGGAATCACGCACAAAATCATGAGCGTTATCGCATGCGATTTTGTGCGCAGTTCTTGTGCCTTTCGTGTTTTCACGTGTGTTTCACGCATGTGAACGTTTTCTGTTATAGAAAGGCACGCGTTAACGCACCAAAAATGGTGAACGCATGCGTTACCAAAACGCGAACAGACGCGCAATCGCATTCGCATTGAAAATTGCGGGAATTTTTACCAGTCCCGCGATTTCCATTTCAAGTCATGGGCTCAATCGTGAACGCAAAACGCGTGCACGAGAAATGCGCTAGTGTGGCCTAGACACTGAGTGTCTCTCTGACTGAGAGTGTCTGCATGACAATGTCTGCATGACTAAGCGTGTCTGCGTTAATGAGTGTGTCTGCAGGACTGAGTGTGTCTGCGGGACAGAGTGTTTCTGCAGGACTGAGCATGTCTGTGTGACAGAGTGTCTGCATGAAAGTGTTTGCGTTACAGAATGTCTGCATGACTGAGCGTGTCTGCGTTATTGAGTGTGTCTGCAGGACTGAGTGTGTCTGTGGGAGACAGGGTTTCTGCATGTCTGAGAGTGTGTCAGCATGACTGAGAGTGTGTCTACGTGACAGAGAAACTAACAGGGAGATTCAATAAAAGTTCTTATCGTTTAAAATGGGGCTAATTTTGCCCCAACCAATCAGATCTTATTTAACATTTGTAAGCTTACATCTGATTGGTTGGGGAAAAATTACCACCATTTTAAACTATAAGAACTTTTATTGAATAACCCTGTAAGTATGTTATTAAAATGTAAGGGGCCCCATGTGTACTTTTCTTCAGGGCCCCATTTTACCTAAACACGGCCCTGTCCTAGGGTTCACAAATTGAATTTGAGGGTTCACAAAATCTTTGATAACTATGTTTCGGATCTCAATTACTATTCCACTGTATAATGATGGCCATAGACGCTACAATCATGGGCGTACAATGCAAGGATAGCACAATTGTCTTGGGTGATAAAAAAAAATCCAATCATGACATTTGTACAATATGCATCCATGGCCACCATAAGGTCTAGGCCCAGGGGGTTGGCACAGCTGTAGTTGGTGATTTTAGGTCATGAGGCTGAAATTCTGAGTTCTGAGAGTTCCGTTGGGGTAAGAGATGATCATCTCTATTCAGAACCTGCCTCTCCCTTTTGTTCTCCTTTCTTACTTTCTGTTTTCCCTACATTCCATTTTGTTCTCCCTTGTCTTTATTCCATGGTGCTCCTCTTATCACTAGGTAACACTTTGGACAGGAGTTCGAATCAATGGCCAATATCCATTCACTGCACTGATCATATTGTTACCAAACTAAAGAATGAACTTGGGTATTATGCCAACTAGCAGCACACACAGATGTTAGAGCAGGATCCCTAGCAGGCATCATTTGGAAATGTAGAGGGCCTAAGCCTCCCACAGACAATGTGGGCCTGTGCATTTATTCATTCCTGCCCACTGTTTCTTACTTTAAATGCCAGACAATAGAAAAAATTATCCCATCATATTGGCATTTATTGAGGTTAAAACTAACTTCACAGTTTTATATAAATCATGCTGTTTTGTAGTTTTAGAAATCATCATTGAATCAAGAGCAATAACACGCACTGGGTTACAATATTGGAAAACGAATGCACTTATACTAAAAAAAAAAACAATAAGTCATATCATCTCTGAACAAATTGTACAGAGATTATATGACCCACACTCTGGATAACAAACAGTGGATTGACGCCTCTGGTGCACTGGGACATATTCTGGCTTTCATCTGTGCTTGAGCACTGTGGCAAATTAGCAACCAGTCTGCCCAAGTCTTTGCAAATGAAACATGCAACAATACCAATCTTTCCACTTTAATTAAAGAGGGAACGTTATCAGAGCTTAGACACCTCAAGCAGAAACATTAAGAAGATACAGCCTCTGAATGAACATCTGCTACTGTTTTCTGATCATGGTTAGTTTAATTTAGTCCATTCTTCACAATCTGACAAAGTTAATTTTTCACAGTTTGTTATATTCTCATTTAAATACACACACACACACACAAAACAAATTAAAGCACACAATGTTTACGTATCCCCAGGACTATGGGATTATGACTACTGTTATTACATTTTTAATTGTCAATCCTATTTATGTATGAGAAAACAATATTATAGCACCTTGTGACTAAGTACAATGTGACACATAAGGCATGAGTCAATGCTTGGTGAAATGTAATTTTGTAAAGATAAATCTACAGTATTTCTACAGTTTTTCCCTTTCATTTTCAGCATCATATGCAGTATGGTGGCTCTTTTTTGGGTATTGTCAGCAAAGTTTCCGTGTTTGATGATGACACAAAACTTTTGGACTTAAAAATCCTTGTGGTGCTTATACTATAAATGGCTCTCGGTTCCGAAATTCGAATCATCCATCAGAATCTGGATGAATTGTCCGGATTTTGAGACTTCAGAGCCTATTTTCTATAATTGTCAAACATTCGAGGATTATCAAAAATAGCCTTGAACGTTCTATAATCCTTGAAAATATTTTCAATCATATTTTTGAGAATTATTGAATATTCATGGCTATTTTCGATAATCCTTGAAAATAGCTTCGAACAATCGATAAAAATCGAAAATTCGTTCCGTTTACGGATTATCTGAACTTCAGGAATTTCCCCGAGATCCGGAAATCCGAAAATGAAACGAAACTGGTGGCTTTCGACCATCTCTACTTTTTACGAAGCATTGGTAACAGTGGTATAAATACCGCCCCCACCACACCCACAGCAGCGCAGGGGGGGGCGGATGGTAGGAGGGCCAACCACAACCTCCACGATCAGCTGTAATTAAACACCTGATCGCATGTATGAAGGAAACATATGCATGTTCAGCTGTTTAAATGACTGGACCCAAACTTCCAGAACCGAACCAGAAGTTTGCATCCTGTCTTCTAAACAGCTGATCGCACGTATGAAGGAAACATTTAAAAAAAGCTGATCATGGAGGGGGGTGGGTCAGGGGCCCGGCCCCTGCAGTTACGTCCCTGATAGGTAAGGCCTCATTTAGTATATGCAGTGCAATTTCTGAATCCTGTGTACAAAAAGGACATCTTGGAAATATAAAGGGTTCAGAGAAGAGGACAACTAAAATAATAAAGGGAATGGGGGACAGGCTGGATAAGTTACAATCATGTACACTAGAGAAAAGGTGCTTGCATGGGGATATGATTACTGTGTAAAAATTAATTAATGGGACATACAATACACTATCTGGGGCATTGTTCACCACAAGAACATGTCAGAGGACACACAGACATCCCATAAGACTTGAAGAAAAGAAGTTAAGTCTTCAAGTTCAGAAAGGGTTTTTTACTGTGAGAACGGTAAAACTATGGAACTGTCTTTCATTGAACATGTTGATGGCAGGTTCATTGGATGGTTTCAAAAGAAAGATGGATGAGTTTCTGAAAAGATGCATTAACATGCAAACTAATGCTAAAAACTCAAAATGCAAATGACACTCACCATGAAAAGGTGTTGTTATAAATTTGGATAAGCTAGTTAATCTCCCAGTACCTCAAGCTACACATCAACAGGGAGATTCAATATACTTAAAATTAGGGTAAAACTCACATTAATTCAATGTCATATCGGGTTATATGAGTCTTTAAACTTGCACAACTCCTCGCTTCCAACCTTTACATAATCCTGCAATGTTATCGCGTTTATGTCCGGTATTACATTGCAAGATCATTTAAAGGTGAGAAGCAGGAAGTTGCAATATTGCATCTCTCCGCAAATATATAGACTCTACATGGCATATATTTGCTGACCTGAAATATCCTGCGAGCAGTGTGGGTGTAATTTTTGGAGCATTTTGATGATTATATCTGGAAACAGGCAAAGACAAGTAAAGGTATTTTTAGAATCTTGAAAAAGTATACACCTTTACAAACTGGATTTATTTTATTCAGATGCATTCATATATGAATTAAGAAAAGCTATTGGGTATAGCTACATATTAGTTTAGCATGGTTTTCTATAAATTGTATTTCAAACCTGTGATTGGCTAAGACACGATGTCTCAGCTAATCACAGGTACCACTGTTGGTCCAATCCCTCCTGCAGCTTCCATGCACGGAAGCTAAACAGAAGAAAGCCAAGGGAATGAAGGCTGGCATTAACAAAACAAAAAATGGACCGAACAAATCGGTACCAAAAAGGCCTCTTTCCATAGGCACACCCTATTATATAGTCCAATAAATACAAAAAACGCCTTGATCATACAGTGTGGAAGCTGCCAACAATCGCCTCATACTTTATATATAGGAAGAACGTTCTTGACAGTGTGTAGCCACATCTTTCAAAGATGACAGACAGAATCTTACAAACTGGTACTGTATGTACCCATCTTAAGTGTTTCACTTAACCACAGACAGTATTGGGCACTGTAATGTAGCTAAGCTTCCCAATATATTTCCCACAATTAAGCCAACCCTCAGTGTCTTTAAAATGCTACCTAATGCCAGTTATACCTGAAATATTTTGCAAAAATGGAGTAACATCCTCTCGTAGTCTCATAATCTGACATGTAGATGAACATCTTACCTGTTCCAGAACATGTCTGGAACAGGTAAGTGTGTTCCTCCAGCGGTTCCACAGAAAATACACAAATCCAATTTGGATCAGAATTTTTCTAGACTTTTCAACCACAATTTTTGAATTTTCTATATTGATTTTTGAATTTTCTATCACGCTTTTTGAATTTTCTATCACGCTTTTTGACTTTGACAATCTTGATATTCGGATTTTCTACACTAATTTTTGATTTACAAATGTTTCGACCTATGAATTACTGAATATTCTGCCAGATCCTTGGATTTTTGAAACCAGCATTTCTGAAACAAATCCAGGTTTGCTTTAGAAACTGGAACTCATCTCTATTCTAACAAACAATGGGTCTGTATTAGAAAAGAACCACAGCCAGCTGACAGAAGTCTAATGACCTATTGTTAAGAAGAAGAATAACCTGCAATTTGACAAGCTCCTACCAAGTACACTTAGAATTATCTGACAGAGTTATCCCTTTATTGCTTGCCAGTGTGCCTGTGATTTTTCATGGTGAAGAAATGAAGTCTTGGTTGCCAATGACAGCATTAATAATGGGTATGTCTCCCATTTTCACAATGGACAATATTGCTAAAGCTTTTAGTCAAATCAAAGAATCATAAAACCAACCCTGGTTTTCCTTTTACGGTGACCATGGCTTATTGTATCTGGAAGGAATTCCTCCCTTACTGAGGCTCTTTACTAAGGTTGATGTTCATGGAAGCAGTGGGCTTGTGGCCAGTTAGGAGTTCACAGTTTGAGCAATCTTATTTAGAGGCAGGGATGATGGTGGGAGGATACCAAAAAGGCTGTTGGTTTTCTATCATAAATTAAACATTTATGAACAGTATAAACATTGGTTCATACTGCTTTATAGATCACTATTTTGCAATATCAACACTACTTTTAGATAAAGCTTCAGACTAGTAACTAGAGATAAACAAACCTGGCGAGTTTTGTTCCGATGGCAGTTTAGAAAAATTTGAATGGAATTTTCAAATTTTCCATGAAAAATCTATTCTATACAGCAGTTCCGAATAGAAACCAGGTTTCTTTCGATTCATAACTACTAGTAACCGGTTAACTGTACATGCCATATTTCTAGTAGCATTTAGAAGAACAAATTTCTAACCTTCACACTTTATTATCAAGCCAGTCATGCATAATCTTGTTATTTAGCAAGGAAAATCAAAAAATGAGCCAATACCCTTTTCTACATTGTATTCATTTACCATGTAAATTGGGATATTGTTCTATTAAATCTTTTGCCTTCATCCCTGAAAAGACCTATTAAAACACTGACCACTCACTGTGCCCAACAGAACAGAAAGATACGGAATTAAACCCGACTCACTAATCTACTTTTTATATCCCTAACCACATATCCAGATCCTCTATCCCAATAACATGTTAGCAGACCATTAGTCCAGCAGAATATAACAATGGGAAGTTGAGTACTGTAAAATATAGTGATACCTTTTTATTACTGACTAAGTTCATTTTTATAGACCTGCTTTCCAGAGATACACATCTGGTGAACTGCTTGCCCTGAGGAAGAAAAACGTGTCTCTCTTGAAAAGCTTGTTTATAAAATAAAATCCATAATAAAAATATATCATTTTTTCCTACAGTACTAATCTTTTTATTACTAAAAACATGGATATCAAAAATAGACATTGAACTAAACTGACATATTTTTATCTTGTGAAATCTAATCAGTGCAAGATAAGGTAAGATATTGGTAAATATATTTAAATGCTAGATTAGATAATTTATAGATGTACCAGATGTATTATGTCCTTTAACTTGCACTTAAGTTGCACAGAGGGTAGATATATCATTATGGCTGTAATGCTGGCTATTCACAATTAACTTAATTTATGAATTTCCTGTAACATTACCCCAACATTTGTGCAAGGTCAGAAGATATTTTTGCGATCAGCCCAATCGTTTAATGCAATCGACTTACAATCCAAAAATGAATGGGCCAGGACAAAAATGTTGATGGAACGTCAGAAGGTAAAACAACCAGCCTATAAACACTGTTTGATAGATTTGGCAATTGAATGTTGAATTTATGTCTGTGTATTGTATGGCCAGCATGAGCAGGCACCAGGCAGAGGGCATGCCTGTGACTTATGGTAGCCCTACTTGTAGTAATATTAATGGGTGATAATTGTTAATACAAACATCTTTTGACAGGTTTGTTAACAAAAATTGTCCAATTGTGTCAGCCTGTTTTCAGTGATAAATACCCAACACAAAGCAATTACAGATGATACCACATATTGGTTGATGATATCAATATATGTATGGCCTCAAAAAGGGAAGCTGGTCAGGCAAATGCTGTAGTGTTTTTTTTTTCTTTTAACTGCTGATGCTGGAGTTCTGTATAGTATGTGTAGCCTACTACTTGTGTATCCTCACTTGTTGAAATTCAATTCTCATTCTTCAGCACACAGAACCTGGGCTACCCTTAATATCGATGAGTAAGAAAACCTAGTGGTACATTGCATTTGAGCGTTTATTCACTATGCATTCTACTCTGAGGAAGCGGAAGTGTCCACGAAACGCGTCAGGCAGGCCACACACCCCGCCCCCGATCTGTCTGTGTTTTATGCACTGTTTTAAGTCCAGTCATGCCATTAAACTACACCAGCAATCTAAACCTTTTTCTCTTTTCTCTGGTCCTTCACCAGCCAATACTATTCCACAAAAGACAACAGCACAATGTAAACTTACAATATATGTATTGGCCCACCTATACTGAGGTTTCTGGAATGGTGTGTCAGGGTATTTATTTTTGGCAAGTCTTAAACTAAAAATAGATATTGTAATAAAATGTAAACATTGCTGTACATTGATTATATGATAATGCTGTGCCTACACACTCTCTAAAATCCATAAAATACTCTAATGCCAGTGATGTGCACAATTTGTTTTATCCATGACCCTCCCCTATAAAAATGCATTTTTTTATTTTTAGAATTTTGCACTAATACAGGTGGTCAGTTCAGAATAACCTGTGCTGTTGATCGCGTACATAAAACAACCACAAACATGTTTCTTGTACAAAGGGTTAAAAAAAATTGGCAAATCTTTTATTGTGACTGGATATTTAAAAAAATGCACCTAACATCAAATGGTAATGTTGCTGTAATTAACAAGTCCACACAGTTCACTTTGAGATGTTTCAGCAGATACTTAGCATTCAAGAACAGAGCATATTATCCTGTCATTCTATGAGACACAGCAGTGGAATTTAGTGTGACAAGTGAATATATAGGGAGATATCAGACAACCCTTTTTGATGAATGACACATTTCAAAAACAATTAACTACAGATAATGAACACAAAAATAGAAGAAACAGGAGCCTTAATATACGACCTTCCCAACACCTGTTATTTTAACATCATTCTTTTAATGAGGAAGGAATCATAAAACAACAGTACATTACAAGTCTAACAGTATTCAGGCTTTTTTTTTATTTTTTAAACAATATACACCCATAATATTCCTTAGTTCTATTTCAGCCATCAAACTATTTCAGGATCAAAACTATTAAAATGCGTTTCCTACTAGAAAAACACAAACATGGTATATTTTTCCTGTGTATGTGTAACGTGTTGTACTGACTGCTAAATAAACTGCTAAAAGAGACAATTCACTAATTCCCAAGGCCCTGCTTAAATACACAATGCCTTTCACCACACCTTTGTATCCACTTTTTGTCCTATTGTGTGCGATTGTGTCCAATTTTGGTGAATGCATGCACTTCAAAAACAGATCAGATCACAGAGTACATAGTGGGGCTAGGTTACTTTGATTAGATATCATTGCAAAATGTATTTAAAACTGTATTTAGATTGCAAAACACAACAAAAACACCTAAGTGAGGCCTTGGGTTAACCTCCAAAACTGCAATAAAGCAATAAAGCAGTGTAGGGCTGTAGATAGTTAAGTACACCTAACATGTATGGCTGACACATTATTCCTGTAAAACCAGATGCCTATAAAATCACATTCTGCATGGCTAATTAGCAATTATCTTAGATGCTTAATAGATCTCCATCTAGTCTGTTGCGTGAATTTAAATTAACTCCTAATTAGCCACACTTATGTTATTGACTGTGTTGTACAAAGCATGACACTTGTATCTTTTAAGTAAAAAATATTGTTTGGTACTTTTATTTTACACACACACATATATATATATACTAGCAAAATTGTGCCAGTTGGTGCACAATGGAAATTATGTGTGTGTATGTTTTGCTATGTGTGGATATAGTGGATATAGAATCTTTACACAGGTATATTTTAAACTGTTACTCAGACAGTCACCAGCTTCCAGAGGAACCAAATAGGATAATCCTGCATGTCTGAGAGTAGACCCAGGCAATCCTGCTACACAGTGTGGTCGAAACTAAACATGCTAGGTTAATACTTATTAGTATTCACCACGGCAAGTGGTGATGGTACCTTATATATTATAACAGAAGGTACCTCACAGCATCATGTTATATATATATACATACACACAACAGCTGCTGGATGCAGGCACTCACTTCAAGCTAATTATATGCCCGGGTGCATTCCAAACCACTTGTATGTAAACCATAAATAACAAGGAGCACTCCTGGGTCTTCTTAGTGCATTTTATTAGGTGCAAAATCAAGGCAACGTTTTGGTCTTGTTCTGAACCTTTCTAAGCCATATATATATATAATATATATATATATATATATATATATATAACAACGAAACTCGGAGCACTCGCAGGACTTAATTCACGGTACATAACTTTATTTAACAGAATCAACGCGTTTCGGCCATTGTGCTTACGGCCGTCGTCAGGATTACAGATGAACATGTAAGTGAGTTTAAATAACATGTGATTAGTGACACCCCCCCACTAATCACATGTTATTTAAACTCACCTACAATGTTCATCTGTAATCCTGACGACGGCCGTAAGCACAATGGCCGAAACGCGTTGATTCTTGTTAAATAAAAGTTAGTACCGTGAAGTAAGTCCTGCAAGTGCTCGAGTTTCGTTGTTCTACATATGTCTATACGGATGCACCGAGGCGGCTGCTTACAGAGGGGAGTGCTGAGGACTATCCACGCATAATTTTATATATATATATATATAATATATATATATTATATATATATATATATATATATATAATATATTATATTAATATAAATTCCAGTTTAAAAGAAGGATTAGTTGAATTACCTGCTATCATAGATAGAAAAGTTTTTATCTACAAACCATTATATGTCTCTGCATATTGTAGATGAAAAAAAAAACGCCCGTTAGGAATTATTATTTCAAGGCATCAGACCTGCCACCTGATAAATTTAAAAGAGACTTAAAGGCTAAAAACTACTATTGCAACATATATGTGCTGTGTTCAGCTGTTCGTTAAAGGGCATGTATGCCACAAATACAGAAGCAAGAAGCAATGCTATAGATACTGAAACTTAGATACTGTACATACTACAGAAACTGAAACTAGATTCATACTACAGATACTGAAACTAGATACATACTGTACTACAGATACTGAAACTAGATTCATACTACAGTTACTGAAACTAGTAGCATACTACAGATACTGATTCGAAATACATAGTAAAGATTCTGAATCTAAATACATAATACAGATACTGAAACTAAATACATAGTATAGATACTGAAACTAGATGCATATCACAGATGCTGAAACCGGATGCATAGCACAGATGTTGAAACCAGATTTATAGAGCTACTGAAACCAGATGCATAGCACATATACTAGATATATAGTACAGATAATGAAACTAGATGTGTACTACAGATACTGAAACTAGATGCATACTGTAGCACACATACTGTGCATAGCGCATATGCTGAAACCAGATACATAGCACAGATACTAAAACTAAATGCTTAGTATACATACAAAATAGACACAGATACTAAGAATAGATATATAGCACAAATACTGAAACTAAATAGATAATACAGATACTGAAAATACAGTAGATGCATAGCATAGTTTTTTATTTTTAGGGATGACCGCATCCATTTAATACAATGCACAATTATAGTATTTATATACCAATGTCAATAACACAGTATATTTCATATGGACCTATGGCTATAAACATGTGCTTGTTTTATTTAGCTAGAGTAAATCATACACATTGATGTAATTTTGGATTGTATGCTATAAAGGTAGCTGTTATTGCTCTTGCTGTCATTATGTGCAATATCTATGCCTTTCTTATGAAAAACTGCATTTGTCCCCATGGCAGCACAATATCACAAACTGCTAAACAAAGGCAGAAAGATGAAATTAGTTTCTAAGTAATCTGAGCATCTCATTGTTCCAATGCCCATCATGCAATGCAAAGAGCAGTGGTTTTATTAACAGATACGTCCCTGTGTGGCAATATGTATTTGTATGGACAGACAAATCAGGAAACTGAGTACAAATTAATTCATTACATTTGTGCTGCTTGACCAAACTGTTATATGGAACACACACACTATTAAGAAGCATTTCATTTGAGTTCTTTATATTAGTATCCATTAGTATTCATATGAATCAGTATCTGTCTCAGAATTTACACTTAAAGGGTATGTTCAGCCCTAAAACTTTATTTCATATTAAGGCAGATAAACCCCCAAAACCATTTTAGTTACAAACATCAAAATGCTTCTGTTTGCTTTTAATTCTCCAGATAGTTTCCATCTAAGAGCAGTTCCCCTGAGCCCCATGTATGCTCTGGGAGCTTTAATGCGCATTCAAAGGAGGAATCCCTTGGTACGCCCATCAGTCATTGCAAATGACATCAGGGTTACCTGTGAACTCTCCTCTGAGTGTGCGCCAAAGCTCTCAGAGTGGACTTAGACAGAAAGGATTTAAGCAAACAGAAGGTATGTAACTAAAACATGGATTGAGGTTTTAGGGGGTGATCTCCCTCAATATGAAATATATTGTTTTGGGGTGAACATTCCCTTTAAAAATATGAGTAAGAAAGGCCTTGTACAAGTCATTCTGAATTAAGAAAGCCAGTCGGATGACTAGCGAAACGTCTTCTAATTGAATACAACAGATATACCATGACCTGGAAGAATGAGAACCTTCACAAGCCTTGCTACTTCTGATTGCAAGGTAAAATGCAACATATTTAAATACTTTATTGTAAGAACATCCCTGGCGGTCTGCATAAGATTAGATGTCAAAAGATGCATTCTTAGAATTTTCTAACACTCATGATCCTGAGACCTTGCATAACCATTTGCTTATTTATTAGAAAATCAATCAAAAAACAGCTTGGCTTTTAAAGATATTAAAAATGGCCACAGAGCCTTATATGTCTACCAACTGACTGCTCCTCCTAGAATGCTAAAGGATACCTGACAGCAAACTGGGCCTGCTCTGTTAACACAAAGCTATTTTTTGTATGAAAGGCCAATTACAAGAGGATGTGTCTAGTAAGCCAGGGCAGGGAAGAGAGATGACATTTACATTTCATAAAAGATGTGGTTTGTATAAGAAATAATATTGCTACACACAGTCATTTAATCTGTTTTGAGCAGGGTGCACAAGGACACAGAGTGAAAAATTAAAGGAACATTATCCAACCATTTATGGATTTTGAAGACAGTAAATGTTTTATATAGATTTTTTCCTGTACAGATGGAGTGGGTCTATTTGCTAAACAACACAGCGCTATGTGTGTGCCAGAAACACATAATTCTCAATAGTTTGTCTGTGGGGAAGTCATCTGGTGCTTCTAAGGTGATAGAGCATTACTGTGCTGTAGCTGCACTGTACATTCCAGGTAGGCAAAGTAATTTTAAAGGCTTAGGTCTTAAAGCTGCATATTTTACTGTAAGTATATCTGTTGACTTTAAACATTTATTTTTTAATTTACTGGTGGACTATAGAGATGGGATCCGGGTTCGACATGGAACAGCTCGGTTCTGAAATCCGAACGTTCCATCGGAACCGAGCTGACCATTCGGATTTCAGAACTTCTGATTATATTTTTGAGGGTTACCGAATGTATGGGGTTATTTTCGGTAACCCTCGAAAATGCCCTCATACTTTTTATAACCCTCAAAAATAGGACCATAAACTCAAAAGTAATTTCCTATCGTATTTTTGAGGGTTATCGAAAGTATGAAGTCATTTTCGAGGGTTACCAAATATAACCCTGTACATTAGGTAACCCTTGAAAATACATTTGGAGCCCTTAAAAGTACCGTATGTTCCGTTTTCAGGTTTTTGTATCTTTGAATTATTTCCGAGATCTGTAAATCTGAAAGCAGATTGAAACATCTCTAGAAGACAATACAGACTAACAAAAAGATTAGCAAATACAAAAAAAAAACCCAGGAAACAGGGATGATTTAATGACCTAACTGCATATTAAAAGCTGTTATGGGGTTGGCAGATTTACAAAATGAT